>JAECXJ010000021.1:1882500-2386023 GCA_018152295.1 Drosophila carrolli | reverse complement strand
CCGCTGCCGATCTCCCGCTCTCGCTTCAACGGAGTCAGGCGGGCGGGAGCGGTTTTAGTTTTAAGTTTTAATTAGTCTCGCTATACAGCTGAATAAAGCACACACGGAATAATCACGACGCCCCCGACTTCATCATTTTTTTTTCGACTTCCTCTGCGTTTGCGCCGTGGAACTATTTCTGCCAGCCAATTCCTTTTTGTAGAAGGATCGCCCCCTACAACATTTGGTCCTTCGAGCCGGATAAGGATATCCTTCTGCTATTCGACTTGTGATTTTCCGCAAAAAGATAAGTACGAGCATTTTCCGACTCCCCTCTCACTGCCGGTCTTTAGCAGTGGTTCGAACATTGAATTTCGTTCCTGCAGTAAGATCAATTTTTGTTCAACTCCACGTCCGAGTTTTCCCGACACAACGGCAGTCGAGAAATGTAACATTCCTTCAATTCCAAAAAATTTTATATCCGTCTCCGCTTTGTGTGCGTCGCCATATTCCTTGCCATCTTCCTTTTCGTTCCCTGTTCCCTGTTGTACATCAACTTACCAATGGTCAAGGCATATGTGCATCCAGACATACACATACAGGCGCGTGACAACTTGTGTGCATAGTGCAGTACAATTCTGCCTCCCAAAAAAAATATATACGACAAAAAGTGAAATTGTGTGGTGGAAAATAAAAAGGCATAACTAAATATCAGCCACTCGGTGTGAAGTAATTTCGTGAGTTTCCCTGTTCGCCGTACAATCCGCCGCTGTCCAGATATTTTTTTGTCTTGTGTTTTTTCTCCACATAATTTCATCAGTTCCGTCACTTCAAATACAGTCCACTCTTCGACGCTCTACTGTACCGATATACACTTACACATAAACGCATGCATGCCCATATCTACATACATACATAGAACTATTTTCTGCCTCCACATACAGGAACATACACATATCCATAAACGCATGCATGCCCATATCTACATACATAAATATATTTTCTGCCTCCACATACAGGAACATAAAATAAAATAAATTCAAATCCACACGGGTGCGACCGTGATTGTTTTTTCTCCAAATTGCCGCAATTAACCGCGCCAACGGCTGTGTTATTATTGTTGCTGATTTTTTTGCCCCTTCTCTCTCTCCCCGCGCCTCACGCATGCACTGCGCTGCCGACGGCATAACCCAGTGAACATTTCTCCCGTAACAAAGCCAAGGTTTTTTTAATTCCACCGTTCCGGCTCCGCTCAAAACAGTATTTATAATTATAATTATTTTAATTATAAAAATAATTCATTCATAACTATAATTACTATTGAATTATAAATATTATTTAATTATTTCCGGCAAAGTAATTTATTTATTTAATGGATTAATTAATTTATTTTTATTGAGTTTTTCCCGGATTTTTTTGTTGTGAGCAAAGATATTTCTCCAAACCCAAAAAAAAAAAAAATAAATAAATAACTAAATACAATAAAATCATTTGGCAACAATAACTAAGGTAAAAATTAAAATAAACAAAAATAAAACAGAAGTCAACAGATATACAAATATATAAACAATCAATACAGTTTCATCGATTTCCAAATATTTTCTTCCGATTCTTCTCGTTGTTTATGGCACTGTGTTTTCTATTCCGCACAAATTAACAGTGTGACCGTACTCTGTGGCTTTCTTTTCTTTGCGTGCGTTCATTTGCAGGGACGACCAACTCGTTGGCGACTCAGACCGCGCCGAGAGCTTAACGGTGAAGATCCTTACGTTCTGAACGAAAAGCCCCTTGCTCAGGTCAGTCGACAAGAGCTGATCCGCAAGTTCGAGTCCGAGAATGCCCACGGGAGACGACAAGAAACCGAGGTCGATCCCATCTATCCGTTTGGACAGGTCCCAATCCGCGTCTCCGCGGCCGTCTCAATTAACACCAAAGGCTGCCATTGCCATTCCAAGGGCAAAAAGCGACGAGTCCGTCGAGACTATCTCCGGTCCCCCGTCAAGGCTTTCTCGGTCGGTGTCCAAGATGGCTCAAACCGCGATAGACATCGCCCTCAAAAGGTTTATTGCCACAACAGACCGGGTTAGCCAATTTCAAGCGGATATTCATACTCCGAGCGCCGCTGAACCAGAACGACTTTCCCTGGCATGTGCCAAGTCCATCGGGACCAAATCCGGGCCTTGTGGGAAAAGGTGGAGAAGAGTTATGAAAGTTGCTCCGATCTTCTTTCCGCGTCCACCGACAGTACGGCCACCTCGACAGTGCTTGAATCCAAGTACAGTTACTGCTTCCTGTATTTTCGAGATTTTTGGTCCAGCTTCAGGACATAATAGACAAGGCCGCCTCCCAGTCCATTCAGGCTGCTGTCAGTGTTCCAACATCGCCGTCTACGGGCTGTCGTTTGCCACCAGTCGACACCGAAGTTTTCGCTGGTGATTACCTGCGTTGGCCCACCTTCAGAGATCTTTTTTTTCCGCGATATACATCCACAACTCGCGTCTTAAACCGGTAGAGAAGTTGTTCCACCTACTGTCCAAAACAAGTGGCGATGCGCACGCCATTGTTTCTAAAGCCCCGCTGACCAACGAAGGGTTTATCTCCGCGTGGCGAACCCTCACCGACCGCTTCGAAAATCGGCGGTTATTAGTCAATAGCCAGTTGAAAATCCTCTTCAACATTCAGGCAGTACCCCAGGAGTCCGGAGCCGCTCTGAAAGAGCTGCAAGGCACAATCCAAAGTTGCCTGACAGCCTTAGAGATGTCCTCTATTCAAGTCGAGACTTGGGATTGTCTCCTGGTGTATATGGTTTCTTTAAAGCTTCCCAAAATCACGCTGTCGTTGTGGGAGCAATCCATTCACAACAAGGCTGAGATTCCAACGTGGAATGAGTTAGACTTGTTCTTGACAGAGCGTCATCGCACTCTGGAGGCTATCGATGACATCAGGCCTAGCAGTTCAGGTCAGTTTCCGCCAAGGTCGACACCTGCGAGCGCCCCAGCGCGTAGGCTTAATTCCTACGAGGCCAGAGTGACTCCAGCCCCAAGAGGGTGCGATCTCTGCTCCAGAGAGAATCATCCTGTTCGCTTATGCCCGCGCTTCCTTGAGATGGATGTAAATGGTCGCTCCGACTACATTAAGAAAAAGCAGCTTTGCCTGAACTGTTTTGCACGAGGGCACCTGCAACGGGATTGCACTAGCGCTCATAGCTGCTTCACGTGCCACAGCCGTCATCACACCCCCCTGCACCGCGGTAATCCATTCGCGGTCGCTCCAAGTCCGTCTGCGCCATCCAGGTCTCGACCCGCTCCTACTACAAGAGGCACGAGCCCCACAGAGGATCACTCTGATGTGCAAGTGTGCTTCGCTTCCGGCTCAAGAGCCGTCTTACTGGGCACAGTCCTCATTAACATTTGCCATTTAGGGTGCAATTTCCAGGCGCGAGCCCTAATCGATTCTGGTTCCGAGGCAACCTTTATTACTGAGAGACTTTTCAACCTCATCAAACTTCCCTTCAAGACTATCCAGGCCCAAGTCTCTGGTCTTAATCAAACCGTTGCCGCTCAGTCCACGAAACTCTGTAATTTTTCTATTCGATCGCCTTCCAGACCCGGGCTGCATTTAGAAACTTCAGCTTACGTTCTTCCGCAGCTGGCCGGGAATCTGCCTTCGTATCCAGTCCCTCGAGATCTTCATAAGGGAATTCCTGACATCCCCCTTGCAGATCCCAAGTTCTTCGAGAGCTCCCAAATCGATGTCTTGATAGGAGCCGACATTCTTCCGTCCATCCTCCTCGGCAACGCCAGGGCTAACATTTGCGGTTCACTTCTCGGCCAGGAAACCATTTTTGGATGGGTGTTGACAGGTCCCATATCTCCAGCGGCCCCCCCGCAATTTGTCCAGCTTCTCCACTCGAGTTACCTGCGGACTCGACGACTCGTTGGATCATCTCCTTACCAAATTCTGGGAGGTGGAGGAAGTGCCCACACAGATAGTCTCCGAGTCCGATTCCGTCTGCGAACACAATTTTGTCCAGACTACAAGAAGGGACAATCGAGGCAAATACGTTGTGATGCTCCCTTGCGCGATCCCGAGCATAATGGTTCCGAGCTCGCATCTTCACGATCCTTTGCTCTGGCTCAATTTGTGCGTAACGAGCAGCGCCTAAAAAGAGATCCGCCCCTGAAGGCCCTGTATGACTCCGTAATCCAAGAATACCTCGACTTAGGTCACATGGCCGAGGTCCCTTTGACGAGCAGTTCCGCCACGTACTACCTTCCACATCACGCCGTTCTTAAACCCGAGAGTACAACCACTAAAGTGCGGGTGGTTTTTAACGCCTCTAGCCCTTCCGCAAACGGGACCAGTCTGAATGACATACTTTACGCGGGCCCGGTCTTACAATCCGACCTCACGATTCAAATCCTGAAGTGGCGATACTTTTAGGTTCGTCTTCAACTCCGACATCGAGAAGATGTATCGGCAAATTTGGGTAGACCCCCAGCATACTCCCTTGCAGCGTATTCTATTCCGCAACTCCAATGGGGAAATCCGCGACTACGAGTTGAAGACAGTCACCTTCGGGGTCAATTGTGCCCCGTTCCTAGCGATCCGTGTCCTGCAACAGCTCGCCGACGACGAAGAGTCGAGGTATCCGCAGGCGAGTCGGATTATCCGACAGTTCATGTACGTCGACGACGTACTCGCGGGGCAGACTCCAAACCCGAAGTGCAAGCGGCTATCCGCGAGCTCCAGGGGGCCCTGGATTCAGCAGGATTCCCCCTTAGAAAATGGACATCCAATAGCAAGGCGATTTTGGCCAACATCCAGAGTGACCATCTCCTTCGCGCGGACTTCGGAGTGCGGTGGAAGGCGACGTCTGACGAGTTTTTCTTCATTCCGCCCGAATTGACCTTGGGTTCAACGTTCACAAAGCGTCAAGTCCCAAATCGCCAAACTATTTGATCCAGCGGGCTGGCTCGCCCCCTTCATAGTCCGGGCAAAGATGTTCATGCAGGACATTTGGCTCCAGAATCTAGGATGGGACGATGCCCTCCTCGAGATTTTTGCCACAGATGGGTTGACTTCCTGGAAAATTACTCCGCTCTTGATCAGATCCACATTCCCCGATGGGTCGCCTTCCGACCACATTTGAAAATTGAGCATCATGGGTTCTGCGACGCCTCGCAGAAGGCGTACGGCGCAGCCATCTACGTCCGAGTTGAGGCTGGGTCCGCGGTAATGGTGAACTTGCTCACGGCAAAGACGCGGGTGGCCCCAGTAAAAACGGTGTCGCTCCCGCGGCTCGAGTTGTGCGGAGCCTTGTTATTGTCAGAAATGGCCAACGCCGTTCTTCCGAAGATGCCCGGGCAGGCGACCGCCCTGCACTGTTGGACGGACTCTACGATTGTTCTCGCCTGGTTGCATAAGCCAGCGTGCCACTGGACAACGTTCGTGGCAAATCGTGTGACCAAGATCACCCAGCTCACCGAGGTGGAATAATGGGCACACGTTCGCTCCGAGCATAACCCGGCAGATCTCGCTAGCCGGGGGTGGCGCTTCAAGACCTTGCGGACAGCCAGCTGTGGTGGCATGGTCCTGCCTGGCTGCAGTGGCCTCGCTGCGAGTGGCCCACTCAAGGCTATGAACCCCCTGTGACTGAACTCGAGAAGCGAGCAGTCAAGGTCCATGTTGCGAAGGTACCCCCTGAAGACATTCTGGAGCGTTTTTCCACACTCGACAAGGCGTTGCGAGTCCTCGCTTACGCTCATCGGTTCATCCAGCGTTCGCGAAAGCTCATGTCCCCGTTTGAGGATCCCTTGACAGCTCCTGAAATTGCGTCGGCCGAGCGGCTCCTGATTTCCGTCACGCAACGCAGGCACGTTGCCCTTGAGATTGGCTGCTTAAGCCAAAAACGGCCAGTGCCAGCATCCAGCCTTGTCCAAAACCTGAACCCGTTTATTGATTCCCAAGGGCTCATGAGAGCATGCGGCCGAGTCACGGCCTCCGAACTTCTCCAGTATGATGAACGGCACCCTGTCATCCTTCCATACGACTGCCATCCGTCTGATGATCCGTCTGATCCGTTCCAAGTTCTGGATCCCGAGGGTGAGGAATTTGGTCAAGTCCGTCATATATTCATGCAAGGTCTGCATCATCCACAAAAAGAGGTTGCAAACGCAATTGATGGGAGACTTACCCAAAGAACGAACGTCCTTCTCGCGCCCTTTCACATATACCGGTGTGGACTATGCCGGTCCCTTCGACATCAAAAACTACACGGGACGAGCCTGTCTCATTACGAAAGGGTATGTGCTGGTGTTCGTGTGCTTCGCCACTAAGGGCATCCATTTAGAGCCTACTTCCGACCTCACGGCTGAGAAGTTTCTCGCCGCCTTCGCCCGTTTCGTTTCCCGCAGAGGATGCCCCCGTCAAGTTCAGTCGGACAATGGGAAGACCTTTGTGGGTGCGGCTGCCCTACTCTCCTGCGAGTTTCTCCAAGCTCTCAAGGAAGCTGTGACAGGTGCCTATAGTCACCAGCAGCTGCTCTGGCAATTCATTCCTCCGGGAGCACCCCACATGGGAGGCTTGTGGGAAGCAGGGGTTAAGAGCTTCAAGACCCTGTTCTACAAGTCCACGGCGACGCGGAAATATACGTTCGAAGAGCTGTCCACGCTTCTAGCTAGGATCGAAGCATGCCTGAACTCGCGCCCGCTCGCGCCAATGTCCGAAGACCCCACTGACCTGCTGGCACTTACGCCTGGGCACTTTCTTGTCCCCCCGAGATAAAGGGGGACACCACATCTATTATAAACCGCTGGCAGCACCTGAAGGCTCTTCATCAACAATTTCGTCTGCGATGGAAGGAGGAGTACCTCAAGGAACTCCATAAGCGGAATAAGTGGCGAACCCAATCTCCGTGCCGGGGACATGGTGGTAGTCAAGGAAGACAACCTTCCGTCCAATGAGTGGCGATTAGGCAGAATTGACGTGTTTCCGGGAGCCGATGGCCATGTTCGTGTGGTCGACATCCGCACTGCACGGGGAGTCATTAAGCGTCCCATAGCGAAGGTCGTCCTTCTTCCAACGGAAGAGTCCGCCGGCCCGCAATAACCAGTCGACCCTTCACTCCGGTGGTTCAATTCATCACTTCGTTTCGTAGCGTCAATTAATAGTTCCAACCCGTAGTTCCAATTCACAGTTCTTATCACTACTGATCCAAATTTTTCATTTTGTCCTATTCCGCCAATCAGATCTCACACGATGTCTCCACGTCCGCGCAGCGCCATCGCATTGGAGCTCAGACGAACTCGAGGTATGCAATCCTACCGTTGCCGAGTCTGTAGCGGGATCCATCCACTTCGGAAGTGTCGTCGGTTCCTCCGTCTGAGTGCCGAGAAGAGGCTCCGGGCTGTCCTTGCCAACCGGTACTGCCACCGCTGCTTGGCCCACGAGCACTCCGACGGAGCGTGTCGGCGAGGTGATCGCTGCAAAACTTGCGGCCAGGATCACCACACTCTCCTTCATCTCTCGGAACCACCGATGGCATCACGGCAGTCCCGCCCGGCAGCACGCCGGTCGCAGAGATCCGCTGCCACTCCGCAACACTCCTCAGCCGCTCCTCAGCCGCTCCTCAGCCGCTCCTCGGCCCTCGTCCGCCACTCCACGGCATTCTACAGCCACTCCTCGGCCCTCGTCCGCCACTCCACGGCATTCCTCAGCCGCTCCTCGGCACTCGTCCGCCACTCCACGGCACTCATCTGACACTCCGCGGCAATTTTCTGCTACTCGTCGGGGTGCCACGCAGCTTGCGGTCACCGCTCCGTCCCTAACGTCCCTTCTACAGCGGCACAGCGTCAACCTCCTACCGACGGCTTTGGTGCGTTTAGAGACCGGGAGTCGGGTCTTCGACACTGCGGCGCTTATTGACCCGTGCACGCCTATGAGCTGCATCGACGCTTCGCTAGCGTCGAGTTTCCGCTTGCCGACCACCAACGTGGGAGGCGAACAGATCTGTTCGGCAACCGTGGGGTCAAGAATCGACAGCGCTGTCCGGCTAGACGCAATTTTCAAAATAGAGCCTCACGTGCGCATCCGCACTCCAATCCGGGAGCTGAGCGACGCTGTAAGGACCCACTTCCGGGACATTACGCTGGCTGATGAGCGGTTCTATCTCCCCGCGACAATCTCCATCATCCTGGGCGCGGATATGTATCCGAACGTGATGCGGCCGGGATTCCTGAAACTTCAAGATGGACTGCCAGTAGCCCAGAGCACCGTGTTTGGGTGGGTCGTGTCCGGAGCCTGCCACCAGCCGTGAAAAGAGCAACCAGGCTATGTTGCAACCCGAGTAGTTGCAAGGGGGGCGGAATGTTTAGGCCAGTGGCCCACTGCTCTCCGAGCTTTCGCTCTCGCCCCTCTTGCGCTCCCTCGCTCGCCTTTCGCAACGTCCGCGCTCCAGAGTGCGAACTTCGAACTTCGCATCCGAACTCCTCGGACGGCCGCTGCCGATCTCCCGCTCTCGCTTCAACGGAGTCAAGCGGGCGGGAGCGCGGTTTTAGTTTTAAGTTTTAATTAGTCTCGCATATACAGCTGAATAAAGCACACACGGAATAATACCACGACGCCCCCGACTTCATCATTTTTTTCGACTTCCTCTGCGTTTGCGCCGTGGGAACTATTTCTGCCAGCCAATTCCTTTTTGTGGAAGGATCGCCCCCCTACAACAACAATATTTGCACGGTGGCAATATTATTTATTTTAACTTTATTTGTGTAACTGTCGATTTCTCGAAAACAATATCACAAAAAATAATATTATTCATTTTTTGTCATACACAAACAGAAAATATTCTGTAGTATATTTTTGTTTTCGTTTTATTTTTTTAATTTGTTTTACTTTGCATCATACCAACAGGGGGGAGTACAGAGTAACCTATTTTGCAGCCTGTAGCTAAAAGTGACTTGTAGTTTACAGAATCTTTAAGGCGCTGGTTTGTTCTTTGACAAGAATTACCATAGAGGGTGCAACTGCAAAGACGTCGAAGGATCAAAATGTAAATGCCTTGACTAAAAGAAGATGAAAAGACATCAATATTTATTGAGTTCTAAATTAAAACTGATTTTATTTTTCTAAGTCTATGTTTAGGTAAATAACATAATATTCTTATAATTCACTTATCTATGGTCTACGCAGAGACCACATATGTTTGCCTTAGCGGGAGCCTTATCAACGGTCTCCCGCAAGGCGACCCTTTGTGCAGTGTGAGAATTATATTTATTGTCATGCTCAAGTGGCCTGTACTTAAGATTACAATTGTTAGGCACTGCACCCTTGTAGGTTTTAAGTTACAGATCGTTATTTACAGCCCTTTTTATACCGTTGCAGAGGGTATTATTATTTTTGTTCAAAAGTGTGCAACGCATTGAAGGAGACATCTCCGACCCTTATAGTATATATATTCTTGATCAGGATCATGATAATCATGTACGTCTGTCCGTCTGTCTGGTTCATTTAATTATCTTAAATTGTCCTTATGGACCACCATCCGTTTTATTAAGACTGTGGTCCCCAAATCTCTTACTCTTACCTGAAAATGTATGTCTTGTCTTTTGTTTGAATACTCTGTGCATTTAGAGCTTTATCCATAATTTATGTGTTAAGCTGTCGATGACTGTATTATGTCAATTTGTTACTGCATTGTTCTATTGTATTCAATAGCCGCGAGAAGTATTAAATAAACAGTTACTTCCGGAGGATCTTTAGGGCCCATTCAATTGCTAAAAACTCTCTTTCATTCATTGCAATATTGAGTTCCCTGTCCTTTAAAGTTCGTGATATAATGGTTATGGGTTTACCGTCCCATGATAAGACTGCTCCCAAACCGAAAGACCTATCGCTGATGTTTGTCAAAGCTAACGGGTATTTTCTTTGATTGTGCTGCGCTTACTTACCATTCTCTCCTTTTAGGATGTCACTTATAGGTTTTGCAATATAAGCAAAGTCCTTAATAAATCGCCTATAGTAATTTGCTAATCCAAGGACTGATATGACATTAAATAAAGTGGGTGGTTGCTCGTAGTTACGAATTGCATCTACTTTGTTAGGGCATGCACTTTTACCTCCTCCTGAAACTACAGGACCTAAATACTTTACGGTTTCTTTAAAGAAATTCGATTTTTCACGTGAAACCCTCATTTTCCAAAGGAAAATCTACAAAATTCATATTTCCCATTTCCTATTGAGTAGGGCGTTTTTTCTCTGGCGTTTTCGGCGAGAAATAGATCTCCCAGTGAACGGGTTTGTGTTTATAGTTATTTTAACATTTCTATTAGATTTGTTTAATCTCGCAGCTTTGTTAGTGTAATTTACGCTCTCTATACTTGCTAGAACTCTTTTACTCCCTCTCAATCCCTCCCGCTCTATTTTATAACTGTAATTTACTCTCTATGAACATCTGGTAGGCTTTTTCGTTTATTTCTCTAACTCTCTCTCTCTGTTGCATGCTTTACATTGCATATGTTTATGCTTAAAGTTATTGTGTCGCACAAGCCACGCTCAGTCGATATAAGATTTATTCTCTCGTGCTCTCTTTATTCGATTTAATTCGTGATCTCGCGCTCTTATCTTATTTTGTTCGAGTTTTGTCCCCTTGTGGTTTTTGAATTTGATCGCAGTGCCAAATTTACTTTGAGATATTTTTCATATCTTATTTTTTATTTGCTTTAAACTTACAATGACTCTTGTCTGTCCTAAGAAAAATTGAACTCCTGCGTCTTCAACTAAAGACCCTTTTATTTTTTGCTGGCTCAGCGATTCGATAATGCACGTTAAATGTGCAGGATTAAGTGGCAGAGTTAAAGAATTCATTGATCTTAATTCTGGTCTGATGTGGTCATGTGGGTCCTGCAAGGAAATGGTAGTTGAAATGAGCGGCTTTATGAAGCAGACTCGAGACAGCCTATTGAATATCTCAGAAGCTTTTAAACAACTCAATGAGGGGTTCGCTTCCGTCTGTGCCCAGTTTAATAATAAACAAGAGAGAATGCCATAGTCGGGTGCCCCGACTATCAGATACCCGTTACTCAGGTAAAGGGAGTGCGAGGGAGATGGAGATAGAAACTTTGATCACGCATAACTTTTTAACGAATGGTCCGATTTGAAAAATTTCTTCAACATTTCGATAGGTATTGATAAACACAATAAAACTGCATTTTTACTTTTCCGAAATATTTAAATTTTTAAAATCGTATATAAGCGATTGTGGGCGTTAAAGGGGGCGTGGCACCTTTTTGAAACAAACTTGCGCTGCGTAGGAACTCCTAGAATCTGCATGCAAAATGCCAATCTTCTAGCTTTTATAGTTTCCGAGATCTCAGCGTTCATACGGACAGACAGACGGACAGACAGACGGACAGACAGACAGACGGACAGACAGACGGACAGACAGACGGACAGACAGACGGACAGACGGACAGACGGACATGGCTATATCGACTCGGCTAGTGACCCTGATCAAGAATATAAATACTTTATAGGGTCGGAAACGCTTCCTTCTAGCTGTTACATACTTTTGCACGAATACAATATACCCTTTTACTCTACGAGTAACGGGTATAAAAATTATTAACCGAGTCGCCTAAACGCAAAAAAGCCAGTTTAACCGCCGTTAATATGATTGTGGAATCCACCCAAAATCTGAACTTGGTAGCAGCAGTTTCTGTTGACACAGGGGTAAATGAACCAACTGTGCCTATGGATACAGCTAGTTCGGATGGAGTACCTGTTTCCAGAATAAAATCTACAGTAATGGCTAAATCAAAGAATTCGTTGCCGACCGTACCTATAGATACAGTAGGCACCGTTCCTGGTTCTCAGCCTTGTGAGGTTCAGACTACTGTTGGGGGGCGTAAACAACTTTCAGTTGTTCCACAAAGGAAGCAATTATTTGTTTCTAGATGTTTTGGAATTTATACGTGAAAAATTCCCATCCGAGGATATTGCAGTTGAACAATTTCGATTTTCATACGCTCGTAGGATATTGTCTTTTAAAATATTTGCTCCGCCTGATGTGTTACTTTCTGAAAGATTTTGGCTTAATGATGATTTAGTAATTAAAGAATTTGTTCCCAATAAACCGAGAACAAATAACAGGCCTTCCACTGTGCCAAAAAACTAAAAAGTTTATTCTTGGCGTATCAAAATGTTAGGGGACTAAATATGAAGCTTCACAAGCTTTATGCTGACTCGGTGTGCTGATTGCCGTTACCTCTAGCCTAACATCTGAAAGAATTCTGACTCATATCCCAAACGAAATTGAATTTGTAAGTGTGAAAGTTTCCTTGCAATCTTTATCTATTTTGTTACATGTTCTTATATTCCACCTGGCTCTGATCTAGTAATTTATGAGCACCATCTGTCCGCAAAAAAATCTGTACTATCCCTTCTTTCTAACAGAGGCATTTTGATTGTTTTGGGTGACTTTAATCTACCAGATATTTCTTGGTCTCCTCCCACTGACTCACTTGTCGCTATACCTTTATCGGCCCATGATTTTGTAGATATCCTTTTAGAATTATCATTACAGCAAGTAAGCTTTATACGAAATTCTTTAGATCTTGTGTTTGTTTCAGACCCGTCTGAGGTCACGGTATGTAGAATTGACGCTCTTGTTGTACCTGAAGACCGATATCCGCCAACAATGGAATTGACAATTTACCTCCCCTGCTCTGATACCCTCTCTCCTTTAATGTCGCCAACTAAAATGAGATGTTTTCGTAAATGTGACTATAATAAACTTAACAATATGATTTCTCATTATAATTGGACAGACTTGTACAATTGTACAGACATTGAAAGTGCCACTGAACTATTCTATATAGCGTTAAATACTTTTTTTAATGAATGCGTTCCTCATAGGTTTCCTTCAAACCTAAACAGGCCTCCTTGGTTTACCAATGTAACGCCCTAAATCTGAGGGCGTACAAACTTCATTTAATCATGCCGAGGATAGGAGTCCACCTATTTAGTATTTAATATAGTATTAGAATTAGCTTTAAGATTTGGACACAGAGTCCACCTATGTTATCAATATGAAGTAATGGTAACTAAGGAGAAACTAATTAAGCTGGTGTTTACATTTGAAGCCGAGACACGCACCACGGGCAGAACCCCCTCAACCCGCTATCGCACTCGTGAGGGGGGGGCGATCGATATCACGATCGATAACAGGGAACTGGTTCAGAGAACACGACGCGAGCTGAAGTGCGATCTCTAGAAATCTGACTCGCTCTCTTTGGTTTCGACATTTCACCGCGAGTAGACGTGTGCGCGAATAATCCTCCAACACGAGATTCACAAGCCAAACGCCTAACCTCGCATTCACTGTGCTCATCCGCGCCACACTAGTTAACATCCTCGAAGTCACACGTAAGCAAGAACATCCATTGTGAGGGCAGCAGCCAGGGAACTACTTTCAATAACTGTCAAATATAAGCCTGAAATTGATGAACTAAAACCCCGCGTGTTATTTCTTTACCAGTACACTTCCCCTCCTTCTAACCCCACCTGTTCTCAACCCCGATCTACGACGCGTGTTTGGTTTCGCATCCACACGACGTACTTCGGCCGAGAGCTCCCTTCTTAGAATCCTCGTAGACTTCGAGCCTAGCCGGAGTGTAGAACCCCCTGTAGGCTCCGAGTATATCCGGAGTGTAGAAACCCGTAGGCTCCGAGTATATCCGGGGGGGCCCCCCCAAAACCCAAATTTCCCCGGGGGGGGATCAACCCCGCCGTTCATGCCCGGCGAGTTACCCTTCCGTAGCCCCGCAGCCAACTCCAATCGGAATCATCAAATTCACCACCAAGTGCGACGCCTAGATCCGCCCCTATATCCGACCCCGACTACGACGCGTGTTTGCTATATTAAACCTTTATCCCGAATATCCTTTGTAAAAACCCTTTCCGGAGATTTTGGAGTGTAACACCCGTAGGCTCCGAGTATATCCGGAGTGGGCGACCCCCGTAGGCTCCGAGTATATCCGGAGTGTAGACACCCGTAGGCTCCGAGTATATCCGAGGGGGGGCCCCCCAAGACCCTAAGCTCACCCGGAGCGGATCAACCCCGCCGTTCATGCCCGGCGGAGTTCCCCTCCCCGTAGCCCCCGCAGCCAACTCCAATCGGAATCATCCAAATTCCCCACCAAGCAGTGCGATCGTCCTTTTTAGTATCTCGCTCCGCCACCAGAGGGCATTACTGACGGGTCTCATCCAAGTCCCCACCAAGCAGTGCGATCACCCACTGAGTACCTCGTTCTATCACCAGGGGGCGCCTCAAACAGGATCCTCCCCGGGTTTCGCACCAAGCAGTGTGGTCGGCCCTATTCCCACTGCAGGCCGCTAGACGGCGCTCTAATAGATGCCTTGTCGTCAACCTCGTGTTCAGATCGGTTTGACCAACGTCTCCTGCGCGTAGAGGCATACTCGGCGATTAGAATCCGTGCGGAAACAGGCCTTTACGATCGACTACCTCGTCGAAGAGCACTCGTATCCGGGCTCCTTACAGTCTCCTCATACAAATTCCTACTACAGGTCCCACCATTCTATATAAATTTCTTGTATAGGTTCCTTGGCCCCCGATTGAGATTCTACCCCGGCCAGAGAACTGCGTTACACCAATGCGCTTCAAAGACTTAAAAACCTTAAATCAAATACTTATAAAAAGTATACAAAATCGGGTAAGCCATCAGATTTTTCGAAATATTTAGTGGCTCGATCGGATTTTAATGTTCTCAACAGTCATTGCTATTCTATGTATCTAAATCGATGCAAATTTGAATTTTCAAATGATCCGAAACAGTTTTCCAACTTTGTTAATGCCAAGCGTAAGTCATCGGCATTGCCTTCATCGGTATGTCTAAACTCAACGGAGGCATCGACGGATTCTGAAATTGCTGATTTATTTGCTGAGTTTTTCCAAACTACTTATAGTTCGACAGTTTGGTCAAATTCTAACTACCCTAATCCCTTAAATAGGGAAAATTGTATTTTTACCCCTTTAATTACTGAAAACTCGCTCTTAATAGATTCAGCAACAACAACGCCGACTTATTCTCCCGGTCCAGATGGACTTCCTGGATGTGTGCTCAAGTTTTGTGCGTCAACCATTTGTAAACCGATTCGTAAGCTTTTTAATTTGTCTATTTCATCATCAGTTTTTCTTACTATCTGGAAGGACTCTTTTATTATTCCACTTCATAAAAAGAGTGCGAAGGCTGATGCCAAGAATTATAGAGGTATTTCCAAATTGTCGGCAATTCCTAAAGCATTTGAACGTATTATCACTTCTCATTTGCAACATTTATGTTCCTCGCTTATATCACCGTGTCAGCATGGTTTTGTTAAGCGAAGATTGACCACCACCAACGTTCTTGAATTGTCGTCTATTGTCATAAATGGATTTCAGAAAAAAATGCAGACTTTAGTAAGGCCTTTTTAGTAAGGCCTTTGAGTCCGTCAACCACTCTCTTCTTTTATTCAAATTAGATCTGCTTGGGTTTCCTGGTAATCTATTAACTTGGATTTCAAGTTACTTCAAAATTGATTTACGTGACATCTGGAGTAGACTTCTGCATGAATGCATCCAAAACGACAAATGAATCACTTAGTCTAGAAGTGGGAACACTTTTTTTTCTGCACAGTATATTTGGGTGTGAGGGAGTAGGGTAGTATTGTCTGTTTTGATTGACAGTGTTCTCACTCATTCCATAGTTGTACAGCTGTTGATGAGTATAGCAAAATTGGTCAACGCACTGTACAGTGTTTTGGACGTGCAAAAAGTGGCTTCTGAATTCTTTTCAAAATACAGCACTCCTGGTCCGCCGAAGCCCTGCTGGTCATACCTAAACACTGTCACTTGGAAGGGGCTACATCGGCACCGTGAAATCTCTGGCCAAACACCTCCGGATCTGGCTAAAATCACTTGGTATCGCCCCTCCCAAACCGACCTGGAAAGGCGTCTTTTCACTCAAACGGACCATTTTTGTTGGTGGAAACCGACGGTAAAGGAGGAAAACCGAAATAAAAAACCACTCAGAGACCGGCAATGATTAGGCGCAAACAAAACTAGTGACGGAACACAACAGCTGAGAAGCAATCACAGTGAGTCAGATACAAAGCCCTTGCTTATCGAACGCCCACCAGAATAATAGCTTATATCTACGGTCCCAGCTTAAGCCAATAGGTAGCGTTTAGAAAAGTTTAGAAAAAATATAAAAGCATCGTTTTAGGCATACTGTTAAATCTCTGCACATAACTAAATCAAAATGTTAGGACTCGCCAGGACCCCTACTAAGCCTCAGGGTACCGGTCAGGCCGGGACATTCAATGCGACACCTGCTAGCGTTTCAAAACGGAGTCGATCAGACACTCCCCCGCAAAATAATCGCACACCAACAAACACAGGCAACCTGGTAGATCTTAAAGATCTGAAATCTATGCTGGAGGGTATGTTCGACTCAAAGCTCAAAGAACTAGCTACAAAATCGGACGTTAATTCGATTGCCACAAAAATGGATACCATTCAGCAAAATGTAGAATGTCGACTCGCTAACAGAGGAAAACAATAAATACAGCAGGCAGAGATTAACAAAATCGAAAGCGACAACGAAAACAAACAAGCAAGACTTCTACAACTAGAAGAGGCAAATAAACGAAAAAACATAATCATCCGAGGTCTAAAATCCGAATAAAATCCATTTAATGCTGTATCTGACCTAATAAAGAGGGAATTTTTGGTAAAGGACCGTATGGACCAGTAAAGAAGCTACACGACGCCGACTGAAAAATGGCTGTTCTGGTTGAACTAAACACAGTAAGCGCAGTACAGACCATCCTTAAGCACACCAAAAACCTGAAAGGAACGCGAGTCTCAATCGAACAGGATCTGAACATCGAAAGGAGACATTCTGGAAAGCTAAAAACTTTAAGGTCACTGTTAGAAACGATCGCATGCTTATTGAAGGTAAATGGTTCTACTGGAATAAAGACGGCAAGCTCATGTGTGGAGTAGAGTTAGCACAAAATGTCCTGGAGAACATATATGTTCCTCATTTAAAATAGCCCTAGACTAAGAAGTTATATTGAGCAAACTAAATTCAAAAAACTAAATGTCCCTAATACCGTCCCTTAATGTTAAAATTGTATCGTATAATATAGCTGGCTTAACAAATAAGAAATTATTTAAACAATTCTTTAATTTTGTTACACAATTCGACATTTTTCTCTTATTTGAAACTTTTCTGACCAACGACGAAAGGAGTTTTGCAAATTACTTTCCTGATCATTTGCTGCATTGGATACCAACAGTGAGAGTAGGAGCCCGTGGACGGGCCAGCGGAGGAAGTGTTTACGGAATCCGAAAGCAGCTGGTGAACGAAGGACACATTACCTTTACGAGCTGCAATAACTGGCAAGCAGATTTTGAAAAGGTGTACGATTTCGGACTGACAGAAGGTTGCAATAACCTAATGATTATTGGGGACATAAATGCTCGCATCGGAAAAGCACAGGCCACAACAGAACCCACAAATATAGACCTCAGGACCAGTAGAACGATTCGTAAATCTAAGGACGCAATCTCACAACAAAGGCGGAAAAATTGTGTACGCATCACTAGGACTGACGGTAATGAACGGCAGGACAATCGGTGACCAAGAAGGAGAATATACCTTTATAAGGGGCGCAGCTAGGTCGACTATTGACTACTGTCTCCTACAAGGAAAGTGGCACGATGTGGTGACAGATTTGGTGGTAGGTTGAGCACCCCTTTCTGATCATATGCCCATCGAAGTCCTTTTTAAAAGTCATTCTACATGAACAAGTCGATAGTACCCAGCCAAAACTCAACCGAAGGTTAAAGTGGAAGGACAACCACCGCCTAAGTTACACAGATGCATTAGTATCAGGAGTCCAACAAATAGAAGATCTCAGTGGGTCTACACTGCTAGCCAAACTGCTCAACTTAATCGTAGATGCCTCCAAAACCATGCAGCTAAGGCGAAACGAAATAATGGGCCACATCTACAAAACGGTAATAACAAATTACAAATGTCTATGCAAAGAGAAAGAAA
This sequence comes from Drosophila carrolli, assembly GCA_018152295.1. Classification (NCBI taxonomy): domain Eukaryota; kingdom Metazoa; phylum Arthropoda; class Insecta; order Diptera; family Drosophilidae; genus Drosophila; species Drosophila carrolli. The sequence continues at coordinate 2,367,919 of JAECXJ010000021.1, read as the reverse complement.
AACAGTTCTGGATAAATATGCAACGCCAACTACAAGAAGTTCGCGACAGCAAACAGTTCTGGGAAATCGTTAATAAATTAAACGGGAACAAACAGAAAAAACCCATAAAAATATGTTCAAAAGATTTGGCAAACTATTTTAGTAGCCTACTCTCCCAAATTCAAAATGAAACAGAAATCAGCTTTGCTAAACTCAGATCATATGGAAATATGATTTCAGCCTTGCAGAAATAGAAAGCGCTGTCCTAACACTAAAACTAAACAAAGCTCCTGGTGAAGACAGAATAACTGCAGAATTTTTCAAAAACGCGCCGCTTTGTTTTATACAGCGACTTACCGATGCCTACAATGAATTTTAAAGCCATGGAATTTTCCCAGATTGCTTAAAAAAAAAGTCTGATCAGCCCAATTTTTAAAAAAGGTGTGGAGACCGATCCCAGCAACTACCGAGGCTTATCTGCTCAAAACTCAGTCGCTAAGATTTTTGTGAATTTTAGACAGGCTTTCTGCAACAAAAAAAGAAGCTGTACATTTTTTTTGTAGATTTTAAAGCCGCCTTTGATACAGTGAACCGAAATAACCTAATGTATAAACTTAGCCAACTCGGACTCTCAACAAAAGCCATACTAGCACTGTCCAGTATCTATGAGGATAACAAAGCAAGTGTGTGAGATGGATCAGAGCTTTCGAAATGGTTCGATACCAACAGTGCAGTTAAACAAGGCTGCATTTTCAGCCCTCTCCTCTTCTCTCTCTTTGTGGACGATGTTGTTGATTTTTTACCAGGTGGAGGGACCGAGAATGGAACCCATGTTAAGACCCTTATGTATGCCGATGAACGTGTAAAATCATTCAAATAACTCGGTGTAACGCTTACTAGAAATATGAGTTTTTATACCCAAATAAAAGAAAAGCTCAAAGATTCAAAAATAGCTATGAACGCCACCTGGAAAAACTTTTTAGGCAGAAAAAAAGTTAAAATGAGTGCCAAGTACAGCCTTTTCCAAGCGACAGTGAAAACAATTATGTGCTACTCGTCAGAGGTGTGGGGAAATCAAAGATATGAAGATGCGGAACGAGTACTTGTAAAAAAGATATTTCGAAAAACTACTTCCACGATCAACATAAAGGAGAACTCATAAAACATATCTTCCAAGCTAGAACCGAGACTTTACCTCTAAATGGCAGGCCATACAGCAGCAACCCATCACTGGAATGCGGCTTCTGCAACATGCTAGAAATCGTGTTCAACACTTCATTGCAGTCTGCCCTATTCTGAGAGAGAATCGTTTTACATGTTTTACGAAAACCACCCTTTGCGAATCGGATCTCCACAGTCTTCTAAATGGGGAAAACTGGGAGAATCTGGCAATTTTCCTTACAAAAGCCAGTTATTACAGAAAAAAAATTATTTTAGAACAATTTTAGAATCTAACTTAACTAAATTAACCGACTGACGGCATAAAAGCCATTGTTGTTCTAACCAATTTTTGTTTGTTTATTTGTTTTGATGTAAATTTAAATATGTACAGCCAGCTATAAATAAGCAACAAAGAAAAACAAAACACAAAAAAAAAACAACAACAACTTACAGTACAGTGAGTGAAATTTCATGACTAGTACATACACACATATATAGATCTCGTGTGTATGTATGTCATAGAAAGAATACGATTAAAAAATTGATTTGTATTTTCGTTTCAAATGTATTTATTATAAAATAAAGAATTTAGAAATTATTAATATTTTACTTAAAACTAATTATAACAATTATTTTCTGTTATTAAAGAATCTATATTTAAGTTATTAATATTGGAATAAAGGAACATTATTTTATTTACCATGTCTTCAGTGGTGGCAATTTTTGACTGCACTCATCTGCACAGTTGTACACAGTCAACACACAAGCTGTACAGCGTGTTTAAAAAAGGACAAATGCTGTACTCACTAACGAAGACTACAACCATATACTGTACTCACTCGAAATGAGTACACTGAAAATATTGTGCTATCTTCTTCTGGCCTATAGAGTATACTGTACAGTAAAGAATGAGTGCAGTATTTTTAAGAACACCACACTACTGTACAGATCTGTTATGCTACAAATGAGTACATTCATGCAGAAGTCTAATCTGGAGTGCCTCAGGGAAGTCATCTGGGCCCTTTGCTGTTTACTTTGTTTATCAACAATCTTCCCTCTATTAAAACACATTCTCGTGTATTAATGTATACTGATGATGTAAAGCTTTGTTTATCATATAATGATATAGCGTCGGGACTTAACTTACTGTTAGATATTGATTGTTTTCATGGATGGTGTGAGTACAACCTTTTAAAGTTGAACTACCTTAAATGCAACGTTATGACTAGGGGTACTCCTACGTTTATCAGTTACTTTCTTAAAAATACGCCACTCGTCCGTATATATTCAGTTAGCGATTTAGGTGTTCTTCTGGACCCTAAACTTAAATTTGACTGCCACATAATGTCCACTGTTAGCAAAGCCATGACTTTCAACAACTTTCAATGTTCCTGTTAGACTAACACGAAATTATATTCCTCTAAATTTGCCACGATGTACATCAAATTTTTGTCTGCACGCGCCCCCCGTGTAACAAGCACGTGCTTGGTGTCGTTGGGCCACTTGTCTGTACTGCTCGAAGTGCATCAACATCCATCAGTATAAAAAAAAAAATGTGGTAAACTAATTTGCCCTAAATTTGCCAAGACAAAAACTACATTCGGGATAGGGTATTTGTCGTCAATCGCCCTTAAGTTAAGTTTTCTGAAGTCTATTACATTTTGTTGTGTTTCCCTACTCATAGGTCCCCTTTTTATCTACAACCCAAACAGGGTTGTTATACGGAGACTGAGATGGTCGGATTATGCAGTCTCGCTACATGGCTTGTGTCTCTGTGTTGAAAAAGTCGGACACCCATTGAGTATGGGTACAATTTTGAATATATTGGGTCTTCGTTCTCTGTCCGGATAGTACCAATAATATTAGTATTGTAAGGCAGCACCTCGTTCCGTTTCGCAAATACGCCTGTGCGGAATTTGCCTGGAATTTTACATCATTTCCTGGGGTACCTCTATATCATCAACCTTTGTAAAATTAAAATTTGCACATTTAAAAAAATTAATTTTTCCGCACTGCTTTTAGTTATTAACTTTTTGTCTTTTAGGTCAAGTACGACGTAAGTTTTTATACCCTTGCAGAGGGTATTATAATTTTGGTCAAAAGTGTGCAATAAAGTATAAAGTATATATATTCTTGATCAGGATCACCTCCTGAGTTGATATAAGCATGTCCGTCTGTCTGTCCGTCTGTCTGTTTCTACGCAAACTATTCTCTTAGTTTTAAAGATATCGAATTGAAACTTTGCACACACCCTTCTTTCCTTTGCACGCAGTATATCCTATAGCTTCTATATAATTGATTGATCAGAAATGTCATAACTTTGGTGTTTGTAAAGTTAGGAAGTTGGAATCGATCCGAGCTACCAAATTTCATAAGAATTGCCCGACTATATCCTATAGCTGCCATATAACTGAACGATCGGAAATGACATAACTTTGGTGTTTTTAAAGTTAGGAAATTGGGTTTTTTTATGAGTGTTAAGAATGCATCATATGAATAATTTTGGAGAATATAATTTACAGAATATTCTGCAAGGGTATTTCAACTTCAGCTCCGCCCGAAGTTAGCTTTCCTTTCTTGTTTGTTTATGGTGTTGTGATCATGGACTGATTTTACAGAAAATTATTTATTTTATTAATTCTTTCATCGACTTGATATAATTTTTGGAAGTCCCTGTGTCTATTAAAAGTTTGATTTTCCTCCCTGCGATATGCCTTTCTATTAATGGGAGAAGGGAGTTATGCCTAACAAATTTATATCATCTTATTCTACAAGGTCATCGTCGATGTCTTCTACTTCTTCCTCGGCTACTGAATTCGCCAAATGGTTTATTGGGTATTTTTCTTGTCAGTCTCTGGTTATTGTAAGCATTGGGTAGAATATATTGCTGATTTGTCTGCCACTGATTGTTTCGAGTTGTCTATGAAGCGGACCACTTTGTTGATTTTAATTGATTTGTCTAAAACATGATGAGCTATCAACGCCCATTGACTGGACTGGACCCTGTGTGACTACCTTGGCCGTTTATTAAAATGGGGGTTTTTACACTGCGGCATAAATCTAGAGTCTGTTTATGCATTTTTTCCCGGTCCTGCTGGTTTTGTTCGGACCTTTGGAGTTTTTCCTCCATGCTACGGGCATTGCGAACATTTATCGCTGGTGATTACCCTCTTCTTCTTGTGCTAATGCTATAGCGGAAGGAAGATCAAATGGTCTTGCCAAAAATAGAACATCGCTTAGCGATTTTCTTTTTCCCGAAATAAATATGCGTAGCGCATCTGCTCTGTATCAAGCCTACTCCCTGATCATCTTGCTATAGGGGAAAGGTGGCTATCTGACTGGCGTATGAAACTAAACGAGCTAAAGTGTAAACACATATCGTTTACTCTTAATAGACAAACGTGCCCTTCGCTTTCTTTGAATGGTATGCAGATCCTCCAAGCCAACGAAGTAACGTACCTCGGCGTCCACCTCGACAGGCGATAAACCTGGCGTAGACACATCGAATGCAAGAAGCTGTACTTAAAACTAAAAGCCAGCGGACTCAACTGGATTATAAACGCTCGATCACCTCTTTACCTAGACTACAAGATCCTGCTTTACAACTCAACTAAACGAAAAAACATAATCATCCGAGGTCTTAAATCCGAATAAAATCCATTTAAAGCTGTATCTGACCTAATAAAGAGGGAATTTTTGATAAAGGACCGTATGGACCGGTAAAGAAGCTACACGACGCCGACTGAAAAATGGCTGTTCTGGTTGAACTAAACACAGTAAGCGCAGTACAGACCATCCTTAAGCACACCAAAAACCTGAAAGGAACGCGAGTCTCAATCGAACAGGATCTGAACATCGAAAGGAGACTTAAAAAACGCGTGATGCTAGGCCTCCGCTGGGACATTCTGGAAAGCCACAAAAACTTTAAGGTCACTGTTAGAAACGATCGCATGCTTATTGAAGGTAAATGGTTCTACTGGAATAAAGACGGCAAGCTCATGTGTGGAGTAGAGTTAGCACAAAATGTCCTGGAGAACATATATGGTCCTCATTTAAAATAGCCCTAGACTAAGAAGTTATATTGAGCAAACTAAATTCAAAAAACTAAATGTCCCTAATACCGTCCCTTAATGTTAAAATTGTATCGTATAATATAGCTGGCTTAACAAATAAGAAATTATTTAAACAATTCTTTAATTTTGTTACACAATTCGACATTTTTCTCTTATTTGAAACTTTTCTGACCAACGACGAAAGGAGTTTTGCAAATTACTTTCCTGATCATTTGCTGCATTGGATACCAGCAGTGAGAGTAGGAGCCCGTGGATGGGCCAGCGGAGGAAGTGTTTACGGAATCCGAAAGCAGCTGGTGAACGAAGGACACATTACCTTTACGAGCAAGGAAAACGCAGAAGTCATCGAAATAAACACGAAAGACGAAAAACTACATATACTCCCAGTACACATTAACTGCAATAACTGGCAAGCAGATTTTGAAAAGGTGTACGATTTCGGACTGACAGAAGGTTGCAATAACCTAATGATTATTGGGGACATAAATGCGCGCATCGGAAAAGCACAGGCCACAACAGAACCCACAAATATAGACCTCAGGACCAGTAGAACGATTCGTAAATCTAAGGACGCAATCTCACAACAAAGGCGGAAAAATTGTGTACGCATCACTAGGACTGACGGTAATGAACGGCAGGACAATCGGTGACCAAGAAGGAGAATATACCTTTATAAGGGGCGCAGCTAGGTCGACTATTGACTACTGTCTCCTACAAGGAAAGTGGCACGATGTGGTGACAGATTTGGTGGTAGGTTGAGCACCCCTTTCTGATCATATGCCCATCGAAGTCCTTTTAAAAGTCATTCTACATGAACAAGTCGATAGTACCCAGCCAAAACTCAACCGAAGGTTAAAGTGGAAGGACAACCACCGCCTAAGTTACACAGATGCATTAGTATCAGGAGTCCAACAAATAGAAGATCTCAGTGGGTCTACACTGCTAGCCAAACTGCTCAACTTAATCGTAGATGCCTCCAAAACCATGCAGCTAAGGCGAAACGAAATAATGGGCCACATCTACAAAACGGTAATAACAAATTACAAATGTCTATGCAAAGAGAAAGAAAAACAGTTCTGGATAAATATGCAACGCCAACTACAAGAAGTTCGCGACAGCAAACAGTTCTGGGAAATCGTTAATAAATTAAACGGGAACAAACAGAAAAAACCCATAAAAATATGTTCAAAAGATTTGGCAAACTATTTTAGTAGCCTACTCTCCCAAATTCAAAATGAAACAGAAATCAGCTTTGCTAAACTCAGATCATATGGAAATATGATTTCAGCCTTGCAGAAATAGAAAGCGCTGTCCTAACACTAAAACTAAACAAAGCTCCTGGTGAAGACAGAATAACTGCAGAATTTTTCAAAAACGCGCCGCTTTGTTTTATACAGCGACTTACCGATGCCTACAATGAATTTTAAAGCCATGGAATTTTCAAAAAAAGTCTGATCAGCCCAATTTTTAAAAAAGGTGTGGAGACCGATCCCAGCAACTACCGAGGCTTATCTGCTCAAAACTCAGTCGCTAAGATTTTTGTGAATTTTAGACAGGCTTTCTGCAACAAAAAAAGAAGCTGTACATTTTTTTTGTAGATTTTAAAGCCGCCTTTGATACAGTGAACCGAAATAACCTAATGTATAAACTTAGCCAACTCGGACTCTCAACAAAAGCCATACTAGCACTGTCCAGTATCTATGAGGATAACAAAGCAAGTGTGTGAGATGGATCAGAGCTTTCGAAATGGTTCGATACCAACAGTGCAGTTAAACAAGGCTGCATTTTCAGCCCTCTCCTCTTCTCTCTCTTTGTGGACGATGTTGTTGATTTTTTACCAGGTGGAGGGACCGAGAATGGAACCCATGTTAAGACCCTTATGTATGCCGATGATATGTGCCTACTGGCTGACAGCCCTAAAACGTTAAGGGTCATGATTGCTAGCATATCCGCTAGGAATGAAGAATGGCAACTGAACGGAATCCAGCTGGAACGTGTAAAATCATTCAAATAACTCGGTGTAACGCTTACTAGAAATATGAGTTTTTATACCCAAATAAAAGAAAAGCTCAAAGATTCAAAAATAGCTGTGAACGCCACTTGGAAAAACTTTTTTGGCAGAAAAAACGTTAAAATGAGTGCCAAGTACAGCCTTTTCCAAGCGACAGTGAAAACAATTATGTGCTACTCGTCAGGGGTGTGGGGAAATAAAAGATATGAAGATGCGGAACGAGTACTACCTTTTTTTGTAAAAAGATATTTCGTAAAACTACTTCCACGATCAACATAAAGGAGAACTCATAAAACATATCTTCCAAGCTAGAACCGAGACTTTACCTCTAAATGGCAGGCCATACAGCAGCAACCCATCACTGGAATGCAGCTTCTGCAACATGCTAGAAATCGAGGATGTTCAACACTTCATTGCAGTCTGCCCTATTCTGAGAGAGAATCGTTTTACATGTTTTACGAAAACCACCCTTTGCGAATCGGATCTCCACAGTCTTCTAAATGGGGAAAACTGGGAGAATCTGGCAATTTTCATTACAAAAGCCAGTTATTACAGAAAAAAAATTATTTTAGAACTGACTGACGGCATAAAAGCCATTGTCGTTGTAACCAATTTTTGTTTGTTTATTTGTTTTGATGTAAATTTAAATAAGTACAGCCAGCTATAAATAAGCAACAAAGAAAAACAAAACACAAAAAAAACAACAACAACTTACAGTACAGTGAGTGAAATTTCATGACTAGTACATACACACATATATAGATCTCGTGTGTATGTATGTCATAGAAAGAATACGATTAAAAAATTGATTTGTATTTTCGTTTCAAATGTATTTATTATAAAATAAAGAATTTAGAAATTATTAATATTTTACTTAAAACTAATTATAACAATTATTTTCTGTTATTAAAGAATCTATATTTAAGTTATTAATATTGGAATGAAGGAAGGAATGTACACAGTCAACACACAAGCTGTACAGCGTGTTTAAAAAAGGACAAATGCTGTACTCACTAACGAAGACTACAACCATATACTGTACTCACTCGAAATGAGTACACTGAAAATATTGTGCTATCTTCTTCTGGCCTATAGAGTATACTGTACAGTAAAGAATGAGTGCAGTATTTTTAAGAACACCACACTACTGTACAGATCTGTTATGCTACAAATGAGTACATTCATGCAGAAGTCTAATCTGGAGTGCCTCAGGGAAGTCATCTGGGCCCTTTGCTGTTTACTTTGTTTATCAACAATCTTCCCTCTATTAAAACACATTCTCGTGTATTAATGTATACTGATGATGTTAAGCTTTGTTTATCATATAATGATATAGCGTCGGGACTTAACTTACTATTAGATATTGATTGTTTTCATGGATGGTGTGAGTACAACCTTTTAAAGTTGAACTACCTTAAATGCAACGTTATGACTAGGGGTACTCCTACGTTTATCAGTTACTTTCTTAAAAATACGCCACTCGTCCGTATATATTCAGTTAGCGATTTAGGTGTTCTTCTGGACCCTAAACTTAAATTTGACTGCCACATAATGTCCACTGTTAGCAAAGCCATGACTTTCAACAACTTTCAATGTTCCTGTTAGACTAACACGAAATTATATTCCTCTAAATTTGCCACGATGTACATCAAATTTTTGTCTGCACGCGCCCCCCGTGTAACAAGCACGTGCTTGGTGTCGTTGGGCCACTTGTCTGTACTGCTCGAAGTGCATCAACATCCATCAGTATAAAAAAAAAAAATGTGGTAAACTAATTTGCCCTAAATTTGCCAAGACAAAAACTACATTCGGGATAGGGTATTTGTCGTCAATCGCCCTTAAGTTAAGTTTTCTGAAGTCTATTACATTTTGTTGTGTTTCCCTACTCATAGGTCCCCTTTTTATCTACAACCCAAACAGGGTTGTTATACGGAGACTGAGATGGTCGGATTATGCAGTCTCGCTACATGGCTTGTGTCTCTGTGTTGAAAAAGTCGGACACCCATTGAGTATGGGTACAATTTTGAATATATTGGGTCTTCGTTCTCTGTCCGGATAGTACCAATAATATTAGTATTGTAAGGCAGCACCTCGTTCCGCTTCGCAAATACGCCTGTGCGGAATTTGCCTGGAATTTTACATCATTTCCTGGGGTACCTCTATATCATCAACCTTTGTAAAATTAAAATTTGCACATTTAAAAAAATTAATTTTTCCGCACTGCTTTTAGTTATTAACTTTTTGTCTTTTAGGTCAAGTACGACGTAAGTTTTTATACCCTTGCAGAGGGTATTATAATTTTGGTCAAAAGTGTGCAATAAAGTATAAAGTATATATATTCTTGATCAGGATCACCTCCTGAGTTGATATAAGCATGTCCGTCTGTCTGTCCGTCTGTCTGTTTCTACGCAAACTATTCTCTTAGTTTTAAAGATATCGAATTGAAACTTTGCACACACCCTTCTTTTCTTTGCACGCAGTATATCCTATAGCTTCTATATAATTGATTGATCAGAAATGTCATAACTTTGGTGTTTGTAAAGTTAGGAAGTTGGAATCGATCCGAGCTACCAAATTTCATAAGAATTGCCCGACTATAGCTGCCATATAACTGAACGATCGGAAATGACATAACTTTGGTGTTTTTAAAGTTAGGAAATTGGGTTTTTTTATGAGTGTTAAGAATGCATCATATGAATAATTTTGGAGAATATAATTTACAGAATATTCTGCAAGGGTATTTCAACTTCAGCTCCGCCCGAAGTTAGCTTTCCTTTCTTGTTTGTTTATGGTGTTGTGATCATGGACTGATTTTACAGAAAATTATTTATTTTATTAATTCTTTCATCGACTTGATATAATTTTTGGAAGTCCCTGTGTCTATTAAAAGTTTGATTTTCCTCCCTGCGATATGCCTTTCTATTAATGGGAGAAGGGAGTTATGCCTAACAAATTTATATCATCTTATTCTACAAGGTCATCGTCGATGTCTTCTACTTCTTCCTTGGCTACTGTATTCGCCAAATGGTTTATTTTTTGGTGTTTCGGACCTGTATACCTTGCGCTACTATTACTGGGTATTTTTCTTGTCAGTCTCTGGTTATTGTAAGCATTGGGTAGAATATATTGCTGATTTGTCTGCCACTGATTGTTTCGAGTTGTCTATGAAGCGGACCACTTTGTTGATTTTAATTGATTTGTCTAAAACATGATGAGCTATCAACGCCCATTGACTGGACTGGACCCTGTGTGACTACCTTGGCCGTTTATTAAAATGGGGGTTTTTACACTGCGGCATAAATCTAGAGTCTGTTTATGCATTTTTTCCCGGTCCTGCTGGTTTTGTTCGGACCTTTGGAGTTTTTCCTCCATGCTACGGGCATTGCGAACATTTATCGCTGGTGATTACCCTCTTCTTCTTGTGCTAATGCTATAGCGGAAGGAAGATCAAATGGTCTTGCCAAAAATAGAACATCGCTTAGCGATTTTCTTTTTCCCGAAATAAATATGCGTAGCGCATCTGCTCTGTATCAAGCCTACTCCCTGATCATCTTGCTATAGGGGAAAGGTGGCTATCTGACTGGCGTATGAAACTAAACGAGCTAAAGTGTAAACACATATCGTTTACTCTTAATAGACAAACGTGCCCTTCGCTTTCTTTGAATGGTATGCAGATCCTCCAAGCCAACGAAGTAACGTACCTCGGCGTCCACCTCGACAGGCGATAAACCTGGCGTAGACACATCGAATGCAAGAAGCTGTACTTAAAACTAAAAGCCAGCGGACTCAACTGGATTATAAACGCTCGATCACCTCTTTACCTAGACTACAAGATCCTGCTTTACAACTCAACTAAACGAAAAAACATAATCATCCGAGGTCTTAAATCCGAATAAAATCCATTTAAAGCTGTATCTGACCTAATAAAGAGGGAATTTTTGATAAAGGACCGTATGGACCGGTAAAGAAGCTACACGACGCCGACTGAAAAATGGCTGTTCTGGTTGAACTAAACACAGTAAGCGCAGTACAGACCATCCTTAAGCACACCAAAAACCTGAAAGGAACGCGAGTCTCAATCGAACAGGATCTGAACATCGAAAGGAGACTTAAAAAACGCGTGATGCTAGGCCTCCGCTGGGACATTCTGGAAAGCCACAAAAACTTTAAGCTCACTGTTAGAAACGATCGCATGCTTATTGAAGGTAAATGGTTCTACTGGAATAAAGACGGCAAGCTCATGTGTGGAGTAGAGTTAGCACAAAATGTCCTGGAGAACATATATGGTCCTCATTTAAAATAGCCCTAGACTAAGAAGTTATATTGAGCAAACTAAATTCAAAAAACTAAATGTCCCTAATACCGTCCCTTAATGTTAAAATTGTATCGTATAATATAGCTGGCTTAACAAATAAGAAATTATTTAAACAATTCTTTAATTTTGTTACACAATTCGACATTTTCTCTTATTTGAAACTTTTCTGACCAACGACGAAAGGAGTTTTGCAAATTACTTTCCTGATCATTTGCTGCATTGGATACCAGCAGTGAGAGTAGGAGCCCGTGGACGGGCCAGCGGAGGAAGTGTTTACGGAATCCGAAAGCAGCTGGTGAACGAAGGACACATTACCTTTACGAGCAAGGAAAACGCAGAAGTCATCGAAATAAACACGAAAGACGAAAAACTACATATACTCCCAGTACACATTAACTGCAATAACTGGCAAGCAGATTTTGAAAAGGTGTACGATTTCGGACTGACAGAAGGTTGCAATAACCTAATGATTATTGGGGACATAAATGCGCGCATCGGAAAAGCACAGGCCTCAACAGAACCCACAAATATAGACCTCAGGACCAGTAGAACGATTCGTAAATCTAAGGACGCAATCTCACAACAAAGGCGGAAAAATTGTGTACGCATCACTAGGACTGACGGTAATGAACGGCAGGACAATCGGTGACCAAGAAGGAGAATATACCTTTATAAGGGGCGCAGCTAGGTCGACTATTGACTACTGTCTCCTACAAGGAAAGTGGCACGATGTGGTGACAGATTTGGTGGTAGGTTGAGCACCCCTTTCTGATCATATGCCCATCGAAGTCCTTTTAAAAGTCATTCTACATGAACAAGTCGATAGTACCCAGCCAAAACTCAACCGAAGGTTAAAGTGGAAGGACAACCACCGCCTAAGTTACACAGATGCATTAGTATCAGGAGTCCAACAAATAGAAGATCTCAGTGGGTCTACACTGCTAGCCAAACTGCTCAACTTAATCGTAGATGCCTCCAAAACCATGCAGCTAAGGCGAAACGAAATAATGGGCCACATCTACAAAACGGTAATAACAAATTACAAATGTCTATGCAAAGAGAAAGAAAAACAGTTCTGGATAAATATGCAACGCCAACTACAAGAAGTTCGCGACAGCAAACAGTTCTGGGAAATCGTTAATAAATTAAACGGGAACAAACAGAAAAAACCCATAAAAATATGTTCAAAAGATTTGGCAAACTATTTTAGTAGCCTACTCTCCCAAATTCAAAATGAAACAGAAATCAGCTTTGCTAAACTCAGATCATATGGAAATATGATTTCAGCCTTGCAGAAATAGAAAGCGCTGTCCTAACACTAAAACTAAACAAAGCTCCTGGTGAAGACAGAATAACTGCAGAATTTTTCAAAAACGCGCAGCTTTGTTTTATACAGCGACTTACCGATGCCTACAATGAATTTTACAGCCATGGAATTTTCCCAGATTGCTTCAAAAAAAGTCTGATCAGCCCAATTTTTAAAAAAGGTGTGGAGACCGATCCCAGCAACTACCGAGGCTTATCTGCTCAAAACTCAGTCGCTAAGATTTTTGTGAATTTTAGACAGGCTTTCTGCAACAAAAAAAGAAGCTGTACATTTTTTTTGTAGATTTTAAAGCCGCCTTTGATACAGTGAACCGAAATAACCTAATGTATAAACTTAGCCAACTCGGACTCTCAACAAAAGCCATACTAGCACTGTCCAGTATCTATGAGGATAACAAAGCAAGTGTGTGAGATGGATCAGAGCTTTCGAAATGGTTCGATACCAACAGTGCAGTTAAACAAGGCTGCATTTTCAGCCCTCTCCTCTTCTCTCTCTTTGTGGACGATGTTGTTGATTTTTTACCAGGTGGAGGGACCGAGAATGGAACCCATGTTAAGACCCTTATGTATGCCGATGATATGTGCCTACTGGCTGACAGCCCTAAAACGTTAAGGGTCATGATTGCTAGCATATCCGCTAGGAATGAAGAATGGCAACTGAACGGAATCCAGCTGGAACGTGTAAAATCATTCAAATAACTCGGTGTAACGCTTACTAGAAATATGAGTTTTTATACCCAAATAAAAGAAAAGCTCAAAGATTCAAAAATAGCTGTGAACGCCACTTGGAAAAACTTTTTTGGCAGAAAAAACGTTAAAATGAGTGCCAAGTACAGCCTTTTCCAAGCGACAGTGAAAACAATTATGTGCTACTCGTCAGGGGTGTGGGGAAATAAAAGATATGAAGATGCGGAACGAGTACTACCTTTTTTTGTAAAAAAGATATTTCGAAAAACTACTTCCACGATCAACATAAAGGAGAACTCATAAAACATATCTTCCAAGCTAGAACCGAGACTTTACCTCTAAATGGCAGGCCATACAGCAGCAACCCATCACTGGAATGCAGCTTCTGCAACATGCTAGAAATCGAGGATGTTCAACACTTCATTGCAGTCTGCCCTATTCTGAGAGAGAATCGTTTTACATGTTTTACGAAAACCACCCTTTGCGAATCGGATCTCCACAGTCTTCTAAATGGGGAAAACTGGGAGAATCTGGCAATTTTCATTACAAAAGCCAGTTATTACAGAAAAAAAATTATTTTAGAACTGACTGACGGCATAAAAGCCATTGTCGTTGTAACCAATTTTTGTTTGTTTATTTGTTTTGATGTAAATTTAAATAAGTACAGCCAGCTATAAATAAGCAACAAAGAAAAACAAAACACAAAAAAAAACAACAACAACTTACAGTACAGTGAGTGAAATTTCATGACTAGTACATACACACATATATAGATCTCGTGTGTATGTATGTCATAGAAAGAATACGATTAAAAAATTGATTTGTATTTTCGTTTCAAATGTATTTATTATAAAATAAAGAATTTAGAAATTATTAATATTTTACTTAAAACTAATTATAACAATTATTTTCTGTTATTAAAGAATCTATATTTAAGTTATTAATATTGGAATAAAGGAACATTATTTTATTTACCATGTCTTCAGTGGTGGCAATTTTTGACTGCACTCATCTGCACAGTTGTACACAGTCAACACACAAGCTGTACAGCGTGTTTAAAAAAGGACAAATGCTGTACTCACTAACGAAGACTACAACCATATACTGTACTCACTCGAAATGAGTACACTGAAAATATTGTGCTATCTTCTTCTGGCCTATAGAGTATACTGTACAGTAAAGAATGAGTGCAGTATTTTTAAGAACACCACACTACTGTACAGATCTGTTATGCTACAAATGAGTACATTCATGCAGAAGTCTAATCTGGAGTGCCTCAGGGAAGTCATCTGGGCCCTTTGCTGTTTACTTTGTTTATCAACAATCTTCCCTCTATTAAAACACATTCTCGTGTATTAATGTATACTGATGATGTAAAGCTTTGTTTATCATATAATGATATAGCGTCGGGACTTAACTTACTGTTAGATATTGATTGTTTTCATGGATGGTGTGAGTACAACCTTTTAAAGTTGAACTACCTTAAATGCAACGTTATGACTAGGGGTACTCCTACGTTTATCAGTTACTTTCTTAAAAATACGCCACTCGTCCGTATATATTCAGTTAGCGATTTAGGTGTTCTTCTGGACCCTAAACTTAAATTTGACTGCCACATAATGTCCACTGTTAGCAAAGCCATGACTTTCAACAACTTTCAATGTTCCTGTTAGACTAACACGAAATTATATTCCTCTAAATTTGCCACGATGTACATCAAATTTTTGTCTGCACGCGCCCCCCGTGTAACAAGCACGTGCTTGGTGTCGTTGGGCCACTTGTCTGTACTGCTCGAAGTGCATCAACATCCATCAGTATAAAAAAAAAAAATGTGGTAAACTAATTTGCCCTAAATTTGCCAAGACAAAAACTACATTCGGGATAGGGTATTTGTCGTCAATCGCCCTTAAGTTAAGTTTTCTGAAGTCTATTACATTTTGTTGTGTTTCCCTACTCATAGGTCCCCTTTTTATCTACAACCCAAACAGGGTTGTTATACGGAGACTGAGATGGTCGGATTATGCAGTCTCGCTACATGGCTTGTGTCTCTGTGTTGAAAAAGTCGGACACCCATTGAGTATGGGTACAATTTTGAATATATTGGGTCTTCGTTCTCTGTCCGGATAGTACCAATAATATTAGTATTGTAAGGCAGCACCTCGTTCCGCTTCGCAAATACGCCTGTGCGGAATTTGCCTGGAATTTTACATCATTTCCTGGGGTACCTCTATATCATCAACCTTTGTAAAATTAAAATTTGCACATTTAAAAAAATTAATTTTTCCGCACTGCTTTTAGTTATTAACTTTTTGTCTTTTAGGTCAAGTACGACGTAAGTTTTTATACCCTTGCAGAGGGTATTATAATTTTGGTCAAAAGTGTGCAATAAAGTATAAAGTATATATATTCTTGATCAGGATCACCTCCTGAGTTGATATAAGCATGTCCGTCTGTCTGTGCGTCTGTCTGTCCGTCTGTCTGTTTCTACGCAAACTATTCTCTTAGTTTTAAAGATATCGAATTGAAACTTTGCACACACCCTTCTTTCCTTTGCACGCAGTATATCCTATAGCTTCTATATAATTGATTGATCAGAAATGTCATAACTTTGGTGTTTGTAAAGTTAGGAAGTTGGAATCGATCCGAGCTACCAAATTTCATAAGAATTGCCCGACTATAGCTGCCATATAACTGAACGATCGGAAATGACATAACTTTGGTGTTTTTAAAGTTAGGAAATTGGGTTTTTTTATGAGTGTTAAGAATGCATCATATGAAAAATAATTTTGGAGAATATAATTTACAGAATATTCTGCAAGGGTATTTCAACTTCAGCTCTGCCCGAAGTTAGCTTTCCTTTCTTGTTTGTTTATGGTGTTGTGATCATGGACTGATTTTACAGAAAATTATTTATTTTATTAATTCTTTCATCGACTTGATATAATTTTTGGAAGTCCCTGTGTCTATTAAAAGTTTGATTTTCCTCCCTGCGATATGCCTTTCTATTAATGGGAGAAGGGAGTTATGCCTAACAAATTTATATCATCTTATTCTACAAGGTCATCGTCGATGTCTTCTACTTCTTCCTTGGCTACTGTATTCGCCAAATGGTTTATTTTTTGGTGTTTCGGACCTGTATACCTTGCGCTACTATTACTGGGTATTTTTCTTGTCAGTCTCTGGTTATTGTAAGCATTGGGTAGAATATATTGCTGATTTGTCTGCCACTGATTGTTTCGAGTTGTCTATGAAGCGGACCACTTTGTTGATTTTAATTGATTTGTCTAAAACATGATGAGCTATCAACGCCCATTGACTGGACTGGACCCTGTGTGACTACCTTGGCCGTTTATTAAAATGGGGGTTTTTACACTGCAGCATAAATCTAGAGTCTGTTTATGCATTTTTTCCCGGTCCTGCTGGTTTTGTTCGGACCTTTGGAGTTTTTCCTCCATGCTACGGGCATTGCGAACATTTATCGCTGGTGATTACCCTCTTCTTCTTGTGCTAATGCTATAGCGGAAGGAAGATCAAATGGTCTTGCCAAAAATAGAACATCGCTTAGCGATTTTCTTTTTCCCGAAATAAATATGCGTAGCGCATCTGCTCTGTATCAAGCCTACTCCCTGATCATCTTGCTATAGGGGAAAGGTGGCTATCTGACTGGCGTATGAAACTAAACGAGCTAAAGTGTAAACACATATCGTTTACTCTTAATAGACAAACGTGCCCTTCGCTTTCTTTGAATGGTATGTAGCCAACGAAGTAACGTACCTCGGCGTCCACCTCGACAGGCGATAAACCTGGCGTAGACACATCGAATGCAAGAAGCTGTACTTAAAACTAAAAGCCAGCGGACTCAACTGGATTATAAACGCTCGATCACCTCTTTGCCTAGACTACAAGATCCTGCTCAACAACTCAACTCTTAAACACATCTAAAAATTTAGCTCCCAGCTGTGGGGGAACGCGAGCAGCAGTAACATAGAGACACATATAATCAAAAATTCTGACAACTATCAATATTGCACCATGGTATGTTCGCAACGAAAACATCCACAGAGATCTTGGCATTTTCGAAGTAAAAGACGAAATTAAGAAACAAAAAGTGTCATGGAAAGAAAAGCTACTATATTTACGCACCGCTTGCGACGCAACGACCGCCCAATCTGTACCAGTGAATGTGACTGTTAGTTAAGTTAGCATTTTTGTCTGTTCAAATTAGATGTTTGGGTTGCTGTGTACTTTAGTCATGGTACTGACACTTTTCTGTAACATTTCGATATTTGACTGTGTCAGTCTTAAGTTAAATGGAGTCTCTGCCTGTGTTAAAAAGATAAGAGCTTTAATGGCATTAAACGCTTTCAAATAATAAAACAAAAAAACGGGGATTTTTTTTACCAAAACTGTAGAACAAAACATTTTTCTTTAATTTTTCCAGCGCATACTCTCAAATCCATATTTTCGAAAATCGATCTGCCAGTTGAATGGGGATTCTAAAATTCATGACTAAACCTATTCCGGTGCAACCCATTGAGCCTCGTCCACTCAAATTGTCAACTAAGAAAAGACTCGGTGTCAAAACTTCTGATATGCATTCGATCCTTTGCTGCAGCCACTAAAATTTTCAGTTTCAAATGCACAGGCTTTTTGATTGTGTCGGTCTTAAGTGATAAAAATATAAGAACTATAATGGCATATAACGCTTTTAAAGATAACAGAAAAAATGGTGATCTTTTGTCCGAAAGTGTACAATAAACATTTTTCCTTTATTTTCATATTCATTGTGGGACTCCTTAAATTCACAGATGGATTTTACAATGTGTAGTTTAACATCATAAATAGTTAATATTGGATCAGCTGTTTTTCTTTTGTAAACTTGCCTTGCCTTAACTGATTCTTATGTTCGTTTGGTTCGGTTTGCCCAAAGTACACAACTACGCTTATTGAAAATAGGCTTTCCTTACTGTCGTATTCTTTTTTTAATTCCCCTTTCACCCAAGTCATCAGTTTGTGGCAAATAATTGGAGCGAAAATTCAATGAATTCGCGTAGCACAAATAAGAAGAAAACAAACAATGCAGCAGTCAGGAGAAAACAAAATAAAACATAATGTACGCAGTTACTCAGGGACAAAAAATTTGAATTTTGTTTCGATGGCTATCATATGACACAGTCGTCCGATTTGTATATAACTAAAACAGCATTTCTGAAATTGCTAAAAAAAATCCTATATCTCGGAGCATATGTATAAATGTTAAGAAACAAATTAAATTTTAATACGTACCAATAAAGTATATATATTCTTGATCAGGATCGCGTCCTGAGTTGATATAAGCATGTCCGTCTGTCCGTCTGTCTGTCCGTCTGTCTGTTCCTACGCGAACTAGTCTCTCAGTATTAAAGATATCAAATTGAAACTTTTTAAATTTTGATTACAATTTTTTTTGGAATGCTCTTAAATTTATAAATAAAGTATAAATTTATTATATTTTATAGTAAGTATAATAATATTTTGATTCGATTAATGATATTGGTTCTAACATCGTTATATTATTGTTTACATAGATAGTTTGGGTATAATCCACTATAGTATTTGTTATTTAATTTTGATCGATTTGTACTGAACAATTCAATGATTTTATAATTTATCTTCATTTTACAGCTTTTGTTTAATTTATATACGATTGATTTATATATGTTTTTGTTAAGTTCCAAGTAATTATAATATTTGCTTCTATTAGTTTGTTTCATAAGTTTTATACATTTTAGTTTATCTACATTCGGCATTGGCTTGATTTATAATTCCAATAAATCATTTATTTGCAATTCTTTCTTTTGCAGAGGGTATTATAATTTCAGTCAAAAGTTTGCAAAGCAGTGAATGAAACATTTCCGACCCTATAAAGTATATATATTCTTGATCAGCATTACCAGTAGAGTCGATCTAGCCATATCCGTCTGTCCGTCCGTCTGTCCGTTTCTACGCAAACTAGTCCCTCAGGTTTAAGGCTTGAAACTTTTCCAAATGTTGTCTTTCTATTGCAGGTAGTATATGTGTCGGAACGAACCGGATCGGGCGAGTATATCATATAGCTCCCCTAGGAACAATTGGGAAAAAAATTTTCAAAAAAATTATAACTTTGTTGTTTTTATTTTTTTTTGTGCTTTGAGACTTGGTATTATTTAAATATTATGGAATTAGGGTTTTAATTAAATTAAAATCGGACAACAATATCATATACCTGCCATAGCAAAATGCAGCGCAAAATCGACATAGCTTAATTGTTTTTAGTAATATAGGCATAGAAATCGAAATGTGGTCGATTTGTAATAACTGCAAGGCTTGTCGAAGTTTGCTTCCTTTCTTGTTTTAATTTCATTTGGATAAGGTCAAATTTTAAATGTTGAAATTTTTTTAATGTCTTTTGAAATATGAGAAATTATTAAGATTTGCTTAGTATTGGCTTATAACCAAGTATAAGTTTTTTTTATTAATATTTTGTTCTGAACTAACATGTGTTATAGTATCATAATTAAGAAGCTTGGTGTTGAAAATGCAAATTCTAGTGAGTTGCATGCCTAGCTTTATGTTCTCTATATATTCTGCGAATTCTTTATTCTCCTTTAGCTTGATTTTCCAGCGTTGTAGTTTAATATTTGGCTCGTTGATGTTATTACATACTCTGGCAAAAAAGATAGGAATTGAAATATTTGGTGGCCCAAACAACAGCTAAAAACTCTTTTTCTATTTCTGAATAATTGATCTCGTGTTCGGTAAGAGTTCTACTGGCATAGCAGATTGGTTTATGATGCTGTGATAATACTGCTTCTATAGCATATTACTTGCATTACTGTTTTAATGATAATGGCTTTTCGAAATTCAGATATGTAAGTATTCAATCTGTCACTATTAATAATTTGCGTTTTTTAAACGCTTTTTGGTAATCGTCATCTTTTATATTTATTGTTTTGCCTTTTTTAAGCTTTGCTGTCATTGGCTTTAAAATTTTAACTAAATTTGGGAAAAATGTCCTATAGAAACCACAAAGACCTAAAAAGGATTTTATTTCTTTTGAAGATTTTGGTATAGGGAAATTTTGTATTGCATCAATTTGAAAAGGATTTCGTTTTAACAACTGGCTTAAAACGAAATCCTTTTGTTATTATATGACCAAGGAACCCTGTTTCCTTTTTCATAAACTCGCATTTGTCAAGTTGAAGCTTGAGATTAGCTTCTCGTAATTTTTTAAATACCTTTCGCAAGTATAATACATATTTCTCCAATGAAGTGGAGTACACGATTATATCGTCCATGTAGACCAAGCAATCCTTATAGATTACATTTTCTAAGAGATTGTTCATGCACCTTAGAAAGGTAGCAGGAATATTTTTCAATCCAAAAGACATTCGGGTGTATTTGTAATGTCCATTCTTGGTGGAAAAAGCTATCTTTGGAATAGAATTTTCTTCCATTTGTATGTGATGAAAACCTTTTGCGAGATCAATGGTAGTAAAATATTGACATCTCCCAAGTTTATCCAATACTAGCCCGGCGCGACTTCGTTCGCTTAAAATTAGTTTTGAGTACGGTTGTCAAGACTTTCCCATTTCCACACCACCCCTGAGGTAGAGAAATTGGCGCGTTTTTTTTAATGTGGTATCTCCAATTAGACCTATTCCACTGAAACTTTCTAGGTTTAATAATGTTAATTAATATGATTACTTTAAAACCTCTGTGTAAACAACATTTTTAGAACATCCTTCAGGAGCGAGAATAATAAGGCTACTGGCAGAGCTAACTCTAGAGCATGCGACATAAAATTGTCCATGAGAGAAGCAATCTTCTCTAAGATGAAGTCCTGCCATCTTCAAAGTCTGCCCCTGCGATTTATTTATAGTTATTGCAAAGCAAACTTTTAGAGGGAAAGTGTAGCCTTTTAAACTGAAACGGCAGATTGGATGGTATTAATGGGATCCTGGGTATAAACACTGTTTCCCCATTCGCGCACCCCGTAAATACTGTTGCTTCGATTACATTCTTATGAAGACCTTTTATCTGCAATTGTGTCCCATTGCATAACTTTGGGGGACTTAAATTTCGCAATAACATTACGGGTGCTCCAATCCTAAGAGACAGATTATGCTGAGGAATTCCTGGAGGATTCAAAGAATTTAAAAATTCAACAGGGTAATGAACAGCATTATTAGCATCAGGAACAGAGTCGATCGATTTATAGGAGACTTCTAAACCATCAAATGAGTTTAGCAATAAATTATTAATAGTGGTTGCTCTTTCATTTTTCGTTGTCAAAATGGCGCGCTCAGATAGCCAATATAAGCTTTTACATGATATGTCGGAAATGTCAGGAAATATTTTCGATGTAAGGTCTTGAACGTTTTTGACTACATTTCCTAAGCGTGATGTTATAACTATTTTTCCATCAACTGTTGGATGGACGCCATTCCCAATTTTTAAAAGAGTTTCGGCAAAAATTCCTGCAGAACTGTCTCCTTTTAAGTGCACTCGCATATTTTTCGTGAGCGAAAAAGTGGCCATAAAAATGAAGATTTTAAACAGGTCTTTATTTCGTCAGCTCTTGTACCTCTTGGCACAACAGGAAGGGTTTGGCGAAAGTCTCCAGCTAGCAGGACTGTAATAACACCCATCAACATAGTAATCTCATTAATATCTTGCAGGGTTCTATTTATGGCTTCAAGCCCACCTTTATGTGACATTGTGCACTCATCCCAAACAATTAACTTACAATCTTTAAACACCGCAGCCATATTACATTGCTTTGAAATAGAGCAATGTGGTGTTTCCAAATTAACTAAATCTAAAGGAAGTTTAAATGTAGAATGAGCAGTTCGACCTCCATTAAGCAGGGTAGCAGCTATACCGGAAGATGCTACAGCTAGGGCTATTTTTTTTGAACTTCGAACTTTTGCCAACAATAAGTTTGTCAAGAAGGTTTTACCTGTTCCTCCAGGTGCATCCAAAAAAAATATTTCACCCATCTCAGCCCCAACGCTTTGTAAAATTGTATTGTATACGACTTTTTGCTCGTCTGTAAGCAAATTTGTTGGTAAGGAGAGTGTTGTTACTTTCATAACTTATTTCTCTTAGATAATTGGTATTATTTTCTTCCAATTCGGCTTCAGGAATAATTGGTTGAGGAAGACCATATTCTTTAAGACATGTTCCACCAATAGACAATACAAAATGTTCAATGCTTATTAGACATTTGTTATAGACTCTTTCCATAATTTCGTCATTAATGTCAGAGTTTACGGGCATTTGTAATGAATGAAGTATATCTTCCGATAAGAAAGTCTTGTACTTATTCCAAAGACCTAAAGGATCCGAGAGTTGACAAAAAACTAACATAATTCCGAAGAGATCACGTAAGTTTTTTGGAACTTGACAAACGCTAGCTTCTGCCAAAGTTTTGTCCCAATGACTATCATCCTTAAGTAAGCCCAATTCTTTGCAAGCTAATTGAAACGTACTGTATATTACGCCATTTACAGTTTTTAAATACGAAAATGAAGTTGGACCTCGTACCTCATGGAGTAAAAGTCTAAGAAAATAACATTCACTGTTATGTGGGTGAACGTTATAAACTCTGCCCAAAGCTGAATCCTTTTTAACTCCAGAAAAATGAGGTACGTCACTGCCTCGTTTTCTTCTAAGAAACTTTGTATTGTTTCATGTGTAATAGGATGGAACTTCAACATATAAAAGAGTTTTGGCGAAATCATCAATTTTACAAAGTTCAAAGAAAGCGAGAAGTGTAGTATTCGAAGGAGTGTTTATCTTCTTCGCTAGTTGATTCGGATCATTGCGATTAAAGTACACACGCTGCACATTTTCTAAATGTACAGACAATTGCATAACTGCTGGAAATCGTTCGTGTATAGGGGAAGCCAGGTTTCTCCACACGGCTTCCGAACTGCTTATATATCTTCCATTTACATACGTTTTAACTTCATTTCGTCGGTCTTCAAGGGAAAATGAAGCCTGATCGCTGCCTTTATTGACATATTTGCATACGTATTTTATAGACTTAACTGAACTGCAGGCTTCAACATTTATGTGTGCTTCCATTGCACGTAATAGAACTGAATTATATGGCTCAACCATTCTTTTCTACAGTGAAGCCACCATCATCTGAAGCCCTTCTTCGATACAGAGGATAACTATCAATTCCTGTTACTGTTTCCTTTGAAAGCTGACGGGGAAATTTTTTTGAACATTTGCCATCTTTCATGCACGGTGAACTACGGCTTAACATTCCGCAAGGTCCATGAATCATATTGGACTTTACGATATTATGTAGCACGGGATCTTTCTGTGGATCTGGAATTTCTGCACATATTGTATCGTCTATTTGATCAGCATAAATTCGATTTTTAAGCCAAAGTAGTATATGAACATGTGGGAGGCCACGTTTTTGCCATTCTACAGTGTACATGAACTTCTCCAAACAATTCGTTCTTAACTAAAAGAGCCTTTAGTGCTTTAACTTTTAAATGAAATACTCGCGCTATTATATTATGGCGGTCATAGGCCATCTGACAGGGTAATAATGACTCTGTAATGTCTTTCCACATAGGATTGCAAGTAAATGTTATAAATAAATCAGGACGGCCATAGTGCCGGACATATGTCATAGCATTCTGAGTTTTCTCATGCATATAACGTGCAGAACTCGTGAATGAAGATGGTAAAATAACCATTTGGCCCAGCTGAGCTGGATTTACATCTTGTCTACCTATAGCGTCTTTAAGGTGTATATAGCTTTCAGCCCTAAGTTTTTCTTGATTGTTTCGAATAAAATTAAGCCGTTCTGCTTCCATTTTGGCACACATATCGACTAAAAACTGACTTAAAAGAGCTTTGAAATAAATTAAATGATTAATTTCACCCTCCCGAATCATTATTCGGTAACTATAAAAATTTAGTGCCGATACGGTTTTTTTTAAATGTTTTTTTGATAGAGGATCTACTTGCGGTATATCAATTGAATATCCATCCTCTCCATGTGGAAAGGGAAGCGGATACTGCAAAGCGCCATAGGAACGGTGTAGTTCATTAATTTTTTGTAATTTTGAATTATGACTTTCAATAATAATATCTCTCTGTTTGAACTGCTGACCAACAATAAGTAAAGCTACTTCACTTGCTCTTGGTGCATTATAGCAACCCTTGTGAGATCCAGATGGTGTGCGATCGGCATGAATTATCATTTTGTAGACAGTAGTATTTGCAGGAACTTTGTCAATAGTTGATTTTAAATCTTTAACGAACGGATTAATTTTATGCAACACAAGAGAGAACGCTATAGTCGGGTGCCCCGACTATCAGATACCCGTTACTCAGGTAAAGGGAGTTAGAGGAATTAGGGGCAGCAAGTCAAGGATCCGACAAATTCCAACCCCCCCGCTTAGGCGGTGCCCCAGCAAACGGGGCTCTGGGGACCGAAAAGGGGCGGTATAACCCCCATCGTTGAAAGTCTAGGAGAAATCTGAGACCAGCGAGGGAACCCCTGTCGCGGACGGTGAAAGACCAATGGACCAGGCAAACCCCTTCGCAAAAAGCACAGCGATGGCCAGATCGCCAACGGTGCAGGCGCAGCATAAGGTTGAACAGCAGCCAAAACAAGCGGAGGCAATCACGTCCCTGGAGGACATTATTGCGAAAATAGGCCTCGCCGTGAATGGCCTCTCCCTCATGTTTAAGGACCACAGGGTCGTCAAACAGCCGATGCGCGATCTCCTAACAGAGCTGGTAGAGCTGCATAAAACGGCAGTGGCCTCCATCAAGCAGGAGGAAGCCACAGGAAAGGAGTGCAGGGAAAGTGCCACGCAAACCACACCGAGAGCCGAACAGCGTGACAAGCTGTGTGGAAAAGAAAGGATAGTAGCGACACCAAAAAGGGCAAGGGAGCCAGCAGCAGGCCAAAAATGTACGCCACCAATGAAGAGGGTACATCGGGAACGGATACATGAGAAGCGACACGAAGTTTTCCAGCAAGTAGCCGACAGAAACCCTAAGGGAAATTCCAAAAGGCAGCTCAGGGCCAGACCAGACGCCATCGTGGTTGCAAGAGTCGGGGAGATTACCTACGCGGAACTTCTCAAGGCCGTTAAAGGAGACTCCACGTTAAAACATGTCAGTGGGGACGTTCAGACCATCCGTAAGACGGCCAAGGGAGATCTTTTGCTGCAGCTGAAGAAGTCTCCAGACCACAGCGCGGAGGAGGTTAAAAAGGCAGTCGGTAACGCTCTCGGGGTTAAAGCAGTTGTAAGGGCCCTGACCGAGCAAACCAGACTTGAGGTCATGGACTTAGACGAAGTCACAACCAAGGAGGAGATTGTGGAGGCTCTAAACAGTAAACTAGGCGATACCCCTCTTTCGGAGGAGGCCGTAAAGTCGCTGAGAGCCACCAGAAACGGCCTGCAGTTAGCCACACTAATGTTGCCAACACCCACAGCGAACAAGCTGGTAAACTTGGGGAAAATAAGGATTGGATGGGTGATCTGCCGGATTAAACCCATTTTTTCGCCAAAACGCTGCTATAAGTGTCTCGCGTTCGGCCATATCTCGTCGAACTGCACGGAAAAAACGGATTTGCGCGCACATTGCCTACTCTGCGCGCAGAAAAGAGATCTTCCCACAAACCACGCGTCTGGGAGCTTTAAATGCCCAGCGTATGTTGAGGCGGTAAAATCTCAACAAAGATGCTAAGGGTCATGCAGCTAAACCTCAACCACTGCAGGGTGGCCCAGGACCTTCTCACCCAAACAATTTCCGAGCTCAAAATAGACCTGGCAATTCTGAGCGAACCCTATAAAGCAATTAGATCCAACACGTGGGTCACGGATCAATTGGGAAAAGCAGCAATCTGGACATGTGGGCAACCGGCCCAACATCTAGCATGCGTGAAAGCATCAAAAGGCTACGTAAGGGCGAAGCTAAAAGACCTTTGGATTTTTAGCTGCTACTTTCCACCCAGCTGGACACTAGAGGAGTTTAGCGAGACGATAGACAGCCTGGCAATCGACATAAGAGCACACTCGCCTGCGATTGTTGCCGGGGACTTCAATGCGTGGTCAACGGAGTGGGAGTCAGCCTCAACAAACGCCAGAGGAAGAGTGGTCATCGCATCGCTGGACGTTCTCCTACAAAACAGGGGTTCTATCCCTACATTTAGGAGAGCGGGAGCGCAGTCCATAATCGACCTCACCTACTTAAGCGCAAGCTTGGCGGCGACGGCGACCTGGGAAATTAGCGAGACCTACACGGCGAGCGACCATAGTGCAATTATAAGCACCATCCGCATGAGAAGAACCGCCACATCGACAATTACTCGAGGACACTACAAAGAAAATACGCTCGACATACCAGCATTTAGAGCGGCCCTGGAAGGGATGGAATTAGCGGAAAACGAACGGGCATTGATGGCAAAGGTCAAGGAAGCCTGCGACGCCAGCATGCAACGCAGTAAAAGCTTCAAGGGGCGCAAGCCAGTCTACTGGTGGAACCAAGCGATCGAGGAGGCACGCCGCGAATGCATAAGCGCTAGGAGAGCCTACCATAGGGCCCGCGGAACCGAAGCCTTCCATATACTCAGGGAAGTTTTCACCCAAACGAGGAAGATCCTAAAGCGGAAAATAAAAAGCAGCAAAAGGCGGTGCTTCCTGCAACTCTGCGATGAAGCAGAAAACGACTTGTGGGGAAAGGCCTACAAGGTGGTAATGAAAAAAACCAACGCCGTTAAAAACGTGACCCCAACAGGCTCCGAGAAACTGGGAGAGATTATAAGGCACCTTTTCCCAGCGCAGGAAACGAGGCAAGCGGAAGCGTTCGGTGTCCCGGACCACCAGATACCGCCGGTTACCCTACAGGAGCTGGTCAACATAGCCCAGAAGGTACCAAACAACAAGGCACCAGGGCCAGATGGGATCCCAAATCGGGCACTCAAACTTGCCATCAGCATGTACCCGAGCACCTTTGCCAGTGCATACACTAAGTGCCTGGCCCAAGCCTGCTTCCCAGAACGGTGGAAACAGCAAAAGCTGGTGCTTATTCCAAAGCCAGGAAAAGACAAGGATGAACCGTCGGCTTATAGGCCCATTTGCCTTCTAGACACGGCCGGCAAAATATTAGAAAGTATTGTCAGTGCAAGACTCGGAGAGGCAATAGAGGTTGCCGGAGGGCTCTCAGAAAGTCAGTATGGCTTTAGAAAGGCTCGCTCAACCCTAGATGCACTAGAAGCCGTGGACCGCATAGCCAGGCAGGCCATAGAAGGCAAAAGGTGGCTGGGAGGAAACAAACAATACTGTTTGGTGGCAACTCTGGACATCAAAAACGCCTTCAACTCGGCATCCTGGAGCAGAATAATGGCCTCACTCGGGATGCTGAACATCCCAAAGTACTTGCAGGCGATCGTTAGCGACTACCTGAGCGACAGGTGGCTCCACTATGACACGGACGAAGGACCTCAACGCTACAAAATCACAGGAGGAGTGCCACAAGGGTCCGTCTTAGGCCCATTATTGTGGAACACCATGTATGATGGTATACTGCGACTAAACTTCCAGCAGGGCGTAAACGTTGTTGGCTTCGCGGACGACGTCGCGGTCATAGTGGTCAAAAAGTCCATAGCTGAGGTAGAAAGCTCTACAAACGCAGCAATCAGCATGATAAGTGAGTGGCTACAAATCGTAGGACTTGAACTGGCTGAGCAGAAAACCGAGGCGGTACTCATCAGCAGCAGGAAAAAAGTGGAAACGGCACGAATCACTGTGGGCGGAGCCCAAGTGGAGACGAAAAGGGCTATAAAATACCTAGGTGTCATGCTGGACACCAGGCTGTCCTACAGGGAGCACCTGCAGACGACTCATAAGAGGGCTCACGGAGTCACGATGGCAGTGTCCCGAATGATGCTTAACCATAGAGGCCCAAAATCCACGAGCAGGAAGCTACTGTTTAACGTAGCAAAGTCGTCCATCATGTATGCAGCACCAATATGGGCCGAGGCGACAACAAAAAAGAGCTACATAAAGGGTATAGAGTCGGACTACAGAATAGGAGCTCCGCCTTCCGCACGGTCGCTACAGAGGCCATTCTGGTCACCAGTCGAGCTCGCAGTTGTTGAGGCCAAGGAGAACTTTGAAGCGAGAAAATTAGCTGACACACAGGCGGACCACCGCTTGGCAAAACTAAGGTCAAGAACAAAGTCCCTTGCAAACTGGCAGCAAAGATGGGATAGGGCAGAAACCGGCCGGTGGACGCACTGACTCATCCCCAATATAGCGGCTTGGGTAAACAGACCACACGGCGAACTAACGTTCCATCTGACACAGGTGCTGAGCGGACATGGATGCTTTAAGGAGTATTTACATCGCTTCGGACACGAGACAAGCCAAATCTGTGATAC
The DNA here is from genome assembly GCA_018152295.1 of Drosophila carrolli. Classification (NCBI taxonomy): domain Eukaryota; kingdom Metazoa; phylum Arthropoda; class Insecta; order Diptera; family Drosophilidae; genus Drosophila; species Drosophila carrolli. The sequence continues at coordinate 2,338,919 of JAECXJ010000021.1, read as the reverse complement.
CTGCGGAACAGTGGAAAATGCCGAACACGCACTAACCACATGTGTCAGGTTCGGAGAAGAGCGCCGAAGGGCTGAACAAATCCTGGGGACCCCGATCACGGTGGAGGGACTTGTTCCTAGTATGCTGGAGAGTCAGGATAACTGGACAGCTGTATGCAGTCTGGCTGAGGAAGTCACGACGGAACTGAGGCGGCTGGAACGCATAAGGAACGAGAGGTCCTAAACAGGCCAGCCAGCCTTGCGAAGCAATGCTTCACGGCAGTCCCGCAAGCCTGGATATCATATGTATATTTATTTATTTTGTCTATATATGTAATTTATGAATAAAAAAAAAAAAAAAGGGAGTGCGAGGGAGATGGAGATAGAAACTTTGATCACGCATAACTTTTTAACGAATGGTCCGATTTGAAAAATTTCTTCTACATTTCGATAGGTATTGATAAACACAATAAAACTGCATTTTTACTTTTCCGAAATATTTAAATTTTTAAAGTCGTATATAAGCGATTGTGGGCGTTAAAGGGGGCGTGGCACCTTTTTGAAACAAACTTGCGCTGCGTAGGAACTCCTAGAATCTGCATGCAAAATGCCAATCTTCTAACAATTATAGTTTCCGAGATCTCAGCGTTCATACGGACGGACAAACAGACAGACAGACAGACAGACAGACAGACAGACAGACAGACAGACAGACAGACAGACAGACAGACAGACAGACAGACAGACAGACAGACAGACAGACAGACAGACAGACAGACAGACAGGCAGACAGACGGACAGACGGACAGACGGACGGACAGACGGACAGACGGACAGACGGACATGGCTATATCGACTCGGCTAGTGACCCTGATCATGAATATATATACTTTATAGGGTCGGAAACGCTTCCTTCTAGCTGTTACATACTTTTGCACGAATACAACATACCCTTTTACTCTACGAGTAACGGGTATAATAAATCATTTTATTTGTATTTAATCACATTATCTACTTTCGAATAGAAACATACACACACATTGTATGTATGTACATGTATTGTACATATAAGCAAATCAAAACATATCCAAATATACATATGTACATACGTATTTGGTCAAAAGTTCGAATCTTAAGATTAATATTTAACTTGGAAACATTTTGGCTTTGCTTACAGAATTTGTAGTAATTTTCTATTTTCTTCCATGGTGGAAATTAAATAAGGCGCTTACTTCTGCTACAAAATGAAAAATAAAACCTCAGCATTTGATCCACAGGACTGACTATTGATCGAAAATCATATTGATCGGAGCAGCAGTTTAAGTTTTTAAAATCCAAAATAAATTTAACTTAAATTGCCTCTTTCCCCTCCCCTTTTCCTGCAGCACTACCCCTCCCCCTCACCAGTTTTCTTGGCTGTTGCTCTCTCGGCCGTCGCTCTCTTGGCATCCGCTCTCTGGGTTTCGCTCTCTCGGCAGGCTCCCGCAAAATGCAACGCAATAACTTAGAAAATCTTAATAAATTCGTTAAAAATACTTATAAAAATGTTAAAAACTTGAAAAATTAAACTTAAGCATTTGGGCCATAGAATAACTATTGAGCGAAAAATCATCTTGATCGGAGCAGCGGTTTAGATTTTTTTAAATCGAAAAGTTAATTTTAAATGTAGCCCCCAAATTATGGGGGATATCGAAATTTCTTTTAGATTTCTAATTAGGCCTTTTCAAAACCTAAAATTCGGAAAAAACCAAATATCAAAATTCCAACCACTTTAGAAGTTAAGCTTAAATACATCAACTTTTTTGCTCAGAATAATGGATGTTGGAGCTGTTTGGGGCCACTGGGGGGACATATCGGATCTTAGTGGGCGCCCACGCCCCCAATGGAAGACTGTGAAAAAATTTGGCCGTTCTTGCTCTTACGGTTTGGGCTGTGGCCGTATCCCCTTAAAAATCGGTCTTTCATTTTATAATCTTTAGGGATTTAATACATGACCGGGATAGGGTGTTTGTCATCTACCGTAATTTTATTTAAATTACGATAGTCAATTACGATACGGAATTTTTTTATTCCTGAATAGCTAACCAATAAGGGGAATTTGATTTTTGAATGATACCCTGTTTTAGCATGTCCTTTATTTTTAAATTGACTTCTTGGTCGTATGCTTGTGGGTATTTGTATGGTTTTTTATAAAAAGCTTGTTCATTCTTTTTTTGAATAACATTCTTGATAGTACTTGTGAAAGTCAAATTTTCACTTTTTTTGTACCGAATATCCCTAAATTCGTATAGAATTTTCTTTAGATAATATTTTTCTTCGTCATTAAGGTGTTCTAATCTAAACTGAAAAATAAAATGTTCTGTTATTAAATTAATAGTAGAGCCTGTGTCTACAAGACAGCAGAATTCTTGATTATTCATGATGATTCGTATGTAAAGTTTTTTTTTCCTGTTCTGTGCCGAGGCCTGCTGATAAAAATTTTCGGTATCCATTTTCATATTGCATCTGGTACTTTCGCGATTTCTTTTTACCGGACGATTGGAAGCATTAGCCCTGTTTTGTTATGGTTGATAATTAAAAGGATTCTGAGCCTGATTAAAATTGAATTTTTGTTTAAATTCTGGTTTCGTTTGTTGATATAATGGGTTATTTTCATATAAGATTTCATTATTATTTCTTTTTAGAATTTTGCCCATATTGGGGCCATGTGAAGTAGTAGCTTGCTGCCTATATTGATTTGGAGAATTATTATTTGGTAGCTAATTAGTGGTAATTAGTGGCGCTACTCATTTTATTTTGCTAGTACTAGTAATATCAAATCAAGCCTATGTCATAAAAAGTCTGTCTGGTAATTTCTTCATAATTACATCTTAAATTATATTATTTAGATCATTTTGTACGATTTCACTTAGCAGAAATTCGTTCGTTGCTGATAGCTAGTTTGATCTAAATAAATATGCTGCTGATATCCTGGTCTGTGCACATCTGCATGTGATAACGGGTCATAAACCATATGCACCCAGCCGACGGACGTGCCTTCACATCATCTGTCATAAACCTCGGGAAACTTTAACCCAACCATCTGCTAGATTTAATTGCTTATTTAGGCTATTATTGCTGTAAACTGATAATAAACCATGCTGTGCATTTTATCTAAGCTAGACCTAAGTAAATATCCTTGTAAATCCAAATCATGTATATAAACCCGGATCCATGCTCAATAAAATCAGTACGAAAAGAAATCTTGACGTATTCACTTCTCCGCAGCCCAATTTGTTCTGTACTTATTGCGGCGACTTTTGCCACTGGTTCTGTACTTGCGGCACGCAACAAAATATTTTCAGCAAACCGATTTCGGTAGAAATCCTACATTTGGTGACCCCCGACTTTGAACCGCAACAATTCTTCAAATTGGGTCTCCAATTTGAACCCGCATCATCGATCAACGAAAGGTCAACGAAATTTGGTACAAATTTGAACCGCATATTCTGTTCAAATTAAAAAAATTCCAATTAATTCTGCATCATTAATCACAAGTGTGATATTAAAAAAAAAAAGAAGAAATTTGGTCAACCTGGCGACTAATTTGTTAAAAACCTCAAAAATAATAATACTGTTGGTCAACTAGGCAACAATTTTTGATGTGTTCAACTATTGATAGTCAGCATAAATTTACAGTCTTCAACGGTCAACAAGGCGACCAACAGACGGTAAAAATCAACAACTTTAGGTGTGCTTTCAACTTGGCGATTAAACATTCTAAAGATCTGCGTTGGATAAGGAGAGGTTCTGATCAACCAGGCGATTTGAACCAAACAAACTGTTGATTACTCTGATCGATCTGTTCAAAGCCAATTTACATATATATAACCCATCGGAGTGAGTCGAGGCACATCATAAAAAATACCTCTTGAATGGATTATATAAGAAAAGTAAAAACGGCGCCGAATAGCATTCATCAGTTGTTGAATGAACAGTTTTTAGTAGAAGAGCAAATTCAGAATTGCATTCGAAATTATAGAAAGGACTCCGCCGATAGGAAGACTAGGCCAGCCTACTATAGAGAACGTTTATTAACGTTAGAATCCTTGTGGGATAAATTTAATTCCGGAGAAATACAAATAAATAATTTTCTTAATGGAGCCACTTTAGAACATGATTATTTCAAAAACGAATTCTTTATTAAAATTAGGAAACTTGTTGATGATTATAATACTGAATTCAATAAGCAGTTATCTCTCTTGGAAATGGAAGTTGGATCCATTGCATTCACAGTAGAGGATACTGAAATAGAATCGATGTTCAGAGAACAAAGGGTGTTGCTTGATAGTTTAGAGCGTATCATGAACAAAATGATTGATGAAACCAAGCTAAATTTTTCTCACGTCATTGCATAGTCCTGGAATGAAATAAGAAATATTCATGTCCAAATTTATAAGAAGTTCAAAGACCCAAAGGAACTTGGATATGATGACAGCAGATATATGGCAGCAGAAGATGCAGTCATAAAAATACAAACAGAAACATACTTAAAGAAGGAGACCACAAATATTTCTCCAACAACTGCTGTACAAAATGCATTACATTTTCGGAAGGTAGCCATACCCAAATTTGATGGGGATTATTTAAAATGGCAATAGTTTTATGATATATTAAAAAAAAAACATTCATGAATCAACGTTACCCACAATACAAAAAATTTGGTATTTAAAAACTAATGTTTATGGAGAGGCAGAACGTTTAATTCGCCATTTATCATTAACCGAAGCTAATTATTCAACTCCTTGGAAAACACTTGAAGAACGCTTCAACAAAAAAAGAGTATTAAGCAATACATTAAATCAAAAATGATTGGATCATTCAATTATAACAAATGATTCCAAAACAATTAAATCGTTGCATGATAACGTAAAAGAAACATTATCAGCTCTAAATAACATCGGCATAGAGACAGAAATGTGATCCACTTCTACTCTGTCTTCTTACGAAGAAGCTCGATCGACAAAATCACTTGTTATATGAGTAATCCGTTCAAAATACAATGCAAATACAGCCTTTGAACGAATTCTTAACCTTCCTTGAACAACGGTTCCTCACTCTTGAAGCCATTGGATCAGAGAAGAACAAAAGGCAAAAGGCATGTGCATTAGCTGGAGCTGAAACGCAATTTAACTGTTTCTTTTGTAAGAAACCGAATCACAGCATATATAAATGAAATGAGTTTTTAAAGAAAACCTTAACTGGGTTCAAAAACAAAAATTATGTGTTGAATGTCTAAGTCAAAATCACCCGTCAAGGACATGCACAAAGAGAGATTGCTTTAAGTGCAACAAAAAATATAATACCTTGTTGCATTTAGAAACAAAACCTGACCCTTTGGATGGCATCACGGCGGCATCTGCGAGTGGAAAACAACCCAGTTATATTCTCCTGGCGACTGATCGTGTGATTATTCAAGAAAACAATGGTCAAAAAGCAGAATTTAATGCCATATCCGAAAGAGCAATCAAAATGGTCGCGCTTAAAACCACAAATTCAATGCTTAAAATAAATGGCATTGGCGGAAAATCACACACTTCCAATGCAAGGATCAATGTGCAGCTAAAATCAAAACAGGGCGATTTTAGTTCACGGCTTGAAGCAATGGTTTTACCTCACATAGCCGCTGATCAACCTACGTAACAATTTCGACTGATAATTGGAAAATACCCAAAAATATTACATTGGCTGACCCTTTGGAAAACCAGGAAAGGTTGATATTCTTCTTGGAGCCGAGCACTATTTCAATATAATGCAAGCTGAGTGCATGAATTTAAAGAATGGACTCCCCAAGCTACAGAATACCAAGCTTGGATGGATTGTAGCCGGTAAAATTTCGGAGAGAACACCTTCATCATCAGTATGTGCTGTACTTACGGAAGGAGAAAAAGTGGACGAGCAACTTGCCAAATTCTGGGAGCTGGATCATTTTCAACCAGAATTAAAATGTTATTTACCAGTGGAAAAACAGTGTGAAGATCACTTTCTGCACAGCTTCAGAAGGCCCAGGACTGCAGATTTGTTGTAAAGCTACCATTTTTGGAGCATACATCAGCGCTGGGGGAGAGTCGTGCAATAGCCACGAGACGGTTTTTATCGCTAGAGAAACGATTGCAAAGGGATCAAGCTATCAAAGAAAGTTACATAGAGCTTATGAAGCAGTATGAAACTCTTGGACATATAAAGGAAGTTCCCCAGACACATCTTCCGAAGTCTCATTACTTCATGCCGCATCATTGTGTGCTCAAACCCGACAGTCAGACAACCAAATTAAGAGTTGTATTCGACGCATCTGCAGTGACATCTTCCGGGAAATCATTAAACGATTTATTGCACAAAGGTCCTACAGTGCAAAACAATTTAATGTCAATACTGCTTCGATTTAGAATGCATAAATACGTGTTTACCGCTGACATTGAACAAATGTACAGGCAAATTTGGATAAATCCAAATGATCAACAATACCAAATGATCGTATGGAGAAATGATCCTTCAGAAAGGCTCAAGTATTATCGGTTGAAAGCAGTCACATATGGCACAAAGACTGCACCATACATGGCAACGAAATGCTTGGAATATTTAGCAAATAAGCAAATGCAAAAATATCCTATAGGATCTTCTGCACTTAAAAATGATTTCTATGTCGACGACTGCATCACCGGAGCCGATACAATTCCTGAGGCGCTTTAAATTCAAAAGGAGCTTAACCATATTCTTTTAAGTTGTGACGCTGCGCGCACAAAAAAGCATTACATGAATGAATAAAAAGAATAAAAAGTAAACGAAAGAAGCATTTAATTTAAAATTCAAACTAAGAACGCGCGCGCGCCAACGATCGCGCGTGTAGGGGCACACTAGACCGAGAGAGATGGTCCCACTTAGACCGCCAAATCCAACAGGCGACGGGCACACTAGATCTCGCCGAGGCCTATATAAGACGGACCAAGGGCCATAGAAAGGCACTTAGCTGCCAAATGTCTTAGGGTATAGAGGCAACTCCCCAGTGGTGGTAAGCAGCAAAGTCATTTTTTTGGTGGACTAGATCATTCGATCCAAGTCCGCTTATACATTGTAATTAGCTCCCGTAGTACTTCCTCCTCCCTCTAACCTTCTCGGCTTGCCGGTCTGGAGGTATTCCTAGGAGACATCTGATTTCAGGATCACACCTCCTTACGGCACGGTTCACCGGCCGAACTCTCTCTCTCTTGTGGCTGACTTTCAGGTCCCCAAGCAACTCTCTCTCACTCTCTCTTGTGGCTGACTTTCGGGTCCCCAAGCAACTCCCTCTCTCTCTCTTGTGGCTGACTTCAGGGTCCCCGAGCAACACATTCTCTCTCTCTTGTGGGTAACTTCAGGGTCCCCAAGCAATTCCCTCTCTCTCTTGTGGCTGACTTCCGGGTCCCCAAGCAACAAATTCTCTCTCTCTTGTGGCTGACTTCAGGGTCCCCAAGCACTAGATAACTCTTTCTCGCTCGTATCTGACTTCAGGGTCCCCTAGCACCCCATTCTCATTTCAGGCAACCCATCCCGGGGACTATTTTCCCGCAGCCGAGATCCCGTGCTGTTCCTCTCGAGCAGATGGACGGCTCCCGATACCAGGTATTCGAAGTGGACGAAGGAAGCGAAGGCAGCAAGGGCGGCACCCCGCCAAACCCGAGAACTCGTTAGTTATTAATCAAATGTCAAGATACTTAATACTTAATTACTAAGTAATTCCCCACGACTTCTACTCTGGGCTGGGTCGGAACTCTCTTTCAGCAACCACGCCTGACACAAACAAATTCTTGTGACGAACCCTGGTCATCCCTGAGCCACCCGACAAAACGACAAACCGTCACAAAGTTCCGGATTCAAATTAAGAAAATGGTGCGCAAATAATAACCATCTTCTTCAAGGATTGAATAAAGATGATATAATTCCTAATTTACAATTTGAAGATGCTGCTTATAAGGACTGCAGTATTAAAACATTAGGAATCACATGGAATCCTAAAACAGACAAACTCTGTGGAAAAACCCAAGCCGTGACCACAGACAATTAACGAGACGCGATGTAGTTTCGGAAATATTCAAAAAATTCGATCCTCTTGCACTATTTTCTCCAGTAGATAAAGGACAAAATATTTATGCAAGGCTTGACAAAAGAAAAATTTGAATACAACGAAGAATTGCCTAAGCATTTACAGTTGGAATGGAAGCAATTCCGGGAAAACTTAAAAACGTTGAATGACATTAAAATTCCTCGTCATGTTTTTGATGAAAAAATTCCGGTATCCAAAGAGATACACACTTTTGTCGACGCATTAGAAAATGCATATGCTGCAGTCATTTATTTTCGTGCAGTTCACAAGGATAAACGAGTGACTGTACAATTATTATGTGCAAAGTCGCGTTTGGCCCCAGTAAATGCGATCACACTCCCGAGATTGGAATTGAAGGCAGCAATCTTAGGTGCTCAATTAACAGCTACCATAAAGGAGCAATTGTCACTGCAAGGAACCACAACGTATTTTTGGGCTGATTCTGAAATTGTGTTGTCCTGGATAAATAGCCCAAAAACAATAAGGGACAAATTTGTGGCTACAAGAATCACCACCATCCAAGAATCATATTTACAAAGGGAATAGCGCCATGTCGCATCGGAAAACAACGCTGCAGATATAGCCTCTAGAGGAATAAGTGGTTCCAAATTTACCAATTTAAGTCTTCGGTTCATTGGTCCCTTGTTCTTGTATGGTCCATCATCAAAATGGCCACTACCATTTGTTGCTGCGAAATCAGAACAGCATGCAATTCACTACGAATGCTCAGAAATCGTCTTAGCTGCAACGAGAATTCCGAATTGGCTTTATGGTCTAAACCATGGCAATTCGTTCGATAAGCTATTAAGAATTGTAGCCTACATCATGCGCTTTAAAAATAAATCATCAGAAACAACGGCAACGGTTAAATTTGAAGAATTAGAACAATCTCGAATAATAGTTTTTCGACTAATTCAGCAAAACAATTTTAGCGCTGAAATCAAAGATTTAAAGAAATCACGTTGTAACGACCCGGTTTTGGGAGACGTGGTCAGGGTTCGTGACAGATATTTATATTTATTCCTCTATAGATCGATTTACCTCCCATTCCCCAATAATGACACAGAGGGAAAAAACTATAAGGGAGACGTGTATTTCAAAGTAATCGTATTATATATGTTGATCGTGTAGTTGTGTATAGATGAGTCGGGACTGCTTGCTTGGTCGATTCGGCGCTTCGGATGGGCCGAGTGATGAACTGCTTGCTGTCGTGATCCGGTGTGCGAGCTTCGGCGCTGCGGCAGGGCCGAGAAGTCGCGTCGGCGCTGCGGAAGGGCTGAGTGATGCACTGCTTGTTGTCGTGATGAACTGCTTGCTGCGAGCTTCGGCGCTGCGGATGGGCCGAGAAGTCGCGTCGGCGCTGCGGAAGGGCCGAGAAGTCGCTTCGCCGTGCGTAGTGTTCTGGGTCGTTGGGAGAGATCTACTTGGATTTCTAGTGGGATTCGGGAATGTAGGGCATCGTTATTTTCGGTCTGCCGGGCATCGTTAGGTTCGAACTGCCGTTTCTACATCCGTTTCGTTTCCGGGTCGGGAGCCGGAAACTTGACGTCTGGGGGAACTCACTGAGGTGGGCCTGTATTACGACTGGGGCTGGGCTGATTTCTAGGAAACCACACCGGGACGCCAGTGATCCTCAGCAGGTCGTAGAACCGATTTAAAAACCGAGTTCTTACGGATCCACTACTAATACCAAGACTATCTACCATAACACTTACCAGGATATTTCTCCTTGTTGCTGATGTTTCCTCGAAGATCGTCGGAACGCAAGTGACTCATCTGGGGTCTTGCCTCTGCTTATATAGGCCCCGTTGAGTGTGCCCAGAGTGCTCGATGAAGAGAATCCCGATCTCGATAACTCGTTATCGGGTCACGAATATAGCGATGGTAGTCGACTATCGATATATTAGTGTGACCAGTTTATCTTTTTGGGTCGTCACAACGTGAAGTAGGGCGCAACAGTAATCTCAGCGCGTTAACACCCTTCTTGGATCAGCATCTGAACTTTCATTCGATGCAAAACATCCCCTACTATTACCATATAACGATCCTATAGTAAAACTTGTGTTTGAAAAAATCCACAAAGAAAATATGTATTGTAGTGCTCAAGATCTACTAGCTACATCAAGGCAAAAATATTGGGCGATAAAGGCAAAAACCATAGCTCGAAATGTCATTTTAAAACGTTTCAAATGTACAAGAGCTAAGGGACAGCTACCACCACAAAGGGTCACACAAGCTCGACTGTTGCTTAATTCTGACTATTGTGGACCCTTTAGCATTCATTACAAAATTCTTGGAAAAAAGCCACATACTGCTTACATAGCAATATTTATTACAAAAAAAATGTTTCTACAGCTAATTTGACGTACGAGAAATTAGAAACTGTGATAGTGGAAATAGAAGCTATCATGAATTCAAGACCCTTGGTTCCGATGTCAAGCGATCCAAATGATGTTACGGCACTTACCCGTGGTCACTTTCTTATTGGAGAACCGTTAACCGCACAGGCAGACAGTGAGCCATCTCAGCAACCACAATCATTGGGGCAGAGATGGCAAGCCGTATCAAAATTAAAGCATGCATTTTGTCAAAAGACTATCTACAACAACTTCAGCATCGCCAAAAATGTAGAATATCTTCGGCAAACGTAAAGGAAGGAGCTTTAAAGGAGGATAATACTCCAGTTCTGCAATAGCCAATGGGACGAATAATTAAGACAATCCATGGCAAAGATAATTTTGTCAGGGCTGTAGAAGTGAAAACGAGTAAGGGAATATTTAAACGAGATATTTAGCATGTCGCCCCACTATTACCAGAGGAGGAGCCTCTCCACAAGCATCCAGCTGACGAAGGAAGGAATCCACCTGATGAAAGAAAAGCAAAGACGCCTAAAAATTCAGCATTGCCTTCGCTGACAATGACATTGGTTGTTATGATTCTTCTGCTAACCTTAGTAGCAGCACAATCAATCAACATTACCCAATTTGCCTCAAAGCCAGGAATATTTGTTGAAAAGATTGGAAAGAGCCAACTTGCTAAAACGGATTGGACTTTAATTGTGTACTACAATTTGCGACCTTACAAAAATTGGACACGTATGCAAACAGTTTTCCGAAACAGAGGCATGTACAAGCATGTATCAGCATTTTAAACACACCGAAGACGATCTTCAAGCTAAAAACATGCTGATAGTAAAGTCACGTCAGCAAAGAGCACCGTTGGACATCGTTGGAAATATTGCCAATAGTCTTTTTGGTGTATTAGACTCCACGTAAACGGATAAAATGGTGCAAACGATTTCAGAGGTTAAAGCTAATGAGAAGCAAAAGGGATGAAGTCTCAAACTCCAAGCGGTTAAAATCAATAGAAAATTATATTGCAGAAACTACTGGTACTGCAAGTAGATTTAATAAATTTTCATGGTATATAACACTTGCGACTCAACTATCTCTATTAGCTTCTAGTCTGCAACGAATGCAAACAGAAATCGTAAACGTTTTAACAGATATTCGGCATAACACAATAAGCCCGATGTTGCTGTCACCAAGGCAATTAAACGATCAGTTAGCACAAATACGCAACCATTTGAAGCCCGTACAAACGCTTCTAGACTCTCCGGATTTATTTTAATGGTATACCAGAAGATGAGAGCTGAGGGAACCATCATAAAGGAGCATGTTATCATCAAAGTAAAATTGCCTTTGGTGTCTACACAGATTTTGGACATCTATAGATTGACACCAATTAAATTTTTGATTGAAGATGGAATCAGTATGTTTGCAATTAAGACACCATATATCGTAATCAACAGCCATCGAGATGAATACTTTGAGATGTCGGAAATTGATTTTAAGGTTTGTCAAGAAAGAGCAAAAGATGATTTTATATGTTATAACGAACCAGAAATGTTTTCTTCGGAAACTAGCTGTGAAATAAATAAAACGGATTCTTCTTGCAACTTAATAAAGGCAGAAAGACCTTTTGTCTGGTTAAGAACACATGCCAAAAATCAATGGATCTTTACAACAAAATCCACGCTTACATTATCTGCAGTTTGTTTAGACGGAACCTCTAATATAAATTTAAAGGGCTCCGAATTTATGATTGCAAAACCTGGATGCACCATTCGAAATTCCTTAATGCCAGTAACAAGTCAAGATGTGCTCGAAACCGAATTACGTACATCGTATGCTCGCTTTGGAGAAGGTGAACTCACTGAAAATCTACGACTGAATTCAACAAGATCTACCTCTACAAGTTCGAAGGAAGACCCAAACCTTAAATACAAAGAGTTGTATCAATGAGAAGCGCAACTCTTTCCTCCCAATAGTTTTAAATTACCACATAATCTTGTGACTATTGAACATCATCATATTGCTATTTATATTGCATTAGTTTTTATAATAATCCTTGCCATTACTCATTTTATAAAGAAATGGGGAAAATCCAGAAATAACCTTCAGCAGAATCAGATGCCGACCACAACTGTAAATAGAGACGGTTCTTCGATCCAGCCCTTCACGATCAACATTAACTATTGTTGAACATCAGTTCAACGGCCGGGAGTATGTACGATTTCGACTTAGCAGAAATTCGTTCGTTGCTGATAGCTACTTTGACCTAAATAAAGACTTTGACCTAAATAGCTGATGTCCTGGTCTGTGGACATCTGCATGTGATAACGGGTCATAAACCATATGCTCCCAGCCGAAGGACGTGCCTTCACACCATCTGTCATAAACCTCGGGAAACTTTAACCCGACCATCTGGAAGATATGATTGCTTATTTAGGCTATTATTGCTGTAAACTGATAATAAACCATGTTGTCCATTTTATCTAAACTAGACCTAAGTAAACCCAAATCATGTATATAAGCCCGGATCCATGCTCAATAAATTTGTTCTGTACTTATTGCGGCGACTTTTGCTACTGGTTCTGTACTTGCAGCACGCAACAAAATATTTTCAGCAAACCGATTTCGGTAGAAATCCTACACATTTGGTTACTGGATAGAAGCACTAACCATACAACATATAGACTGGTCATTTCATACAACGAAAATGGGCACAAAAATTTCGAAGCGACAGGCCCCAGCGCTCTAAGCGGCAGGCACCGGACACTTCGTGTGCCTTCGGGTTTTTTTCGCTCTCATTCTTATTCTCATTTTGACTCTCGCGCGCTCATTGCACGAGTTCGGTCGTTCAGTCGCAGAGACGCGCGTTTTGAAGAAGGTTGTGACACCGACTGCGATATGCCCTGTTCGTATCTCAGTAGAATGATTTTTATTATTTGGAATACATACATATATGAAAAACATTTTACTGCTACCACTGATATGAATTTGTAAACCAAAATGAAATTTATGCTGAAATATTTAAAAATATATACTATAAAATATAATATTCTTATTTTTATCATTAACCCAATAGTGAATACGTCCATATGATTAGGGTACCAAGTCTGAAAAGTAGCAAAAGACAAAATATTCTTTCCGCATCTAATTGAAATAAACGCACACATGCATCCCTGTATGAGAATGCATGAACACGCATACAAGTTATATGACACATTACTTAGGGTCAGTGAGTAGTCAGTGAGTGTAGACGTGTTTTCAATTACCTCCTGAGTTTTTCCAATTAGAAAGCCTTAAACAGCCCTGAAAAGGTAAACAAAGTGAACAGCGTGATCCCCATAGGAGGCGGTACGTACCAGGGTGGGTCTGTGCGTTGAGTACACCATATCTTAGCGTTTAGATCAGTTAAAACTGGTGCTCCACCGAGGGTAGAGGGGAGAGGGGTCACCAAGACTCTGTTTTCTCCCGCTCTCTTCCCACTGGGAAAACAAAAACAAAGTTTTTCCCGCGGGCGATCTGCGCGTTTCCCTTTTTGGCAACTGGACAAACAGCTGATCACTCCGATAGTGCTGGAAAGCGCTCAAACCACAGCCAGAATCGGAAACAGAAACCAGCCGCTACTATCAGCTAGGAAAAATTGCATAATTCTAGGCCGAGCTCAACTAGTAGATATTCAACTCGTAGCAGTCAGCTTCAAAAGGCCGATCTTCAACACTAGTCTAGATAGGGGAATTAGGGGCAGCAAGTCAAGGATCCGACAAATTCCAACCCCCCCGCTTAGGCGGTGTCCCAGCAAACGGGGCTCTGTGGACCGAAAAGGGGCGGTATAACCCCCATCGTTAGAAAGTCTAGGAGAAATCTGAGACCAGCGAGGGAACCCCTGTCGCGGACGGTGAAAGAGCAATGGACCAGGCAAACCCCTTCGCAAAAAGCACAGCGATGGCCAGATCGCCAACGCTGCAGGCGCAGCATAAGGTTGAACAGCAGCCAAAACAAGCGGAGGCAATCACGTCCCTGGAGGACATTATTGCGAAAATAGGCCTTGCCGTGAATGGCCTCTCCCTTCTGTTTAAGGACCACAGGGTCGTCAAACAGCCGATGCGCGATCTCCTAACAGAGCTGGTAGAGCTGCATAAAACGGCAGTGGCCTCCATCAAGCAGGAGGAAGCCACAGGAAAGGAGTGCATGGAAAGTGCCACGCAAACCACACCGAGAGCCGAACAGCGTGATAACAAGCTGTGTGGAAAAGAAAGGATAGTAGCGACACCAAAAAGGGCAAGGGAGCCAGCAGCAGGCCAAAAATGCACGCCACCAATGAAGAGGGTACATCGGGAACGGATACATGAGAAGCGACACGAAGATTTCCAGCAAGTAGCCGACAGAAACCCTAAGGGAAATTCCAAAGTGCAGCTCAGGGCCAGACCAGACGCCATCGTGGATGCAAGAGTCGGGGAGATTACCTACGCGGAACTTCTCAAGGCCGTTAAAGGAGACTCCACGTTAAACACGTCAGTGGGGACGTACAGACCATCCGTAAGACGGCCAAGGGAGATCTTTTGCTGCAGCTGAAGAAGGCTCCAGACCACAGCGCGGAGGAGGTTAAAAAGGCAGTCGGAAACGCTCTCGGGGTTAAAGCAGTTGTAAGGGCCCTGACCGAGCAAACCAGACTTGAGGTCATGGACTTAGACGAAGTCACAACCAAGGAGGAGATAGTGGAGGCTCTAAACAGTAAGCTAGGCGATACCCCTCTTTCGGAGGAGGCCGTAAAGTCGCTGAGAGCCACCAGAAACGGCCTGCAGATAGCCACACTAATGTTGCCAACAACCACAGTGAACAAGCTGGTAAACTTGGGGAAAATAAGGATTGGATGGGTGATCTGCCGGATTAAACCCATTTTTTCGCCAAAACGCTGCTATAAGTGTCTCGCATTCGGTCATATCTCGTCGAACTGCACGGAAAAAACGGATTTGCGCGGAGCATGTTTCAAGTGTGGTGGAAAAGACCACGAGGCCAGAAGCTGCAATAGGGACCCACATTGCCTACTCTGCGCGCAGAAAAGAGATCTTCCAACAAACCACGCGTCTGGGAGCCTTAAATACCCAGCGTATGTCGAGGCGGTAAAATCTCAACAAAGATGCTAAGGGTCATGCAGCTAAACCTCAACCACTGCAGGGTGGCCTAGGACCTTCTCACCCAAACAATTTCCGAGCTCAAAATAGACCTGGCAATTCTGAGCGAACCCTTTAAAGCAATTAGATCCAACACGTGGGTCACGGATCAATTGGGAAAAGCAGCAATCTGGACATGTGGGCAACCGGCCCAACATCTAGCATGCGTGAAAGCATCAAAAGGCTGCTACTTTCCACCCAGCTGGACACTAGAGGAGTTTAGCGAGACGATAGAGAGCCTGGCAATCGACATAAGAGCACACTCGCCTGCGATTGTTGCCGGGGACTTCAATGCGTGGTCAACGGAGTGGGAGTCAGCCTCAACAAACGCCAGAGGAAGAGTGGTCACTGAGACGTTCGCATCGCTGGACGTTCTCCTACAAAACAGGGGTTCTACCCCTACATTTAGGAGAGCGGGAGCGCAGTCCATAATCGACCTCACCTACTTAAGCGCAAGCTTGGTGGTGACGGCGACCTGGGAAATTAGCGAGACCTACACGGCGAGCGACCATAGTGCAATTATAAGCACCATCCGCATGAGAAGAACCGCCACACCGACAATTACTCGAGGACACTACAAATAAAATACGCTCGACATACCAGCATTTAGAGCGGCCCTGGAAGGGATGGAATTAGCGGAAAACGAACGGGCATTGATGGCAAAGGTCAAGGAAGCCTGCGACGCCAGAATGCAGCGCAGTAAAAGCTTCAAGGGGCGCAAGCCAGTCTACTGGTGGAACCAAGCGATTGAGGAGGCACGCCGCGAATGCATAAGCGCTAGGAGAGCCTACCATAGGGCCCGCGGAACCGAAGCCTTCCATATACTCAGGGAAGTTTTCACCCAAAAGAGGAAGATCCTAAAGCGGAAAATAAAAAGCAGCAAAAGGCGGTGCTTCCTGCAACTCTGCGATGAAGCAGAAAACGACTTGTGGGGAAAGGCCTACAAGGTGGTAATGAAAAAAACCAACGCCGTTAAAAACGTGATTATAAGGCACCTTTTCCCAGCGCAGGAAACGAGGCAAGCGGAAGCGTTTGGTGTCCCGGAGCACCAGATACCGCCGGTTACCCTAAAGGAGCTGGTCAACATAGCCCAGAAGGTACCAAACAACAAGGCACCAGGGCCAGATGGGATCCCAAATCGGGCACTCAAACTTGCCATCAGCATGTACCCGAGCACCTTTGCCAGTGCATACACTAAGTGCCTGGCCCAAGCCTGCTTCCCAGAACGGTGGAAACAGCAAAAGCTGGTGCTTATTCCAAAGCCAGGAAAAGACAAGGATGAACCGTCGGCTTATAGGCCCATTTGCCTTCTAGACACGGCCGGCAAAATATTGGAAAGTATTGTCAGTGCAAGACTCGGAGAGGCAATAGAGGTTGCCGGAGGGCTCTCAGAAAGTCAGTATGGCTTTAGAAAGGCTCGCTCAACCCTAGATGCATTAGAAGCCGTGGACCGCATAGCCAGGCAGGCCATAGAAGGCAAAAGGTGGCTGGGAGGAAACAAACAATACTGTTTGGTGGCAACTCTGGACATCAAAAACGCCTTCAACTCGGCATCCTGGAGCAGAATAATGGCCTAACTCGGGATGCTGAACATCCCAAAGAACTTGCAGGCGATTGTTAGCGACTACCTGAGCGACAGGTGGCTCCACTATGACACGGACGAAGGACCTCAACGCTACAAAATCACAGGAGGAGTGCCACAAGGGTCCGTCTTAGGCCCATTATTGTGGAACACCATGTACGATGGTAACCTGCGACTAAACTTCCAGCAGGGCGTTAACGTTGTTGGCTTCGCGGACGACGTCGCGGTCATAGTGGTCAAAAAGTAGAAAGCTCTACAAACGCAGCAATCAGCATGATAAGTGAGTGGCTACAAATCGTAGGACTTGAACTGGCTGAGCAGAAAACCGAAGCGGTACTCATCAGCAGCAGGAAAAAAGTGGAAACGGCACGAATCACTGTGGGCGGAGCCCAAGTGGAGACGAAAAGGGCTATAAAATACCTAGGTGTCATGCTGGACACCAGGCTGTCCTACAGGGAGCACCTGCAGGCGACTCATAAGAGGGCTCACGGAGTCACGATGGCAGTGTCCCGAATGATGCTTAACCATAGAGGCCCAAAATCCACGAGCAGGAAGCTACTGTTTAACGTAGCAAAGTCGTCCATCATGTATGCAGCACCAATATGGGCCGAGGCGACAACAAAAAAGAGCTACATAAAGGGTATAGAGTCGGACTACAGAATAGGAGCTCCGCCTTCCGCACGGTCGCTACAGAGGCCATTCTGGTCACCAGTCGAGCTCGCAGTTGTTGAGGCCAAGGAGAACTTTGAAGCGAGAAAATTAGCTGACACACAGGCGGACCACCGCTTGGCAAAACTAAGGTCAAGAACAAAGTCCCTTGCAAACTGGCAGCAAAGATGGGATAGGGCAGAAACCGGCCGGTGGACGCACTGACTCATCCCCAATATAGCGGCTTGGGTAAACTGACCACACGGCGAACTAACGTTCCATCTGACACAGGTGCTGAGCGGACATGGATGCTTTAAGGAGTATTTACATCGCTTCGGCCACGAGACAAGCCCAATCTGCGATACCTGCGGAATAGTGGAAAATGCCGAACACGCACTAACCACATGTGTCAGGTTCGGAGAAGAGCGCCGAAGAGCTGAACAAATCCTGGGGACCCCGATCACAGTGGAGGGACTTGTTCCTAGTATGCTGGAGAGTCAGGATAACTGGACAGCTGTATGCAGTCTGGCTGCGGAAGTCACGACGGAACTGAGGCGGCTGGAACGCATAAGGAACGACAGGTCCTAAACAGGCCAGCCAGCCTTGCGAAGCAATGCTTCACGGCAGTCCCGCAAGCCTGGATATCATATGTATATTTATTTATTTTGTCTATGTATGTAATTTAGGAATAAAAAAAAAACACATTACTTAGGGGCTCTTACCCAATTTATAAACAACTTTGAACCGAGAGCCAAAGTTATATGACACATTACTTAGGGGCTCTTACCCGATTTATAAACAACTTTGAGCCGAGAGCCAATTTTCAATTAACTCTGACAAGACCCGAGAAAAATCCGTGGTCACCTATTTCTATCAACACGCCTCTAAATTACTCCCACCCAGATCAATTTCACGCAGTCCGCATCAAACGGATGCTATAAACATCCAAGCCGATACTGTAAGCATCGGAGCCCCCAAGCGAGTCCTGAGTCCGCTAATGCAAACAAAAGATTTCCAAAGTGATCCCTAAAGTCCGCTAATGTAAACACCAATTTCCAGCCAAATTTAGATTTCAAATTTAATTGGCAAATTGCATCATCCTATTTTCCGACTCTCTTGAGTCATTCTCTTTATCAATTTTTTGAGATAAATCTCTTAAGCCGAGGTTTGATTATTGATCATTGAACTCAAGGAGGGCAGTCCCTTTTTGAGATCCGAACCGAGCACCAAGGAAAAAAACAAGTGAAAAGTAAAAGAGCAGTGAATAAAATAAGTTAAGCCAATGGAAAAATTGTAATAGTGAATAAGTGATAATAAAAAATACAAATAATTTTTTTAAACTAATTCACAAGTGAGAAAGTTAATTGGCGCCCAAAGTGGGGCCGTGCGATTAAAAAAATTCTAAAACAAGGCTTTAAAATAAAAGTTAAAAAAGTTTTAAAGTAAAAAAGGAATTTAACGCAGCCAAAAACCCGATACAACCGAAGAAAATATAAAGCTTGTGTTGATCAAAAAAATAAGGTGGAAATTAATAAATGCAATAATCCCCTTAAAATCGATACAACCGGCCAAAAATAAAAAAAGTTTGTGTTGATCAAAAAAAACTAAGGTAGAAAATAATCTCCTTAAAACTTAAATTACAAAATAGTGATCGTAACAAGAAATTCACTGCTCAGACATTATAAAAATTAAAAAGTGACAAAAAAATCATCATCGGAAAAACAATTTAATTTAAAAATATTTACAAAAAAATCATGAATGCCATCATACAAGAAAAAAACAAAAAAAACTTTCAAAGAAAACAGGCTGAAGGGCAATCCCTCGCCAAAAATAATCATTGAAAAAGAAGGAAGAACCAAAGGACGACCCCAAGCAGGATCAACAAAAAAGTGAAGGACGACCCCAACAGGATCAGCAAGCAACGATAAGAAAAATAAGGAGGACGATTCGTGAGCGATAAAACCTTTTTTTATTATTATATAAGAAATTATTAAAAAGAAAATAAAAAAATCAAAGTTTAAGACTTAATTTTTGTTTCAATAAAGTTCTCCAAATGTCGGAACCTTCAACCAGCCAGACTGGAGTAAATAAAAGACTCCACATGAATACGCCTCAAGAAAATACGAACTATCCGGCGGTTACAAACAATACAATGTTAAATGTAGGAGATTTAATAAAACAAATTGTTAATTTTGAATTAAATCCATTAAAGGAGGAGATCGAAAATTTTAGATCACAGCTTTCTCATCTTATGAGATCATCAAATCTGTTAGGGAATATAAAGGTGAAGATGATAAATATGCAAGCTGGAGAGAATCAGCTGAAATAGCCATGGGTCAGTATGCCAGAGGGAGTGAAAGGTTTTATTCTGCCTTATCTATATTAAGAAATAAAATAACAGGAATGGCAAACGGTGCCTTAACCCATAATGGTACGGTGTTAAATTTCGATGCCATAATGGCCAGACTTGACTTTGTCTTTAGCGACAAAAGTCCAATTCATATTATCGAACAGGAGCTAAGTGTATTGAGTCAGGGAAAATTATCCATAATGGATTATTATGGTACAGTTAATAGAAAATTAACTCTAGTAATTAACAAAACTATTATGACCTACGGTAGAAACGAACCAATCACAGCGGAAATTAATGAAAAACATAGGAAGACAGCTCTTAGAGTTTTCATCACCGGCCTCAACGGCCAAATTTCAGATACCATTTTCGCAATGAATCCTCCTGACCTACCAAATGCAATGGTCATAGTTCAGGAATTAGAAAGCAACAACATGAGAGCTCATTTCGCAAATAGTTTCTCAACTACTCAGAGAAAACATAGTGAGCCAAACTCTAGTGGTAATGTACAAACATATTTCAATCAAAAGCCAATACAACAAAACAATAATTATAATATTCAGCGGAACAATAATCTAAGGTTCAATCAAGACAACAACCAGAACAGAAATAATTATTGTTATAATAATCAGAATAAAAATATTTCTTGGAACCAGGGTAAATTTAATAATAACCAACAAAATCAATGGAATAAATAAGCCAGAACCAATGGAAATAGACGAGTCTATACAGATTCAGAACAGGCCTAATATCGGATTTAATCAAACCTATAATAAATATAATAACCAGAACACTCCGCAAGGCCAAGCCCAAAATAAAAGGGTACGCACTGGAACTATTCACCAACCGGCTAACAAGACCATGAGATTAAATAATATTGAGGAGGACCATTTTTTAGACAAAGGTCAGGAGTAGGCTTACCCTACTTAATTAGAAATGATAAAAAAATAAATAAAAAATTAAAAATATTAATTGACACTGGAGCAACCGCTTGTTATATTAGAACAGGAATTTATAAATATAAGAATGAGCTTCCAATATATAAACGAGTATCCACAGTGAATGGATATTCAACAATAAAATACTATCACATGATAACTATTTTTGATACGCGATATACTTTTTATGAAATAGAAGGCCTGGACTCAGATTTACTGGTCGGCTATAACCTTTTAAAAAAAATAGGAGCTGTAATCGATACAGCGAAGGAAGTAATTAAATATAATGAAAAAGAAGAAAAATTAAATTATGATAACGGAAAAGTCTTAAGCCAACTTTTTTTAACAGAAGAAAACATTATTCTTCCATTAAAAGAATTTATATTAAAAAAATACTTTGATGAAAAGACTCAAATCAGATCCGAATCTGAAATGGGTAATCAAAGCGAATTTAGTTTGGGATATAAAAATCCTGAACACGCCGTCGTTGAAAAATCCGACAAAAATAAAAGTTTGGGAATTAAAAATCCTGAACACGCCGTCGTTGAAGAATCCGACAAAAATAAAAGTTTGGGAATTAAAAATCCTGAACACGCCGTCGTTGAAAAATCCGACAAAAATAAAACTTTGGGAATTAAAAATCCTGAACATGCCGTCGTTGAATTATCCGACAATATAAAATTAAACAACATAAAAATATCATCTGCAGATCAAAGAAAAGATTTGGAGAATGAAATATTAAATATTATCAATGAAGAACATTCGAAAATAAATATGCAGATTCATTTTGGGACAGATATACGCGGTGAAATAAACAACGTAAATTATAGGGCCATTTACAGTAAACAATACCCTTATGCTCTATCAGCTTCAGATTTTGTAAATTCTGAAAAAAGTCGAATGCTAAAAGAAGAAATTATAAGGTCAAGTAGAAGTCCTTATAATTCACCTGTACTGGTGGTACCAAAAAAGTGTTTCAATGAAGATGGAACTCCAAAGCTCAGACTAGTAATAGATTATAAAAAACTTAACGAAAATACTATACCGAATAGATATGAAATGCAGGACCCTTCAATGATTTTATCAAATCTTGAAAAAGCCAAATATTTCTCAACAATTGACTTGGTATCTGGATATCATCAGATTCTCATGAGTGAACCAGACATACAGAAAACCTCATTTTCAATAAACAATGGGAAATACGAATTCTTAAGAATGCCTTTCGGTTTGACAAACGCTCCTAGATTATTCCAGCGAGCGATGGATAAAACATATGGGTAAAACATGTCATGTTTATATGGATGGCATTATTATATTTTCAAAAACAGTTGAACAACATTACAAAGTTTTAATAGCCATAATTAAAATTTTGCTAAACGCAAAATCAAAGTTCTTTAAATTAGAAACAAACTTTCTAGGTTACGTGGTTTCTCACAATGTGATCAAAACCGATCCCGAAAAAATTTCTCGAATTGTAAAATATCCGATCCCTAAAAATATTCGAGAGCTTAGAAGCCTCCTAGGCCTTACAGGATATTACAGAAAATTTGTGCAAAATTACGCAAAGATAGCTAAACCTTTAACAAAATATTTAGAAGGCCAAAATGGCAAGATATCTAAAAAAACATCACGTAAAACTTTAATACAGCTTGATGATTCAGCTGTAAGAGCTTTTAACGAGCTTAAAGGAAATTTAATTGCACAGGTAGAACTAGTACAACCAGATTATAATACAAAATTTACCTTTACAACTGATGCGTCTGACTTAGCTATTGGTGTTGTTCTTTCTCAGGAAGGAAAACCAATTACATTTATTTCAAAAACTCTAACCAAAACTGAACAATTATACGCAACAAATAAAAAAGAACTTCTAGCCATAGTATAGGCTTTTAAAAATCTTCGAAATTACTTATATGGTGTTAACGACATCGAGATCTATACCGATCATCAACCTCTTTCATTCTCCATTTCTCAAAAAAATCCAAATATCGAAATGAAAAGATGGTATTCCTTTATTGAAAGCTATTCACCCAAAATTATTTATAAGCCTGGATCAACAAATGTTGTTGCGGACGCCTTATCAAGGATCCAAATAAATAACCTAACGGAAAGTAATGAATCGGTCTCAGATCAAAATACTCAGCATTCAGCAGAGAGTAGTTTTGAGAATGTTATACAAGAAACTCTTAAACCAGTTTAAGCAACAATTGCTAATAGCAACGGGGAGGTATACAATACATGAGTCGATTAATGTATTCGGAAATACTAGACATTTAATAGAGTATGACACTCCAGAAAATGTAGTATCCATCTTCATTCCACCCAATATAACAATAGGAGTTCACTGTACTCTAGAAGATTTTTATAAAATACAAAAACCATTTAAAGACAATTTTATAAATAAATTTTTATACACTAAGATATTTGTCCAGGATGTCGAAAACGCTCAGGACAGATCTACCATAATCACAGAAACTCATTGTAGAGCTCACAGAGGGCTTGATGAAAATTATAAACAAATATCTAGACTTTATTATTGGCCTAATTTATACAAAAAACTTAAGGAGTTTATAAAGAGTTGCACTATCTGTAATCAAAACAAATACAACAGACACCCAATACAAATTCCTATCGGTCAAGCACCTATCCCAGAAAGAGAAGGTGAAAGTTTGCATCTTGACATATATTACGCCCAAAATCTTATATTCATTACTTGTATAGATTCTTATTCCAAATACTTAGTCGTAAAAGAAATTCCTAATAAACTAAATATAGAAAATAAAGTTTCAGAAATTTTACAACAATTTCCATTAGCCAAAACTTTGATGATAGATAACGAGGCAAGTTTTTCTTCATCCCAATTTAAATCCTTTGCACAAAGAAATGGGATATCATTATACTTTGCAGATCCACGACATAGTACGTCGAACGGACAAATAGAAAGTGCACACTCTACCTTAACAGAAATTGCTCGCTGCATTAAAGATGAACTTAATTTAATTGATTATTCTGAAATCATAATTAGAGCAGCACAAAAATATAATTTAACAATTCACTCAATAACCAACCAAAGACCTTTTGATATATTATTTAATAAAATCGAACATAAGGAAACAAGCTCAAGAGAAATCGTTGCATTTTCACAATAATGACAGACAAAAAAAAAAAATTATTATGTAGGAGAGGTAATTTACGAAAAGAAACACGGGGAAAGAAACAAGCTTAATTCTAGATATAAAAAACAAGTAGTTAAGGAAAATCTACCTAATAAGGTTATTATAAATAACAGAAACCGTACGATTCATAAAGATAATATAAAATAAGTTGTTTCAAATTCCAGATAATGTTTTCAATAATGTACTTATTATTGCTGGTAGGTACAACAAAATCCGAAATAATGGATTACACGAACCACGATTTCCTTCTTTACAAGGATACCAAAGATGTTCTAATTTATGAATCATACGCAGACTTATTTCATATAACTAATATAAGTTTTTATAGAGATATAATTAATCTTGAAGCAGAATTTCTAAAGAATCATAACAGCAAGAATTTTCTTTGGGAAATATCCCACGATTTAAAAATTATCAAAATACTTATCTCTCAAATAATACCCAGTAGATCGAAAAGAGGAATTAATGAATTAGGCACCATTTGGAAATGGATAGCAGGAACACCAGGTCATGATGATATCATAACAGTCCAAAATAAAATCGATGATTTAATACAAAATAATAACGATCAATTCGTTATTAATTCTAAAATATTTAAAGAAATAAAATCTTTATCTGAAGAATTCAAAACAGTTTTTAAGGATCAAGAAGTTCCACTCAGAAAATATCGTCTGCGCTTGCTTACTTACGATCTTCTGAATTTAATGGACGCAAAAATTTATGTATTTAATACTAAAATTCTAAATAATGATGATATACAAGAAATTTATAAACACGAAAGTAGACCTGTAATTATAACAGACCTATTAGATATATCTGAATTTAAAATCGCTTTGCACCAAGATCTTATTATAATTTACATAAAATACCCTATTATTACCGATCGTTGTGAAATTTACAATTCAAGATCCATTTCACATAATGATGGAAAATTATTAGTAGACAATCACGTTGCAAAATGTAGAAATAAGTCTATGTAATGTCTAATTTTAAGACAGAAATATTCAATAATTATTGCACACTTAACCCTGAAGGTTCTTGTTTTACCAGATTACTAAATGGGGAAAAATCTATTTGTAACAAAATCCGAGAAAAAATAAAAATATATATGTAATCCAAGATGGAGCCATTTTTGTAAATGGACAAAATATAGTTAATGACACTTATTTAAATGGATCACATTTAATAACCTTTAATGGCACCTCTAAAATTAATAATATATCTTACACCAATGTAGACAATAAGATATTGGAATACATCACCGCTCGAAAATATACAGATTTTTTAGTATCCGAATATATTATATCCAATGATTCGGAACTCTCATTTGATAATATTAACATACTAAATCCTTTTATTCAAATTAAACAAACTCAAATACCAGTTACGTTAATATTAATCATATTCACAGTTATATATTTAATTATTATGGTTGTAATCAAATACAGAAAATTTTTAATATTCAAACCATGGCAAATTCATATAGAAATCGAACCTGAAAGCAAAATTTCCGATAATGAAATAAATAATATCCCCGTCAATGAAAATACCCTAGAAGAAAATATCATTGTTAAATTAACATCAGTTCCAATGAATCGAGACGATTCAATTTAGAATGGGGGGAGTTATATGACACATTATTTAGGGGCTCTTACTCAATTTATAAACAACTTTGAACCGAGAGCCAAAGTTATTTCACGCAGTCCGCATCAAACGGATGCTATAAACATCCAAGCCGATACTGTAAGCATCGGAGCCCCCAAGCGAGTCCTGAGTCCGCTAATGCAAACAAAAGATTTCCAAAGTGATCCCTAAAGTCCGCTAATAACTCGTGCAACTCGCGAGAGTCAAAATAAGATTAAGAATGAGAGCGAAAAAAACTCGAAGGCACACGAAGTGTCCGGGGCCTGCCCCTTAGAGCGCTGGGGCCTGTCGCTTCGATGTTTTTGTGTCCATTTTCGTTGTATGAAATGACCAGTCTATATGTTGTATGGTTAGTGATAGAAGTCAGTCAGAAATAGAAGGTCGAACCGAATATTTTAAGCGAACTTGTTTTACTTATTCCTATTACAGGTTTTTGAGCTCTAAATTTTGGCGACCGTGGCAGGATAGCACTGTCTGGCAAAATACAGTACGTCCTCGCGTTAGTTTAAACCTGCTTATCTAATTATTGGTCAAGGCGTTTCTAAATAAACCGAACGTGTGCAAAAAAACAGTCGTACACTCGATAAGGTGGCGGCTTATACACTAGTGAAAAAGCTAGTCATCAATACACTCTTGCAAGGGGACCCCGGAGAAATCAAGGTATGCGCCGGGATCGGGAAGAAATAAGCACGGTTCGAGTTTTTTTATCTCTCATTACTGCAGAAGTTCGTTAAGATAGTCGGTGAGCTGCTAAGGAATTAGATTTCACTCAATTCTTAAAAGCCTAAAGTTAGGCTTTTACAATGAATGAAAAAAAAAGTTTTCATGACAATATTATAAATGAAGCTCTTCATCATCATATACGTAGTTCATTGCTCTCTCTAGGATCATGATTATGAATAGTATTATCATTCAGCTTGTTATGTCAAAAATTGACCCTGCAGCAAATCATGAGTATGACTCTACTCAAGATTTCGAATCATTGCCATCCTGGGATCAATCTTATCAAATTTTAAGGCACAGACCATTCGCTAAGAATGTATCCTTTCGGAGTCTCTCTTCTGTTGACAGATCAACTTCATCAGGCAATCAAAATTGTGCCGAAATCGCTTACGTCCTGGACACAACGTAAGGCAATGCAAGTCAAGGTCAAAGTTTTGGGTCTGTTCGGAGTTATCACAGCAATCTGCAACAACACCTGCAAATACACCCATTACTTCGGGCTTAGCTAAAGCTACTTCGTTACTTATGCAAACAAGTAAAAGTGCGATGATTAAAACCGCTGTTGTCCTTGCCCAAGATATGTTTGGCCTATATCAGCCAGCTCGCCTCTTTAGAAAATGGAAATTCTTCCGTTGTCAAACTTCTTCAGCTTAAATTCCATTGTTTCATCGCAATTTGCTGCAACAAAAACTATCTTATTGCACCATCCTGAACAGCTTGTGTCCTCTAAAGGCACATACACGAGGGACTAGATTTGGCAGACCCACTATTTTATAAGCCTCAGAAGATAAATTTTAAGAATTTTTTGATTTGTTGTCAGGGGCAAGGTATCACTCTGCCAAAGGCTGCGTTGTCTACATTCTAAATATTTATGTGTACGGATGCTAATCATGGGCCTGGATACATACAAAGTCGTGCCAGGGTCCTCCACAGAAATATTTATATATTTGCTGGGACAGACAGTACGGGTGGCCAATTGGCCGGAGTTGTTGCGCATGGGGTGATTAGGAGGTGGAAAAAGGGTGCAGTTGAGCCGGTCCCGTGAGTCCGGGTGCCGACTTTTCCGCCGCCCTCCCGGGATGTTGCCAGAACGGGCCCGATCCCGTGCACAGGGTGTCGGGCTCGTTTGATTAAACGGTTTTTTTTTGGGGCCCAGGTTCGACGGATTCGTCACCCATGAGCCGCCGGCCTAGCTCCGTGGGAATCCCGAGGTGGATAGCAGTCCCGTCAGCCGGGAGCCGTAAACAGATCGGAAAGAGGTGGGAGTGGCCTTCATGGCCGCAGCGTTCACGACCC
Source organism: Drosophila carrolli (assembly GCA_018152295.1). Lineage (NCBI taxonomy): Eukaryota > Metazoa > Arthropoda > Insecta > Diptera > Drosophilidae > Drosophila > Drosophila carrolli. The sequence continues at coordinate 2,310,942 of JAECXJ010000021.1, read as the reverse complement.
CGAAAACCCGGTTGTCACTCGCGCCCTGGTCACTGAGCCAGGAGAGGATCTCGAGGAAATGGTCTTCACGACCGCCGCGGTTCTGACCCCGAAAACCCAGCCGCTCCCGCCTTGGCTGCCGAGCCACGTTAGGGACTTGGGGAGGAAGAGGGAGGAAACCTTGCCAGAAAAGCGCCGAAATAAAATGTTTCGGTAAGTATTTTGTTTACCCCTTTATCATAAATGGTTCCTAGTTCTAACTCCTATCTGTCTCACCGCCACGAGAGTTGCTCCCCGCAGGGTCAAGGAGGACGCCAAAGTCATCAACATGCGTAATTCTAGACAACGCGCAACCAGCCAGCGTATACGTTGCATATGGTGGGTTCACCCGAAAAAATGTCATTACTTTGCACTTAGCGCTATTAAAATCCAAAAGATTTTCACAACACCATGTTTGAAAAGCATTTAGGTCTTCGCCTTATAAATCCATGTTGACATGGAGATATAATCGATCTACAAAGATGTTGCAAATGGGGTGTAATAGTGTTTTCGAAAAGCTTTGGGATGATAATTTGGATATGCCTCTGTAATTACTTGTATTGCATTTATTTCCTTTCTTATGAAGGGGAATGACAAATGACTCCTTCCAAATAAGTGGGAAATGAGATGTTTTTAAAAACAAGGTAAACAATTTGTACAGAGGTCTATACAGAGTTTCAGCACAGTATTTAAGGACGCAGCCTGGAACTCCGTCCGGACCCGGTGAATAGACAGGCTTAACTTTATGGAGATCCAAAAGAAGGGAGCTTTCGCTTAACCTCGGACAAAAAATCAAGTTCGACTTGGGTAAGGCATTTGAATAAGACGGTTTTGGACGGGATGAAACAGAATATGTTGTCTGGAAAAACTGGGCAAATAGATCGGCAATTGCCTGATCAGAGTTTGCCGTTAAGTTTTCGATTGATATCGATGCAGGGTAACAGGCTGATTTTGGTGAGGCTAGCATCTGTGTGAAGTCAGCGGACCGGCCGGGCAAGGGGCCATGGTGGACGTCAGGCGCTGGAGGTGCTTCGTCCTCCCATGGGAGGGGGCTGAGCTGATCAATGAGCTCCTCCAGGCAGGGCGAGGCGGCCGGCACCGGGCTGAGGCGCTCCTCCGTGAGGTGGGGATACCCGAGTGGCAGATCCTTGGGCTTCTCTTCGTCTACTATCGCCGATACCATCTCCTCCAGGAATAACCCTTCGCACTAGGAGGGGCTGATGGGGGAGAAGGCTCGGTGGAGTTGGCGTTGGCTAAGTGCCGTGGCGTTGCTACGTCGTTGGTGGCGAGCGTACGCGGGTTCCGCCGGGGCGGAGCGCGTATCGCAACCAACGGTGGCGGTGATTCGTGATCCAGGGGTGGTTTCTTTGGTTTTTCCCATTTTTTCTCTGTTAGTGGTACGATGTGAACTCCTCGTGATATCTGAAACTTGTGTGTCCTGCTCTTTGAAACGTACTTTGTCAATGGGGGGGTCGAGTGGCCAATCGATGACGATGGATATCGATTAATCGCGTTCGATCGATATTGCGTGGTCTAGCAAGTCTGGGGCGGCCGTTAAGTCTTTGAAAGCTTGATGGCGTCGTTACTGTTAGGCCGTGGCGTCGTAGACAACGTGGTCGTCGTTGAGGCTGGTAATATCTGCCTGACCTGTCTGGTGGTATGGTTTCAAATTGTTGATACTTGCTGTATGAAGTCGGCGAGTCGTTGGCTCCTGCAGCCGCACTATGTTTGGGGACAAAAACATTACGACCTTGTAAGGTCCGTCGTACTTTGCAGATAGCTTAGCAGCAAATCCCTCTGCGGCGTTTGATAATACATGCCGGCGCACCAGAACGAGAGCGCCCAAAGCTGGCCTCCATTTTTGTCGTTGCAAAGCATTATCACGGGCAACTTGAAAGATGCCGTGCAGCTGTTGGCTTCGTTCTTCAGGCGGAATTAATGCTGTTCCCCGTCCTGGCGTCACCTCGTCGTAGAGTGCGTTGGGCAGGCGTGGTTCCCGGACTTGGACAAGAAAGGCGGGGCTGATACCAGTGGTATCCGATACGCTGCTGTTGACCGCAAGAGATATCTCCGGGAGTAGCTGATCCCAGGTATTCTGCGGCTCGTCGCCAAGATATTGCTCTATCATGGTCTTTACGGTGCGGTTAGCCCTCTCTGTAGGGTTCTGTCGCGGCGTGTATGGGGCGGTATGCTGTAATTCCATTCTTAGGGATTTACAGAAAGCCTGGAAGGCTCTGCTGATAAACTGTCACAAACCAGAGTATTCGGGATTCCGAATCGGCTGAGGATCCGTTCTCGGAAGGCTCTCTCCAAGTATGGCACTGTAGCCCGTCGTAAGGGGATTAGTTCGACCCACTTGCTGAAGGAATCCAAGAATACAAGAAGAACCGTATTCCCTTGTTTTGATCGCGGGAGTGGGACCACGAAGCCGGCGCAGAGGATCTGGAAAGGTTCGGCGACCAGCTGCCTTCTCCTCAGGCGTCGTCGCACGTAGACGGCTACTTCTCGGAACAGTTCCGGCCAGTAATATTTTTGGGCCACCCGCGTACATGTTTTCCGTACGCCCAGGTGCCCGGCGGTTGGATGATCGTGGCACTCCTGCAATACCCACCTGCGGAAATTAGTGCCCACACACAGCTTCCAGGGGGTGTAGTCCTCCTCTTCCGGACGCAAGCCTATACGTTGGTATAGCTGTCCGCTCTCCTCGCGGTATTCGGGATACTTTGCGGGTTCCTGCTGAATCCGGCGAAGCATCTTGTTGATCCATTTGCAGGTGTTGTCCTGCACCTGCGCTTGTTGGATGGTTGCGAGCGGTTGGCGCGACAAGGCGTCGGCGACCAAGTTTTATGTCCCACCTAGATAGTTGATATCGTACTGGAACTGCTGTAGCTCCAACGCCCACTGAGATATCCGACCCGTGGGGTTGTCGATGGAGTTTAGCAACTTTAGTGAGTGGTGAGTACCTCGAATCTGTATCCCTCAAGGTAGCATCGCATCTTGCGGATTTACGGAGTAATTGTGCTCGGCGCTGTTGAGCCGGCGACTGGCATAGCCGATGACTCGTTCTTGCTGCTCTATGGTTTGGATCAGCACGGCTCCAATACCATAGTCGCTGGCGTCGGTTTGGAGAACAAATTTCTCCGCGAAGTCCGGGCAGGCAAGGATTGGGGCTTCCGTCAACAGCTCCTTCAGTCCCTGGAAAGAATGCTCCTGCTTAGCTGACCATTCCCACTTTCGGTCTTTCCTGAGGAGGGAAGTCATTGGTTTTACTACGTCGGCGAAATCCGCTTAAAAGCGTCTGTACCAGGACGCTATGCCGAGGCATCGGCGAAGCACCTTGAGATTTGTCGGCGATGTCAGCTCCCGTATGTCGGAAATTTTATCCGGGTCGGTGTGTATCCCGGCTTCACTGATCACGTGGCCAAGGCACTTGATTTTCCGTTCCGAAAAATTGCCACTTGTCCCGACTTAGACGGAGGTTGTCTTCCCTCAGGCGTCGGAATACCTCTCGCAAGTTCTGGACGTGTTCCTTGTGCGTTGAACCGATTACTATGATATCGTCGAGGTATGCGAAGGCGTGTGGCTCCATGTCCGGGCCGATCACTGTGCCAAGGGCACGTTGAAAGGTCGCCGGAGCCGAGTGTAGGCCTCACCTTTAAGTGGAATAATCCACGGCCGGGGACAGTGAACGACGTGCATTCACGGCTATCAGGCGCTACTGGTATCTGCCAGTACCCATTTTTGAGATCGGCGCACTATGGGGACTTTTGGATGGCTCGATCCTACCGTCGCGATCTGTTTTTTGATGACGGCCCTTGTCGCGGGATTCCTCGGGTGGTACCTCTGTGAAGAAAATCAAAACGAAAAATTAAATTATTAATATTTGAGAACGCCGAAAAGTGAAATACTTTGGCTTGGCTGCTGCAAGAGGGGGAAGAGAAAACACAAGACCGGCCGATTCGATATTCAAAATTCAACTCGTTTATTGTGCCCAGCAGAGCAGTTTTGTGAGAGCCTTTGCAGGCCCGCAGAATCCGATCTTAGCATATATAACGCTGAACATAACGCTGTTGGGCTCTCTTAAGCTAATACTTATTAGTATCTTAAAAAAATTTAAACTTAATGATTAGCTTTAACATTCCGGCCACCTTAAAGGACCTGACTTCAATATATTGGGAGTACAGCACGCTTCTGAATAGGACGCTTAAATACGCCTGTTGCGGTCTTGATTTCGGCCACTCGAATTGTGCCATCGGCCCCTGCCACCACGCTGATGACCTTGCCGGTAATCCAACGCTGGGGTGGAGTGTTGTCCTCGTGGATGATTACCAAGGCTCCGACCTCCAGATTGGGCGATGTAGTTTGCCACTTGGTTTTGTGCTGAAGGCTGTGGACGTATTCCTTGGACCACGCCTGCCAGAACCGCTGTCTGAGCGTGGATAGCAGTTGCCACCTCTTTGAGTATCTCAAAACTCTGGTCGGTACGTCTGGCTCTAATCCTTGCGGCAGCGAACGAAGGGCCTGCCCGATTAGCAGGTGCCCTGGAGTGAGCGCCTCCTCCTCGTTGGAATCGGGGCTGGTTGGAGTTAGAGGGCGAAAATTGAGCACGGCCTCGGTGTCCGCCAGATAAGCCCTGACCTCGGCTTCGGTTAGGGACGCGTCTGCGACTTGACGCAAGAGAATTTCCTTCGCTGACTTCACGGCCGCCTCCCACAAACCGCCGAAGTGCGGTGCTCGTGGTGGGATGAACCTCCACTCGATGCCCTTCTTCACGACGAACAGTTGAAACTGCGACTGCTGATCCTCGAGGGCCCTCTGAAGACTTCTCAGCTCGTTAATGGCTCCCACGAAGTTCGTCGCGTTGTCGGAATGTACTCGATGCGGTACGCCACGTCTTGCGATGAAGCTTTTAAGGGCCAAAAGAAAAGAGTCAGTCGACAAATTTGTAACGAGTTCCAGGTGAACAGCCTTGGAAGCAAAACTGACAAATACAGCAATATACATCTTAATGGGGGGCCGTCCTCGAATACGCAACGATACATTGATAGGACCAAACAAATCTACGCCACAAATATGAAATGGCCTTACGAATTCGAAGTTATTCGCAGGCAGATTTTCCATAATTTGGTTCATCAGAAAAGGCTTATATCTAAAACAATGGATGCATTTTCGAACCACCCGAGTGCATTCTCTGCGGGCAGTTATTAACCAGATTTCTTGCCGAAGAAGACCGATCATCGTTTTTGCATTTGCGTGACAATTTCTCAAATGCAAATTTCGGAGATACAAATCAACAATTTGTTTTTTACTAGGGAGTTATATCGAAAATTTTGCATTTTCTGAAATAGGTGCATGCAAGAGTCTGCCTCCCACCCGAATTAGCGAAAATCTTCTAAAAAACTTTTTTCAGAAAACTTTTGTATGAAGGGCGTCATCATCTGCAAACTTGGTTGTAAAACATGTCCCTTTTTAATTTTCTTGTACTCTTCTACAAAGACATTTTTTTGGATTATTTTCATCAGTTTAAAAAATGATAGTTGTAACTCTCTAGCAGTCAGACTGATATTTTTCGTAATTTAGCTAGGTTTAGAAATCTGTGAACGTATCCAAGAATTCTAATGAGTTTGGGAAACGATGAGATACGAGTAATAATTTCAAACGGAGTTGATAGCTCGACGGCTATACACACTTGGGCAGCTCTTTTTAACTCTGAGTTTTTTAATTCCAGTTAAATTAATTTTCTGGCCATGATGACTCATTTTCATACAGAAATTTGGGACCTTCGAACCAGATGGACTCAGTCAATTCACTTACATCGCAGCCACGTGACGCAATGTCTGCTGGATTAAACTGCGAAGGGACATGTCGCCTCGATTTCACATTTGTCAAGAACTTTTTTGACGTAGGACCAAAATTGTGCCAAAAGTGTGGCAGCGCATAATTCAAGTCTTGGTATGGTTTTTGTTTTTAGTGGAGCCACTCTCGATTTCGCTGCTAGCAATCGACAATGAGCCTGACCGTTTTCGATTGCTCGAATGTAAGTGCAACATCTGTAAGCTTGGCTGGATGCATCTGCGAAACCGTGAACTTGAACGACTGAGCACCCACTGGCACACGTGTACCTAGGAATGGTGACTGCATGAAGATTAAGTAGATTCTTCTTTAACCTTTCCCAACTCGTATGTAACGACATCGGAACGGATTCATCCCAAACTCCAAACTGGAGAGTTGCCAAAGGCTATGAAGAAGAATTTTAGATGTAAGGCCAATGGGGAACAGCAATCCCAAGGGATCAAAATGCCGCGCGCTTACTGAAAGTTGTCTAGTTGTGGATGGTTTTAAAACCATTCAGACAGCTGGAAACCGCCACTATTGAGAATTTCTGACACTTGATTACACATCACGTTCAAGGTGTCAATATCATCGGCTCCAGTAAGCATGTCATTCACATAAAAGTCGTTGCAAATTATGTATGAATCAATTTCATTCTTATCCCTATTACGAACATCAAGTTCTTGTAAGCTACGGATGGCTAAAAATGGAGCTGAAGACGTTCCGTAGGAAGAAATAAGAGGAAATATTTGTAGCTCATTAAATGGATTATCGCGCCATACTCAGTTGATAGTTACGATCTTCTTCTGCAAAACTTAATTGCCTATACATTTTCGATATATCTGCTGTTAAAGCGAATCAATTTAAACGATATCTAACAAGTGATAATAACAGTTTCCTCTGAATAGTGGGCCCCTCCATTAAAATGTCATTTAATGACTGCGCTGAAGTTGTCGTTGCAGACGCATCAAACACGACTCGAAATTTGGTTAAGGTACTATCAGGCCTCAGAACGCATTGATGTGGTATGAAGTAGTGCGGTCCTGGTGGAATCTTATTGCATGTTGGAGACATATGACCGAGCTGCCAATATTCTTTCATAAAAGCGATGTACATTTCTCGAAGTGAGCTGTCTTTCAGGCTTCTACGCTCTAACGATAAAAATCTACGTTTAGCGACATCGAACGAGGATCCAAACACGAGCGGATCAGATTTAAAAGGCAAACGGACTAAAAAACGACTAGAATTTAAATTGGCTACGTTTTTCACGAAGTGATCCTCGCAGGCAATTTGTTCTGGTGAAAATTTAACAAGTTATTTATTTTCTGGGATGGTATCTAACTTCCAAAGCCTTTCAACAAGTCCTCCTAAAACCATGTCTTCCTTCGATAAGGCAATTCAAGAAGTAGCTTCTTTTTGTTGTTGCCTACACCGTCCAGAAACAACCCACCCCAATAGTGTTTTTTGTAGCAATGTGCCTCCATTGGTGAGTTTGATTTGACCACTGCACAACAAATCAAAACACTGCTCCGAGCAAAATATCAATTCTTTGCGGCTTGTGGAACTCTGGATCAGCTAAGTCTATGCCGGCTGGAATTTTCCACTGCCTTGTAGGAAGCATATTATCTGGCTGATTGCTAGTTATGGTTCCAAGTACCCAAAACTCAGACGTAAAAACGTGTCCATTGAGCCGGGAATATACCGTAGTTGTGACTTCGCTTCTGGCAATGGAACTTGATTCTCCCACTCCTTACTATCACATGTAAGATATTTATTTGTTCTTGACAATCTTAACAGCTGAGCAAGGCTTTCTGTCATGAAGTTAACTTGCGACCCTGAAATTAATAGAGCCCTGGCTCGATGGAGCTGACCAAATCGATCGCTAACATTAACAACGGCTGTTGCTAGAATTACTTGGTTAATTTCCGAAGTTTCTTGAAGAACATCAGCCGAATGGGTAGAAGCCTGAGAAGTAGAAGTACCTTGCCCTTGCTGGTCCTGCCAGCTTCTACCTTGATGTGGCTCACTCGAGTTTTGGTATCGATGTAGTAGAGTATGATGTGTGAGCATACCCGGCATTTGGATGCTGTGCATTTACATACTCTATGTCCCTCATTTAGACAATTAATACATAATTGCTTCACTTTGGCAAAGTTAAGACGATCTAAAACTAGCATTCCGCTAAATCCCTGGCAATTACCTATAATGATTAGAAGAGAGAACATTTCCGAAAAACTTTTTCCCTTTACCCTTGATATCGTCGATCTAAAACCTTTACGCAATCAGACCATTTAGACAGTTCATCATAATTAATACTTGGATTTGGTGTACGGATCTACCTTTGAAAGAACTATATGTATAATCACCGCATTGACAATATCTTTTTCGTCCCCTAGGGTCATAAGCGAACCGAAAATTGCATTTACTGTATCAATTATTAACCTCAAGGCAGGCGCAGAAGGTTTTTTTATTGAAGGGATTTGAAATAGCTGCACTAGAGTTTCAAAAAAAATTAAACACTTGTTGTTTAGTTTAGAGTTTTAATGGGAGTTTGCATCTGAGACTTGAAGAGCTTTTATTGTTCCCAATGCCTCGTCAGAAAGGCAGGCTAACAAATGGTTAAATTTTTCGATGTTAGATAACGAATTATCAACCAGTTGCTCAAAAATTCCAAAAAATTGTTTATACTCTGAATGTTTGCCGCTAAATTTTGTTAACTTCATTTTTGGCAGATTTAAATGTGAACTGCCCATGACTAAGGCCTGCTGTTTATGATTTTCACCTGTACCAGCAGCTGACATATATAATGCCTTGGTGATTACGCAATTTTCTTCTAATGCCGAATTTTCAGTCGACATTGAATTTGAAGCGAATTAAACGAAATTATATTCTCCTCGAAAGCTTTTCTCATTCTTGTAATATATTAGCCAACCCTATCTACCTGCGAAAATAATTTCGTTAATTGCACCGAGGAGCAGCTATCTTTCATCTCCCATTCTGTCTCCGATGCGCTCACATTCTTTTTGGTTTTTGTAGGTGCCATTTTAATTAAAAATTATTTAATTTATTACAATATAGCCAATAGTTTTCTTTTTTGTGTATTTATGTAGTTATTTCTGGGTGGCTCGAATAAATTTGTTTAAGTGTAGAGCATTTGGCGTAAAAAAAGAAATGAGAGACGAGAACGTATTTAAGAGAGTGCACTAACACCCGAACGAGAAAACACAAGCAGTTGCAGTTCGTTGCACTGGCGCTTAGCGGTCTGCAAAAAATCGAAGTTAAAACAGCTAAAACAAAATCGAAACGAAAAGGCAAACACAGCGAGAACTATCTATTACTTTCCACCGGCACTGACGCTGTTACGCTTGTTAATCTCTTTCGCGAGGGCGGCACCAAAACTATGTGGTTGTTCACTTGAATTTATTTACTGATTTTTTGTTTTATTAATTTTATATTGGTTATCTCACAATTTTTTGTGGCGGTTTTTATTTGTGGTTATTGGGAATATATAGGCACGAAAATTGTTTTGCCTCCAATTATTATTATTATTTTGACCAATGCCAAGGCATTTCCCTCAAGTTGGCGTTGCGGTCCATAGATGTGAGCTCCAGTTGGCGAACTTCCGAAAAATGCCAATTGTTGGCGCCGAAATTTGCTGGTCCAAAGGCAAAAAAATGCAAAGTCTTGGCCCCGAAATTCGCAAGCAGCTAAGCGGTCTTTGAAATGATTTTAAATCCGAAGAAAACTTTTCGGTAGTCCCTGTTCGGGCGCCATGAAGAAAATCGAAACGAAAATTAAATTATTAACAATTGAAACAGCCGAAAAGTGAAAAGACTTTGGCTTGGTTGCTACAAAATTTTGGGGAAGAGAGAACACAAGACTGGCCAATTCAATATTCAAAATTCAACTCGTTTATTGGGCCCAGCAGAGCAGTTTTGTGAGAGCCTTTGCAGGCCCGCTGAATCCGCTTTAAGCATAGATCTAACATAATAAGCGGTGAACTTAACACTGTTGGGCTCTCTTAAGCTGGTACTTATTAGTATCTTAACAAAATTTAAGCTTCATGATTAGCTTCAACACTAACCATGTACTCGGAAATAGTTAAAGAAACAGAAGAAATGAGAAACCATTTTCCTCAGTCACATATGAGGCAGATATTAGACTCAGATTTACGACACATTCAGACTCTCATAGATACCGTAAATGTTCATCATAGACACGCTAGAAGCATAAATTTATTAGGCACCGCATTAAAAATCGTAGCCGGTACTCCAGATTTTGATGACTTTGAGAACATTAACTCATAGAATCAGAAAATAGACAAATAAATATTAACACAAAGACCCTGGAACAAATAAACATCCTAACGAACACGGTTAACATTTTAGTAAAAAACTTTATATGAGAACTTGCTATCAAGAAATATAATTATTATTTCCGAACTCCAAGCCTTGATGTTGTCGGTTACTCTTGCAAAAATTGGAATAATCAACCCCGCGATTTTAGACTCAAATGACTTACAAAATTTAATCAATGAACATTCCACAAATGGTACTATAACTGATTTAATGGAAGTAGCTCAAATTAAAGTTTTATTAAATAATAGTTTTCTACACTTTATATTAAAATATCCTAAGCCCTACATAGCCTGTAAGAAAATAATCTTGCACCCCGCTGAACACAACGGCACTATTCTTAATTTAGCTGAAGGCAATAGTATAGCTGACTGCGGTAACAAAATTATGCCGATTCCAAACTGCAGCGCTGCGCACAGGAGGCAACGCACACTGTTCGACCCGCACCAGCCACCTCGAGCCACAAACAATCATCGATGACGGCGTTATTATTCTCAATGACAAAACAGCAACGGTCAATGGACAACTGGTAACTGGAACGTTCCTCGTTACATTCGACGAAAAGGTAAAAGTAAAAAACACCTTATACCGAAACTTGAAGAGGTACGTAAAAAAAATTCCAAGCACCCGCTGCATCAACGGTCCTAAACATTACAGACCATCAGGAAATACTGAGTTTACCATACTTACAGAAATTAAACATGGAAAACCTTCGATACATCGGCGAAATTGAAAAGAGACTGGTAAACCGGCCTATAATATCTGGAGTGGCCGCGATCGCTTTCTTTACCATCTGATTTATCATTTTCAAGCTATACCAAAGACGCCAGCGAATTCGTCGCCAGCATGACCTTTAAGTTATTACTGACGGTTTCAGGAAGTCCGAGGACGTCCTTCATCTAAGCGGGGGAGGAGTTAACACGGTCACCCGGCAACAGAGAAGTTGCCAAGCTGATCACGCGTAGCCGGCATGAGAATAATGCAAAGCCAGCGACACCTGCGGATATTGCACAACGACGGTATTAGAAGCCCAAGCTTCGGTCAGCGCAATCAGCGGGCAACTCACTGCGACGCAACCGACGGCTACCCAACACCAGACAGACGTTCGGTCGCTGCGTCGCCGTCGCTGCATCGCTGTCGTCGTTGAAGTTCGTACGATGAGTTCCAGTTTGTGGGTGGCCGAGAGGGGGGAAGAGAATGGTGCGGTGTTCGGTGTCGTTGGAATCAAGAGGGGGTGAAGGAAATGAGACGCTTTGCCGGTGTTAACTTTTATTTAAAAGTGGCTGTGCCACAGCTCTTGAGCTCTAATTGAATTGTATTTCATCGCATTGTCATCAGTATTTCATGTATGTTTTCGAACTCTGCATTAGGTCGCCGCCAAAAATATTGAACCAAAAAGGTTACATTTTTACTCGTCTGCAAATAACACATCATCCCAAAACGAAATCGGAAGTAGAATATGCTCCCTTGTTCCTAATACAGAGCTAGAAAACAAACACCTATAAGCTACAGACAAGCATTGTGTCATGTTATGATTTGGGCCTGTATGGCAGCTTCTGGCGGGGCAACCTCACTTTTACAGATTTTAAACGAAATCATGTTGCAAACTGCTGAATAACTGGGCACACTCGATCGATTTCGGGTTTTCTAAGATAACGACCCCTAGCACTCCGCTGGAATTGTCAAGACTTGGCTAATGAGGCACTGCCCCCACGTAATCCTATCAAAATTCTTTGGGAAAGTTTTTAAATATCCTTTCTGGTTAAGAAGCAGTGTCGATTTGAAATTTCAGTTTTTTCATGAAAGAAATAAGCTTTGAGCGAATTTTTTTGGTCGGGTTATTGTTCGAGCAGAAAATAGAGGCCTTGGTTTAGTCGGAGTTTGAATTAGCTATTAGTTCGACATTGTTCGGCATTCATGCGTAATAAATAAAAATGATTTGTCAAGATTAATTGATAAGGTGGGCATTGTCGGAATAATTTGAATTCAGAGCTTTCGAAACAGTTGTAACTTCTTAAAGTGCTTAGCCTGAATTTCGTAAATTAAATTAAATCCAACTATCGCTTTACAGCACGAACATCTTTCCGTTTTAGGAAAACCGATATTAAGACAACTTCGTAGTTTTACATATACGGACATTCTCATATATATAGTAATTGAAAACAATTTAAAAATATCGGTTTTAATTTTTTAAAAATCGAACTACAGTATCATATAGCTGTTATATGAACGATCATCAAATTTATTGAAAAATCGACATAGCCTTATAATTTATAGGCATATAGGCTACAAAAGTTTATACACTTTGGTGGGCAAGCCACCTTTTTCTTGTATCCTTCTTTTTTCAATAAAAAAAAAAATTGTTTACCCTTTGCTTAACAGTAAGCCTTTTTTTTTGTTGATGCCCCTAACAGCTTATGATTTTTATCAATTGCTTTTAACTTTGCCTTATGAACCATTATCTTCTGCACTTTTTTTGGGCTTGCTTCTGCATTGATCAAGCTGTGCAACATTCAGCAATCGCTATAAAATCGTAAATAAGTTAAGATGTGTAAACAATTGTTCTTTGTGTACTTTTGACCACCCTTGTATGTAATTGGTATATTTGTTATACAATCTACATTTGTTTTTCGACTTGTTTATTACTCACAGAAAAGGTTACATCTGCAATGTATTTTTTAAAATTGATAAGCGGCTATTTATTTTAGTAATTATATTTATTACAACTTTTATTTAACACAACAATTATTTAAATCTAATAGGCTTCGAGAGAGAGTTTGTAACTTAAGAGCCTTTGAGGGAGAGCAAATCAACATCATAACCTATGTTAAACTTCTGAGAGCAAATGGATCTGGTCATCTGACGATTCTACAAAAATGATATGAATGTATTATTTCTAAGTGGTAATAAATTTTTAGTTATAGTAATTACAAATAAATCTTAATAAATAGTAGTTGAACAACAGCGAAGACAATTAAATGTAAGAAAGATATTTATAGAGGCCCGAAAGGGTTTACTGCTGCATGGTTATTGGATGTATTACCCAAAAATTGACCATACAGTTCTTTGTAACGATCTAATGAAAGACCTCCACGTTTCCGATCCTCGTCCTGGAAATAAGAACATTGTCTAAAGTTTTAAACTTGTAGTAGACCTTTATAACTAACTTACATTCAGCAATGTTTCAAAGGCTTTGTCAATTGGTTTAATATCATCGATGGCTACTCTAGTTATGCAGTTATAACGGTATTCGTTAACTCCAACGATTCAATGAATGCTCTCATTGCCTATAAAAAATGTACAATTTTATAAATTTTTGAAATTAACATAATTAAATTTATACACTGTATGGGTTGGGTTGAACAGTAGTAAACATATCTTGCTTGAAATAAATATTCTTCAAGTATCCAACACTCCTCGATTTTTAGCTTAAGTACGGATGTTTGGATGCGATTATCCTTCTGCTATGATTTTTATGATTTTTACAGGATAGATATTTAAGCAAAGGATACAAAATGCAACCGCAATTTTATCGATCCCCCTAGCACCCAAAATGAGCTAGCAATTGGTAACGTCATATATAGTTTAGCCTCCCGGTTTTCTTTTTCAGTATTGTTCATTTCAAATGTTTAAATCGAATTGGATTTGATCAATTGAATAAGGATATGAGAAGCTAGCAAGCCAATAACAGTTAGAGGATACGGTTTTCCAACTTTATATTTTTGTATTTATTACTTACTAATTTTATAAAACAAAGTATTTGGTCGGTCCGATTGTTTGAGCAAAAAGTAAAGGCATTTGATTATTCGGAGTTTGAATTAGCCAGAAGGTCGAATACAAGGCAAGCTTCATCTGTCAAAAATGTACAAATGACTTTATATTCCCGTTATCTGTAAAGAAAAGGAAAGTATGTTAAGTTGGAAAGTATATATGTAGTAGGTAAAAGGAAGCCTTTCCTATATATACTATATAATTTATCAGGACAAAAAGCCGAGTCGATTAGGCCTTGTCCGTCTGTCTGGCCGTCTATCTGTCCGTATGAACGTCGAGATCTCGAGATTTGGTCACGCCTGCTCAAACGCCCACAAATCACAAAACTCTTTTTATTTTAGGCCTGTTGTTTGGCCGAAACCGCACTAAAAATAGTATTCGGTCAATATTTATTGAGACACCAAATCGCACCAACACTTTAGAAGTTATAGGACATATTAAGTGCTAATTATGATGCAGGGATGCTGCCCTCTCTTAGATAGTGGAGTTGGAATTGCAGTTCAGCAAATAGCGCAACTTAATATTGACGCCATAAGCTGTGGGAATATTTATTTTCAAATTGGTTAGCTGAGTATCGGGAATCGTATAGTCAAGGGAGTGTCTCCTAGTTTTATAGTTATAAAACAGGAGTCCGTATGTATGCATCCTAACCTTAAAACCTATGAATGGCTTCAAATGTTGTTGAATGAAGTTTAGTTTGCCAATGTTTGACTTTCACTCGTGATTGCTCCTCGGTGCAATAAACGAAATTATTTTCGCAGGTAGATAGGGTTGGTGCAGATATTACAAGGTTGTTCCTCTTGCCCGTTTCCCGGCGACTGGTTCCTGCAGCAGTCGACGGTTCGAATGCCCTGTTGGCCACAATCCCAGCAGAACATGATTCTGGGATTTCGACAACCTGTCGCGCTGTGTCCTTCCTGACCGCAGTTGCGGCAGGCCCTGCTTGTGTTGATGCTTCCTGGGGATTGGGATGCCTGAAGATGCGTTGATGACGGATTCCGGCGTGTGATGTCGGCTTTCGCATTTGCCGACCGTAGTTACTGTGTCGGATGGACTGCGGAGTATCCAATGTTCGCCCGGTTCCTCGGAGACGAAGTGTTGTGTGGGTGCTCAGGGTTGGCTCGGCCGGTTGTGTAACCTCGGTGTGCTCAGCCTCCGCGACTTCAAAGTTAACGGAGAGCTGCGGTAACTCGGCCAGCGTATTGAAGTCCTGTCGCCGAGTGAACATCTGGTATTCTGGTAGCATATTTTCGTAAATTCGCTCCAGTTCTTGTTCTCCTGAGATCCCTGCGCGTCTCATTTGTAGTTTGAGGTCGACGAGGTACTCCTTGAAAGGCTCGTTTGTCCTCTGGTATCGAGTGCGTATCTCGTCTTCCAATCGTTGGTAGTAGCGCGGCGGCAAGAAAAACTCAAGAACTCTCGTCGTACCTCGGTCCATGTTCTTCCTTGTAGACCGCTGGTTCGGAACCAGTTTTCAGCTCGTCCGGTCAGCAGGACGATGAGGGCATGGGACAGATACCTCCGGTCGATCCTGTACGTATCAGCCCGTTCCTCCAGATGCTCGATGAAGCTGAGCGGATCTGAGCTGCCGTTAAAAGTGAGTCCCCTCTTAGTTACCTTGTCCATCAAGAGGGAACAAGTGCATGAATCGAGTGGTGCGGTGACTGCACGTGTCGTATTTTCCGACGTGAGACGCTGCGTGGAATCGTGAGTGTGTGGCTACCACTGGGTTTCTCTACATCGTGTGGTAGTGGCGATAGTGGCTTCGTGTCCCCGGAAGGTGTGTTTCCGTATCGTAATTCCATGTCTCCCAGTTGTGCTAGTACTGCGTCAGCGTGCTCTGGTTGTCGAGCGAATGCGTACAGCCGAGCTCGTTGCTCCTGTACCGCAGTGTTTCAGTCCTAGCTCCAGAAGAATGGCTTCGAGCTCATACTTCCTTCGGTACGAGATCCATGTGACTCCCATGGTCAAATAGAGTAGGGTAGGATTCGTTATCGTAGCTGGGTGGTTGACTCTATGTGTAGTCCTACGTTGCTGGCGACTGTGTGTAGTCCTTCGTTGCTGGCGTTGCTGGTTGTGCTTTGTTAGATCGCGGAAGGATTGACTGACTCTAGATGACTGATTCTAGTTGACTGATTCTGGTTGACTAACTGCGGTTCTGTTGATCCGCCGGCCTTATATACTGGCACGGCTAACCTCGGGTGTCCTCCTCGCAGAGAACTTCGGGCGTACGAGCGATATGTTTCGCGTCGTGTGCGCCGACGTAGTGTTCGTGCCTATGTTTCGCGTCGTGTGCGCCGACGTAGTGTTCGTGCCTATGTTTCGCGTCGTGTGCGCCGACGTGTTCGCGGACCTGGTGCCCCGAACTATGATTTTCTCCGTTGTTGCGTTTGTGTGTACGTGTGTACGTATGTACGTCATGGCACCCGCGTGCTTCCTGACACAAAATTCCCCTAACCTCACTAAACTTCCTCCTATGCTGTCCAAACTGTGGGGCTTTAATCCACGGTCGATGTCGATGTCCTTGACGTCCTGCATGTCCTGTCTAGTCCCTGCATGGGCCATCCTGTAAGTATGCTAATCATGGGCCAGGATACATACAAAGTCGTGATTAGGAGGTGGAAAAAGGGTGCAGTTGAGCCGGTCCCGTGAGTCCGGGTGCCGACCGTTCCACCGCCCTACCGGGATGTTGCCGGAGCGGGCCCGATCCCGTGCGCCGGGTGTCGGGCTCGTTTGACCAAACGAAGGTGTTTTGGGCTCAGCTATGTCGCCCGTGAGCCGCCGGCCTAGCTGGGAATCCCGAGCTGGATATCATCCCGTCAGCCGGGAGCCGTATACAGATCGGAAAGAGGTGGGAGTGGCCTCCATGGCCGCAGCGTTCAAATCCCCGAAAACCCGGGTGTCGCTCCCGCCTTGGTTGCCGAGCCACGTGAGTGACTTGGGGGAGGGGGAAGTGGTCTCCACGGCCGCGGCGTTTGCCGATCCCGCCTTGGCTGCCGAGCCAACCTTTGCCAGAAAAACGACGAAATAAAATGTTTCGGTAAGTATTTTTTTTCCCCCTTTAACATAAATGGTTCCTAGCTCTAACTCTTATCTGTCTCACCGCCACGAGAGTTGCTCCCCGTAGGGTTTGGCCCGATGCCTTTCTCACCAGTTCCTCCTGTTCCTCCATCGTCATGGACTACCGCCTATCCACAATGGCGGGGCCCCATGGGTCTCCTTGTCCTCGGCGGCCGGTAGTGGTGCCGCTCGGTTGGGCGCCGCTAAGTCCCGGACACGTGGTGTCCTCGTTATCTCCTTCAGCTCCGAGATGCACGTCCGATCGACACTGATGTCAAAAACCAACTCCCCGATCGGCGAGCAGAGGGGCGTTCGTGAGCTGTCCTCGGCCGCCGATCCCTTTGCTGTTCGTGGGCGTTCTCGCCTTCGGCCGGCACGAGAGCTTCGGCCGTTGTTAAGGGCGCCCTTCGGGTGTTGATCGCCGATGCTGTTGGGCTCGGTTAATACTCGTTTGCTCTGCCCGTCTCTCTGCCGGGTGTACGTCTCTGCCGGTGTAGGCGCTGCCGCTGTGTGGCTCTGCCGGTATGTGTGGCTCTGCCGATGTTGGCTCTTCCGGTGTTGGCGCTGCCGCTGGGTGGCTCTGCCGGTATGTTGGCTCTGCCGATGTTGGCTCTGCCGGTGTTGGCTCTGCCGCTACGTGTGTTGGCGTTGGCGGCGGGCTAGCCAGTTCCGGCCGTGTACATTTCGATCTGGTGGTGTAGCCCTTATGCTACTATTTACATGCCCTTCATGGGACTTTCTACCTTGGCCCTATGCTACTATTTACATGCCCTTCATGGGATTTCCTACCTCGGCTCTATACTAACTTATAATCTACTTTTGCCCCACACTATCTTATAATCTACAAGCTTATTATCCTAGCTTTAATCCTTTTCTTAACCTATATATTTGGAAATATGTTTGTATATATATTTGTGAGGGCTGTTCATTAAGCTCCTCACATATGTATGAATATGTCAGAATTATAATTGTAAGTAATTATTATATTGGTTAGAATTCACTTTCTATCGATTTTTACGCGAACAAGAAAACGCCACAGATGAACTTTCAACTTTTAGCACTCTATACCTTGTTGCCGACTCGATAATTTCAACTTCCTTTGAATTCATTTGACTTCTCAAGCAGCAGTAGCAATAAAGGGCTCGGCATAAACTTCCAACGGCGAATTATTATAAAAATGGTTTGCTGTCCCGACGCGAACAAATGGTTTTGTTTGGTTGTTTTCACCAAAAAAATGGGAAAAATAAATCCTCGCGCTCGTGATTTGTTTTTCCCATTTTTTTCAACATGAAAATGTAATACTATTTTGTAGTAGCGAAGTATTTTTTTTTAGCGAAACTATACAAACTAATCGACGACGAAAAGGAGTGGCCTTGGTGAAATTCAACACAGACTTTAATATTTTAAAAAAATTTCTTAGAACCCATGCTAACCTAAGGGGCGAATTCTCAAGAGCGAATAAGAGCTTTTTAGCTCCCGCATTCGCCTTACCTAGAAATTTTCAAATCAAAGCGCCAAGTACGCAAACCGTCATGGTAGTTCTTTAGCTCACCTATAGCTCACGTTCAGGGTGACATGTAATTTACAAGACTTTTTGAAGTTGCCTATAAGCTCTTTAGTCAATTTAATCCTATTTTGAACCTGTGCTTTAGACTAGTGACACATTCACCCAGCATTAATGTTAATATGGATTAGTTTAAAGGAGGAAAATACAATAAATGCGTAAAATGCAGGCATCTGGAAAATATGTGCAAGCAAAAAATCAAGAGATTCGTAAGGCTCACTGGGAAGAAAAAATTTCAGTGGAAAAATATTATTTTTATGTTAAATGCAAATGTTTCATAATAAAAGGGATTCTTCCTGCAAATTTCTTAAGGGGGGCTTCTCAAGTAACATGTCAAAAATAAGTTGTTTTTTGGGAATTTTTTCACTTGGAAAATGAAAACTTACACGAATAATTTTTTGCATATATTTGAAGTATGTTTAAAGTATGAGAAAAACATTTTTTTTTTAATTCTAAAAAACAAAATGGCGGACTTATTCAAGGTCGCGTGTGGCGCGAAGCGGCTGACGGATTTATTGCGGTACAGTGTGGTGCCCAAAAGTGTCATTTTTTCGTCTTTTTTTGTTGCTGAATTGGGCTTAAAAGTGTATAAAAAAACTTGTTTTTCACAATTTCAGATATTCATGCACTCGTTCAATGTATAATCTGCAAAACACTTTTTAGAAATAAAAATCGGTTCAGTAGTTTTTTCGTAATCGTGTACCGCGTTTTTATTTTTATTTTTATTTTTTTTTGTTTTTTTTCGCGCGGAGTCCCACGGCCCACTTACCCGCCCAACCGACCGAGGGGCGCAGATAGGAAAATAAAGGTAAAGGTCCGGGAAAAAAAGTAATAGTTAGATCAATCTTGTGCCAATGAAGCAAGTATTAATCGTTTTAGGAGCGGCAGAGAGTCAAGATTTGATATTACAGGAAAAAGTCTATTATAGTCGGAACATAATACTCTGAAAGGCTCATGCAAGGCATAGTTAGATCTACAATGATTTAAAATTAGGGGAATATAATTTCTAGTTAATCTACTTGGCACAGAAAAGTTTAGCCGACTTAACAAGTCGGGGCAGTCAATATCACCATGTATAAGGTTATAAATAAAGATAGTACCAAGCATCGTTCTACGGTTGGCTAGGGATGGTAAATTAATCAAAAGAAGTCTACTAGAATAAGAAGGTAAGATAAGATTTGCATCCCAGTTTAGGCGCCGTAAAGCAAAAAGAAGGAAGTTTTTTTGTACAGATTTAATACGACCAATATGTATTCCGTATTGTGGACTCCAGACGGGAGACCCATACTCCAGAATCGAACGGACTAGCGAAATAAATAAAGTTTTAGTCAAATAAGGATCATCGAATTCTTTTGACCACCTTTTAATAAATCCAAGCACTCCTCTGGCTTTATTAACCATGGACGAAATGTGATTAGAAAATTTTAGTTTAGGGTCCAAGAGAACGCCAAGATCGTTTACAAGAGTTATTCTATCCAAAGAGCTGCCACTTAACGTGTAAGTCGCGTATATCGGATTGGCCCGATAAAAAGTCATCAGCTTGCACTTGGAGCCGTTTAAATTCAGTAAATTATCTCGGCACCAGTTTTGAAAATTATCTAGATCGGATTGCAAGTCTAAATGGCAGGAAATGTCCTTATACTGCAGGCACAACTTAACATCATCTGCGTACATAAGTACGCGAGAATGACTTATAATTGAGGGAAGATCGTTAATAAATAATGTAAAAAGTAACGGACCCAGATGGCTTCCTTGTGGGACACCGGAGGTAACACGGAGAATTTTAGAAATTGAATTTTTAAAAAGGACCCTTTGTGACCTGCCATTTAGATAACTTGAAATCCATTTAAGCAGATCAACTGGAAAACCTAAAAGGTCAGGTTTATGAATAAGAAGTAAGTGATTTACAGAGTCAAATGCTTTACTAAAGTCAGTGTAAATGACATCTGTTTGAAAACTACTATTGAAGCCTTTTATCACAAATGTAGTGAGCTCTAGAAGGTTTGTAATTGTGGATCTACGTTTAATAAATCCGTGTTGACACGGAGAAATAATTGATCTGCAAAAGTGCTGCAAATGAGGAGTAATAATTTTTTCAAAAAGCTTAGGAATAGCTGACAACTTAGAAATACCTCTGTAGTTACTGGCTTCTAACTTGTTACCTTTTTTGAAAAGAGGAATAACAAATGACTCCTTCCAAATATTTGGGAATTGGGACGTTTCTAGAGATAAGGTAAACAACTTGTGAAGAGGTTTGCACAGGGCCTTAGCGCAATACCTAAGCACGCACCCAGGAATACCATCGGGCCCTGGCGAATAAACAGGCTTAATACGAAGAAGATCCAAAAGAAGAGAGCTTTCTGTTAAAGTGGGACAGAATATGAGGTTTGACTTGGGCATGGTGTAAGAATAAGGCTGAGATGAATAATCTAAAGTAGAGTAAGTCGTTTGAAAAAATTGGGCAAATATATCGGCTATTGCCTGATCTGTGGTTCCCGTCATGTTTTCGAACGACAGCGAGGAAGGAAAAGAATTAGATTTACGCTTGGTGTTAACAAAATTATAAAACTGTTTCGGGTCCTGAGAGAACTGGACCTTACAACGGTTTAAGTAACTATTATAACACTGAGCATTAAGCACGGTAAATCTTGACCGAGCACTTAAATATCTAGTAAAAACAGATTGAGAACCGGTATTTTTATATTTCCTAAAAGTCTGGACTTTACATTTTTAAATGTGTCAACTCTTTGCTAAACCAAGGTGATTTATTGGAAGTTGACGGATAGTACCACGGAACACAGGAATTAAAAAATGAGTTTATTGCAGTATAAAAAACATTAGCTGCATCGGACATATTATTGCATAAGTAAAGATCAGACCAATTAAAGCCAGAATTAAAATTATTAAGCCTCAGAAAGTCTGCCTTGCGAAAACAATGTATTCGTTTGGATTTTTCTGATTTTTCTTCTATAACTCTACCCGTATCAAATGAAAGTTCGATTGTTGGGTGATATGGATTTCACCCAGGTTGCGTGAGTGGTGCTACTCTGGATAGAAACACACCTTCAGGATTCGATACAAAACACAAATCAAGTAGGCGACCTAATGAATTTCGAACATGGTTTACTTGAGATAGAGATATGCCAAGCAGGCCATCAATAAAATCATGCTGTGCTATAGGTAGTAAGACATTCGATCCATCCTCAGTGGACCAAGTAACTCCAGGTATATTAAAATCACCTAGAACTATCAACTGATCCCTATCGGAAAGCTTATTTGCAACGGACTTAATAACGGATAGGTGATTTAAATAACCAGGATGTTCAGACAACGGTCAGACGGTCATACCTATATATTGTGTACTTACCTGGAAAAACTTCGGAGCTAAAGATCTCCGGCTTTAACCAGGTTCCTGTGAACACAATAATATGAGATGCAAAGGAAGGGCTATCGGAATACAATTTAGTGAGTTTGCTACGCAAACCTCTTGCATTCTGATAGGAAAGAAGGAGGTTAGAAGTTAGTTTTTTGAAATTGGTACACTGGTTTGGCCTCTACTAGAAAGTTTTACTCCCACGGGCTCCTTCTTCTTTATCTTAGCCTCGAACTCTTTTACAACCATATTATCCGGCCAAAAGTCGCCCGAGCATATGACTTCAAAAAGCTCGTTAGGGACAGTTATCTTGAAAGATGAAATGTCTCTAGCATAAGAAAACTTAAACTTTTCCACCTTTACACTATTACAATCGGCTTTAGTTTTGTCTTGTATATAAGACAATACATCAGAAGATGTTTGATCAGGGGAAAGCCGAGAAACGAAAATTAGTTTCTTTAGTGGAACCACTGTAAGGGATTTTGGTGGAGCAGACATTGTTTCTGCAAAACCAACTTGAGCCGGTTGTCCGGACTCAGTAGTCCCTTGTGGTGGTGATGCTACATTCTGAGAGATAAGTGGATCCACTAATTGTGAAACCACTACGGACAAATCGGAATTCTTAGAAGTCCCTGGTTGCATGCATTCTGTAACGGATTGTTCGGATACCGAATCTTTTTTAGCTGCTGATCTTAGCAACATTTGAGGGTTTGCTGAAATCAGCTGCTGATCCGCCGGAATGCTCTGTTGTTCTTTTGATTTCGGTTGCGGGGTGTTCCCCTTTTGCTCCTTACCACCAGCGGCCTTTTTGCGCTTAGGGGACTCTTCTAATAGCTTACGACTATTAAACTGCGAGTCCAGCGCAGAGAGGAGATCATCAGCTCGGCGAAAACTATCTCTAGCAACTCCGAAACAGCTAATCACCCCATCAGGCCGCCTTTAGTTTGGCGCATGAACGATTTCATCTCGTTCGCAACCTCGATACAAGCGTCACAACAAAACTGCAAATTGGGCCCCTTCGAAAGGTCATCACTTGTCCGGCCAGTAAAACCAGCGCACTTGGTGTGCACCATATTTTCACACAGCCAGCAAGTCATATTAGACTGGTCAGCCCTGATTACGAGGCTGCATTTTTTGCAGAAGCAGACTAAATTTTTATTATTCATTTTATATTTATTGGGACCACTGTACCAAGAAAGCAAATTGAAATTTATAAACGAGCAGTTATAAGTACCGCAAGAGCGCAGAAACTGCACGCTTAGAACTTTCAAAGCAAAGAGAGCAAGGGAGCGGGAGCGTAAATAAGTTAAAGTGCATGCACAAAAGAGAAACAGCGGGGATATAAATAGAATAGAAAACACAGATAAGAATTACGAAAAACTAAATCAATTTATTAGTATCAATACAAAGTGCACTCGCGAAGCGAACGGAGTTTAAATTTATGTTTAAATAACCGAAAGAAAATTTAATGTTGTTTTTATAAAACCCACCGATGGGAATAAACGAAAACAAAATACAAAATTCGAAGCGCAGAAAAAAAACACGACCGTTCACTTTGAAAGTCAAAGACATGTCGATGTCATAGTTTTGAGAAAAAACGATTTAATGAAACACACCTGATGTGCAAATCGCACACAAAGAGCGCCCGAGCGCTCTCGTTCAATCACTCATATTTTCCATAATATTGAGAGTTGAGTCATAAAACTTCGGGGATATACTCTCAAGACGTTATTCTATCGATCTATGAAAAAAAAATCGATTTTTTTTCAATTTTACATGAGAAGCCCCCCTTAATGACAGTTACAAGTCAAGGTTACTCAATTCTTCAAGATTTACCTCTACAAGTTCGATGAAAGATACAAATCTTAAATACAAAGAGTTGTATCAACGAGACGCGCAACTTTTGCCTCCCAATAGTTTTAAATTACCACATAATCTTGAGACTATTGAAAATCATCACTATTTATATTGTATTAGTTTTTATAATAATACAGCTAAATACTCCTCATGTTTAAACGTGATGTCAGGAGTTCATCAAATAGAACTCGAAAAAAGTTCTAGAAATATTACGTCATTTTCCACGAGCAATAGCTCCTATCGCTTCAAGCGATTACCGTATGGTTTAAAAATAGCGCCAAATTCTATTCAAAGAATATTGACAATTGCATTTTCAGGTATTGAACCTTCACAGGCATTCTTGTTTATGGAAGTTAAAACCTTGATAGGCCGGAGTGGGGAAACCTCCTGAGATAACATAATTGTTGTATTCCTCATTATTGAGTAGTCCTTGAACTCTGGTCTTCCTTTTTTCTATTCTGATTAATTTGTATATTCTTTTTAAACGATTTTAAAGTTAAAATAAAAACAGTAAATGTTCAGCTGTGTCCCCTTGTATTAAGTCAACGAGGGGTCATTGTACGAGAGGTTCCCAGGCAAAGGCAAACACAAAAAGATAGATTCAAAGCGATATAATTATTCTGATTCCAAGATTAACAAAAGTATGATAAAGTGCAAATTTCGATAGACCGGCGGCGTGCGTTCAGCGTTGTTCGACCGTGCAGACTGTTGGTTCTGGTTGCGTTTCGTTTTCTCTGCCCTCGCCCTACACAGGTCCAGATGAGCGAACGATCAGCTGATCGGTTCGCTCTCAAACTATCGGGACAAGCAGTAAACTGAACATGCCGCCCGCTAATGCTAGACCTAGCATGAGACATCCTCGCTTGTCCGGGTTCTCCAGGCTGTGGTAATGATAAGCGAGCTCGGATGCGTATCCTCGGTATCTAATATGGAGAGATGAGAGCAAGATGTGTGCGCAAGATACAGTCTATAAATCGAGGTGAGTGCGTCTAGGCACGGATTGGCAGAGGACAGAGCTTTGCTACGGATCGCTTCAGCTGCCCCTGCTTAGTTTTAACTGTCACCACCCGGACCAGTGCGTCCGTCCCTGGGTGCACCTCCATAACACGCCCGAGCAACCATTGCGATGGGGGGAACCTGTCGTCCTTGATAATGACAAGGTCGTTAAGCTGAAAGCTTTCGGTCTCCTGACACCACTTTGGCCTTTGCTGAAGATGCGCTAACCAGTCACGACTCCAAGCCTTACAGAAATGTCGTATCATCGTCTGCTGGATGAGGAACTGCTCTTCGAAGGATCTGGATTGTGGTTGATATTCCGGCGGAGCCAGCATTGAGTCTCCGATGAGGAAGTGCGCTGGGGTGAGCACTTCTAGATCGTCCGGGTCAGCCGTGAGAGGACAAAGCGGCCTTGAGTTGAGACACGCTTCTATGCTTACGAGCACCGTAGACAACTCTTCGTAGGTAAGCCGACGATCTGCAATGACTCTCTTTAGATGGTGTTTAACCGACTTTACATTGGCCTCCCAAAGCCCACCAAAGTTAGGTGACAGAGGAGGATTGAATACCATGTTGTGCGCTGCGATGCAAGCTTGGGGGCGATGAGCTTCTCGTAATCCGCTTGAAGCTGACCGTACACCGTCTTCATTACATTGTCTGCACCAACAAAGTTGGTACCGTTGTCACTGTAAAGGTGCTGAACCATTCCTCGTCGCCCGGTGAACCTGTCCAGAGCCAGCAAAAAATGTTCCGTGGTGAGACCTGTCACCGCCTCCAAATGCACCGCCTTGGTTGCGAGACAAATGAACACAGCGATGTATCCCTTGTAAAAGCTAGTGCCTCGTAGACGCGCTGCTTTAATCTCTATTGCGCCTGTGTAGTCGACACCAGTGGCAATGAATGGTCGACTAGGAGGGTTGACTCGATGAACGGGCAAGTCTCCCATAAGCTGAGCCGTAGTAGTTGGTCGCGTTCTGAACCTTCGAACTGCTTGCCGTCCTGTCAGGATCCAAAAACGCTGACGCGCGTGTGCCAAAGTCAACTGCGCGCCTCCGTGCAGGGTTAGACAGTGAGAGTGACGTATTACTAATTCGGTGAAATGATGAGAGCTTGGCAGGATTATCGGATGACGACGTTCGTGCGACAAACTAGAATGGCGAAGTCGTCCCCTCACCCGCAAGATGCCTTCCTCTAATATCGGCGACAAATTTAATAATTTGCTCCGCGAGGGCAACCGTTTGGAGTTCCTTACTGCAGACAAGTCGGTTGCGAACGATTCGCGCTGTACGATACGCACGACGGCTAATAAAGCGTAGTCGAGCTCTTCAGTGATTAAGGGCCCAAGGCGCCTGTCTACCTTGCCGGACGCGTTGTCCTTGAAGCGCATGATGTAGGCTGTGACTCGTAAAGCCTGGCTGAGTGTTGAAAATCTCTCAAGAAACGACGGCTGCGGGACTGCATGGTGAACTCGCATTTTTGCCTCTAAAGCGGCGTCGTTAATGCCAATTTGACCGAAATCTGTCGATGGCCAACAGTCTTGATTGCGTACGAGCCACTCTGGCCCTCGCCACCACAGCTCGAAGTCCTTTAGCTCGATGGGAGTGAGACCGCGTGTAGCGCAATCCGCTGGATTCTCGGTAGTGCTAACGTGCCTCCACTGAATTGGCGAGGAATGATCCAAAACGAAGGCGACTCTATTCGCAACAAAGGTCTTCCATTTATTGACGTCTCCATGCAACCAGTGCAGCACAATTGAAGCATCCGTCCAATAGAAAGTCTGGACCAGAAAGGAGCTCAGAAACTTAGCCATAGTTAGCCACCTCACCAATTTGATGGCCAATACCGCTCCACTTAACTCTGTTCGAGGTATAGTTAGGGGCTTGGTGGGAGTAACCTTTGATTTTGTAGCCATCAGAGATTTATAGCATCTTCCGTCCTGATGCTCTACTCTTAGGTACACAGCGGCTGCATAAGACGTGGAAGATCCGTCGCAAAATGCATGC
Source organism: Drosophila carrolli (assembly GCA_018152295.1). NCBI lineage: Eukaryota > Metazoa > Arthropoda > Insecta > Diptera > Drosophilidae > Drosophila > Drosophila carrolli. The sequence goes on along the minus strand of JAECXJ010000021.1, from coordinate 2,284,113 downwards.
ATCTGCACTGAGGATATTGAAGAAGGGGTGTAATGGATCCACCGATCTATGCTTATCTCGCCGATCCTCAGTAAGTTGTCTCGAAATACTCGCCATCGCTCTGCGATATTATCAGGAACCGCGTCGTCCCAGTCCAGAACCGTCTGCGTGCCATCTGCCTGCTTTGTCTTGGCCATGGTAACCTCCTTCAATATAAGTTTTCCCGAGATGATGACCGGCGCAATGAGACCCAGCGGGTCAAACAACCTTGCTATACTGGATAGGATCATCCTCTTTGTGGAGCTGACTGGCATCTCGAAGTTGATCTGGTATTTAAAACAGTCCTTTATGGGATCTGTAGTGTCCCAACTTAACAGGGTCTAAGTGCAATGGTACTCTGACGGAATCGAGAGCAAAAGTCTCGAATCGTTGCTGGCCCACTTTCGCAACTCCATGCGCGCGGATTTTATAGCACCCGATACCTGCAACCGCTTATCCTCTGCCTCCTCTATAGTATGTCCTCCAGAAAGAATGTCGTCTACATATATTTCGTTCATCAGCACCTCCTTGGCCTTAGGAAATGAAAGCTGCTCATCCTTTGCCAGCTGTTGAATAACTCTGATAGCTGTGAACGGTGCTGAAGCCGTCCCAAAGGTCAATGTCGATAACGCAAAAACATTGATGGCTCCATCCGCCGCCCGCCATAAAATCCGCTGATATTGGGCGTCTTCTGGGTGAACATCTATGCAGCGATACATCTTCTGTATATCCGCCGTGAAAACAAAACGATATTTCCGCCAGTTGAGTATAACCGATGACATGTCGTTCTGCAAAGTGGGTCCGATACAAAGTATATCGTTCAATGATCTCCCGTTACTAGTTCTTGAGGAGGCATCGAATACGATTCTTTGTTTGATCGAATGGAGTTCCTCCTTGAAGACCGCATGGTGCGGAAGCACGCATGAAGCTACATGCATATTCGAAGATGTGCGCTTCATTAGACTGCTCTCACTGCCCACAGCAGGCGCTATTTGCTCAAGCGAAAAGTACTCCTCGATTTCCTCCACATATTTGTTCCACCACCCCGGGTTGTTCGACAGACGCCTTTCCAATTGAATAAACCGATTCAGCGGCATTTGATGAGATCTCCCCAATACCATTGTTGGATCCAAATATGTTTTAAAGGGCAATCGTACTACGTAGCGGCCATCCGATCGACGTGCATGTGTTTCCTGGAAAAATGTTTCGCACCATGTATCCTCCTCCGTTTCCGTAGAACGATCAGGAACCGACTCGACTTCACAAAATCGATATGACTCCGAATGACTCCGTGTCCAAAGTTACTCGATGACAGCGTAGTTCGGAAGATTTTGTAACTCGTTCTGCTCGCCCCGATAGTATCCATCCCAAACGGGTATTTTAACGTCGGGCAATCCAATCTTCGTGTCTGGCAACATGATTTGTGCCAACAGGTCCACTCCCAAGATGAGATCAACTCGTTTCGATCTGTAATAATTTGGATCAGCCAACGGGAGCCCTTGGATGTGATCCCATCGCTTCGGCGAGAAGCTGAGACTGGGGAGGCCGGATGTTACGGAATTGAGCACATATGCGGAATCAACATCTAAAGAAAAATTGGAATTAATAATACTGTTGATTTCAAGGTTGACCGTATACTTGCAACGACGACCGCCCCCTTGTCCTACCCCAAAAATGGATGCTCTGACGGCAGATCGTTTCAAATGAAGGGACTGAAAAACGTGTTCAGATACTATGGTTGCCTCAGATCCTTGATCGACGAGAGCGTTTATTACTGCTTGCAGGCCGTTGGTCGGGTTTCGTACCATAATACGAGCAGTAGCGAGAAGTAAATTTTTCGAGGAAAGGTTGGATGACGTCGCCGAATGACATCTGTAAGATGCGTGCGGATTTCGATCCGACCTGGACTGTATGTTGTGTGCAGACACTGTTTCCCTGGATGCCGGCGTCACAAACTGCGGTGTCGGCGGCCGGGCAGGATGCGATTGAGCGTGGTTCGAAGGCTGGTTCTGAGCCGGAACCGGGAAATGTAGCAACGTATGATGGCGCTGACCACAAACCTGACAACACTGGTTGCTGGTGCAGCGAGACAGGGCATGCGACTTGCTCAAGCAATTGACGCATAATTTAGCCCTACTGACTATGTCCTTGCGCTTGTAACAGTCCAGCGCCAAGAAAGGTGGACAGCGACGTAGGATGTGGTCGCCGCCACAGTGATAACAAGGGCTATTCGAACGCCTTGGTTGCTCCTGTGCATTATGCACTCGCATGCGTTTGATCGGGTCTGTTGAACCTGGGCCAGCATTGGAGTCGTACGACGAGCTTCGATTCTCAATCGCATCCATTATGACTAGTCGATCGTTCAGAAATAATTCCAAGTCCCTATAGGATGGAACCGTTGAAGAGCTACCTTGGTGGTGCTCCCAAGCGTTGTGGGTCTCCTTGGGCAGCTTCGATGCTATGTAATGCACCAACCAGTGCTGCGATTCCCCGCCCAAGGCTTGAACGCGGCGGAAGGCAGCTGCCGTGCTTAGCATCGACCGCAGAGAGTCGGTGCTGTCCTTTTGCAATCTGGGCAGCGCATAGATTGCGTTCATATGGTGTGAGAAAACGAGACGAGGATTGTTGTACCTTTTGATCATCATTCCCCAAGCCACTGCATAATTTACATCCGTGAGCTGCATCTGACGAATGTCATTATCACGACTTATGGGCAACGACTCCTTAAGAAAGTGCAATCTTTGGACATTGCTCAAATTGTTGTTGTTATGAATTAGACTTGTGAAGGCGTCGTAGTAGCCTGGCCAGTCCACACACGCACCGGAAAATTTAGGCACCGACATTTGCGGCATGTTTACTCGCAACTCCAGGTCGGCGTTCCCGGCGGCTGCTGTCGGCGTAGTATTTTCTGGTCCAAGCCGAAGTCGAAGTCTTCGGCGAGAGCGCAATAAGCGTCCATATAACGCTCCTCGAATTCTGATTGGAAATTCTTCGTGGCGTAACTTGAATCACTAAATCCATCCAAATTAACGATCACCGAGTGCGTCTCCCGAAAAGCGTTCCGTAATTCCTCCACTTGGTCCAGCCTTTTTTTGAGATAAATTTTAGTTTTCCTCGCCTGCGAATCTTTCCTAAAATTCTGTAACACAGACCTGAGAGCTTGGTGACGATCTGATTGCAGATTCACCATCTTGTCCAAATCAGCCGACTCAGGTTTCATGTTGGCAGGTGTAAGACTAAGGCCTGCGCAACTCACCACCCCGAATAATTATGTAATAGATAAATCTGTAATACTTGTCTCGCACACAACTTGGTAACTCACTCAGCTTGCATACCAGAACCACACCACAAAGAGGAAGGGAAGAGATAACGGCGCTTTGCAAAGTCCGGGTTGCCGTTGCTGCGCTTATGTATCGACGTCTTCTTTGCACTGCTTCGTTGAGCCGGCGTGTCGATCTGACGAAATTTATTTAACGGAATTCTAATTAACCTTTTACGAACTGTATTTGCTTTGCAGGTTCCCCTCATGGGCCACCATGTTCAGTTGTGTCCCCTTGTATTAAGTCAACGAGGGGTCATTGTACGAGAGGTTCCCAGGCAAAGGCAAACACAAAAAGATAGATTCAAAGCGATATAATTATTCTGATTCCAAGATTAACAAAAGTATGATAAAGTGCAAATTTCGGTAGACCGGCGGCGTGCGTTCAGCGTTGTTCGACCGTGCAGACGGTTGGTTCTGGTTGCGTTTCGTTTTCTCTGCCCTCGCCCTACACAGGTCCAGATGAGCGAACGATCAGCTGATCGGTTCGCTCTCAAACTATGGGGACAAGCAGTAAACTGAACAGTAAACCTTTCCAAATGTTTAAATTGGTTTTTATTAATAAAGTAAAATGTTCTGCTCCAGTTGGCGGTGTGGCTTGAATTAAATCTAAAGTATTCTAAAAACTCCCGTTTGACCAGGCTGCGGCCTGCAGTCCCTTTGCATCAGCATATTTTGGTCGTGGCAGAGCCGCTGCGGAAATTGCAGCACCTACGGCAGCTGATGCTCACACCAGCTTTGTGGCTAGCGCTGCAGTCTGCGGTGTGCGGAGTGGCGGTCCGCGCTCTTCCGTGGCCTGGTTGCTGCCGTTGCTATTCTGCCGCTGTCGTTTCGTTGTTGGCGCTTGGCGCCCCGGCGTTCCGGCGCTGTTGCTACTACTGCTGCTGCTGCTCTGGCGGTTACATTGTCGTAGCCACTTAAGGTTCCGATGTCGTGGTGCCGTTGATATGCTTGTATGGCGTTGTAGATGGTCCGAGAGGAGGTGAAAGGAAGGGGGGTGTTAATTCCTCCCCACCACAAGATATGTGTCCCACAGATTATTAGGCTTTGGTTGTAGTTTCGGAGGTGTCGAGTTCCTCCATATTCGGGGGAGATGTCGCGTAGCTTCACTCCAGTTTTTGCCAGTAGGCAGGCTCTCATATTTTCGTTAACTTCATCGGCTATAATTATTGCCTTATGAAGTACGGCCTTCGTCGCGTGGAAATCCCCGTCTATCGCATTGACTCTCCCGATGATTTCGTTAAGTTTTTGGAGCGATTCGTGGGTCGAGTTAAACAGCTTCCTGTTAATCCAGATCTGCTGATTATTGTTTCTCACTAAGTTATTCTCCTCCTTCAGGATGGCATCCCAGTCTGATTTATCTGGTGACAATGCAATCCATTTCCAGGATGATCCTAACCAGTCGGTGGACCATGGCCTTAGTGCTGGTGTGCTGTCCATACGTTAGATTCCCTCCAAGGCGTTCTCGAAGTAGTGGTCAATCAGGACACTGATTCGTTGGACGTTGATAACAATCCTCCTGGGTTGTTTGCTCGATGAGTTGTTGTATGAGACCCAGGTTAATGGCGTGGGCCAGTTTAAAAAAACGCCATTGGTCCGCCAGTGACCGTGTCCAAGAGTAAGGGGACAACCGGTGCATCTTATTTAAAAATATCATATGAAGGGCTGTCGCCAAGTAGATTGTGGACACACTTAAAATCAATGGGCCAGGCCCATTTGAGTGCTTATTAAAAAAAAATTTTTTTGATTTATTGTGAAGTGTAAGTTTTGGGTTGTGTGTTTATTTCGACGTGTTGTGGTGGAATTTGAGTTTACGAATTTGTGAAACGTTTAATACGCATTTCTCTTTTCTGACATAAATTGATTTTCCTATTTCATTGGTTTCATACTATTATATTACCAAACTCTTATTCTTTTGCACTTTTGTTTTGTGGAAAATATCAAGGGGTGCTATAAGTGGATTCAATATGAGTAAAATATTTTGTAAATTTATTTTTTTCTCAAGTGGGACTTGTGGAAAATTTTTCCCCAAGTTGTTCTGACAGTGACCCCTCTGGCCTCTTGAACTTCTTCTGCCTTAAATAGTTGTTTTTCATTAGCTTAGAGGTCTTCTACTAATCGTTGAGTTATACGAATTGAAATTTCGAAAACAAGAAGTTTGAAAAAATTGTAAGTATGTATCCAGGATTTTGATTCCATTTAATATTGAGGGTTTTAACTATTTTTCAAGAGAATATACGAGGTTCGATGTGGTACGGTCGTTGACCGGGATTTTGTGCCGTACATACCCATGATGTGGGTGCTCCCACCAATAATCGGACAAATCAGGGGAACGAGGACGGAAGCTAACTTCGGCAAGCCGAAGTTTTAATACCCTTGCAGACTTTGCCGAAATTGCTAAAAGTGAAAAAGTAGCGAAAGGAATAAGGTATACATAAGTAAACTAGATTTGCATCGTTTCAAGTCAATTGCTTTTATACTGCAAAAATGTCATATACAAATAGAAAAAAAAGATACTTTCGCAGCCTTTAACAATTTTTCCTATCTCCTTTAATATATAGACTACCGAGCGCCAAGCGCTTTTACCCTAATCAAGATATGTGTAAATAAATAAGAATTGGAAAAATTTATGTTAGTAGCTTACACACTGCGCGAAATATTCTGATAATCGTCAAATTTGAACCGATTTAGTGCTAAGCATTTGTAGGGCGCAATGTATTGTTGCTATGGAACCCGTTTCGTATGCGGTAGCAGTATCTGACCCCAGATGGCTAACATACGTCGATTTAACGATCGAAACATATACGCAATCGGTCGATCTTTGTTGGATTCTACTTGGAAATAGTTGGCATAGTTTGACGCATCTGTTGTTATTAATGCTTTGCAAAATACGTAAATACTAATACTTCCAACGATGAAAGAATATTTTTTAGATCGTTGAAGGCCTTTAGAGAGTGTTCGTCCAGTTCAATGGGAACCTTTTTTTTTACATTTCGGACGTTGATGCACAACAAGTGGCCATTACGACAACAAGCAGTGCGGAGCCCTATGAGCAATGGGCGTAAAAACGAGATCGCGAGAAGTAAAAAAAAGGACAATATAGAAGTGGACTCACTAAGTTAGAAATACGTACGAGACTAATACTAATACTAATTTTGTGCTAAGTAAGATAAAATTAATGCTTTTTGGCTTGGCAAAGAGTCGTTAGTAGAAATAACATGGTATAGTCTATTATAGTCGTTACACAGTACTCTAAACGGTTCTTGCATATCATAGATAGTTCTACAAATATTTAAAGTAAGATGACCATAGTTCCTGGTAATTCTATTAGGCACGTCGTTTTTTTTTTGTCAATCAGGGCTTTTAGCGTTGTAAGGGTGTCATCTTCAATAATACAGTCAAATGAATTAAGTCCGGGAAGGACAAAGAATGTGAGAACGGTTTGTTCTCGACGTAATTTAAATTGTCAAACCTGCCGCCAAATCGTATTGGCTACCTATGCGAATATTGCAGCACCAACAGAGTATGATGTGGTAACGCTACGTAAAATACGGCACTTGAGAAAAAACCAGCGAAGGAGCAACACAAAGTTTTTTAAAGCTCTATATAATAATTTAAAATTTGATTTAAATAAGAAACGTAAAACTTTGTTTGCCATTATTGAACCCCAATTCCCATGATCTCTTGCAAGCCGATCTGAACAACCTTAATTCTAGGTGCATCCAGAATTTGCTGTTTTTAAACAACTCGAAATGTAAATTGATGTCCTTTTATGGGAAGAGGCTTCTCCTCACGTCATATTCTATTGGGACCTATTGCCCTCGATATTTGTAAGACGAATTTTGAAGTACATGACCCATTTCGCGTTTTATGTTCGCAATATAATTAACTGTATTTCTTGATATATTCTGAATGCTCTGTTAATTTAATTGTAACAAACATCCTAACTCACCTGTCCTTTCCCCCTCCCACTTGATATGTGTCGGGTACTATGTTTATGTTGGCAGATATTTGTTAACTTTAATGTAATAAAAAAATAAATCAAAGACCGCAACATAAACTTGTCTACCTAAAACTGCTTTCGTCCATTATTAACATCGGTGCCTAAACAGGTATCGTTTCCTATTGGCTTTATAAATTGTCCAGTGAGAAGATGCGTGATTTTTATGTTTCCCGCAGCATATTGGACAAGGAACGGTGTGGGCAATGTTGTTTATCCGGCAGCATTTTTGGGGCTCATAAAATGTTTATAGTAGGAATGTAGCTTAGCCCCGTTCTTTGTTCCATATTCTATGTATGGTACGCTAGAGAGGCGTCGACCATTAAATGTTGTTCTCCATTGCCTATGCATTCTAAATCATCTACTGGGGATTGCGGATTTGCTCCCTGAGATGGACTCTGAGGATCGTCTGCCCTATTTTCATTAGTAAAGTGTTCCTGGTGGTGTTCAGTAGGGGAAGAGTCCAGTACCGATGAAGTCGGTTCCAGGTGGAATAACCTCTGCGCCTTGCGGAAAGGGTTAAGGTTGGAGTTAGCACTCGGGTTTCGTTTGATGCCACCGGCTTCTTCGGCGGATCGGTTCGGTTCGTATTTAATCGCTGGTCTGGGCCCTTGGAATCTGGGCATGCTCTCAGTGATTCTGTTCAAGTCATAGGTATACGCAGAGCCTATAGGGGCCCTATGGCTGAATTGTTGCGAAGGGGCAAATCCTGCTGGGTTCATCGGGCGGTAATTTGGGTTAAAGGATTGTTTGAACACAGGAGCCCTTGGTGTAGTGTTCCTTATCTCCATTTTTATACCCTTGCAGAGGGTATTATAATTTTGGTCGAAAGTGTGCAACGCAGTGAAGGAGACATCTCCGACCCTATAAAGTATATATATTCTTGATCAGGATCGAGTCCTGAGTTGATAGATCTGATCTGTCTGTTTCTACGCAAACTAGTCTCTCAGTTTTAAAGCTATCGAATTGAAACTTTGCACACACCCTTCTTTCCTTTGCACGCAGTATATAAGTCGGAACGGCCGGGATCGGCCGACTATATCCTATAGCCGTCATATAACTGATTGATCGGAAATGCCATTACTTTGGCGTTTGTTAAGTTAGGAAGTTGGGATTTTCTATGGATTTTATTTTTGGCGAATCAATCCGACATATCAAATTTCATAAGGAGCGGCCGACTATATTCTATAGCTGCTATATAACTGAACGATTGGAAATGCCATAACTTTGGGGTTTTTAAAGCTAGGAAGTTGGGATTTTTTATGAGTATTAAGAATGCATCATATAAATAATTTCGGAGAATATAATTTAAAGAGTATTCTGCAAAGGTATATCAACTTCGGCTCCGCCCGAAGTTAGCTTTTCTTTCTTGTTTTTTATTATATCTATATGCATCTGCGATGCAAATATTTATAATTAACACAAATTGTACAGATCAAGCAGTTTCTAGCTGCGGGTCTTAATTTTTTTTTTACCTAAGTAGGGATAAATGTAAAATTTCAAATATCTCAGAAATTATTATAGAATAATATATCAGAAAATTTAAATTATATACCTATATATCAGTAAATTAAAAAACAAGATATATAATACAAATATATATGTAAATATTTTGTAGTGTATGCAGTTGCTTATAGTCAATGATCACTCTACAATAAATATGAACCATATATTGTGACACTTTGTTGCAATAAATACAGAAACACTCAGTGCAAGTGTTATAGATCATATAACCACTTGGGCGCATAAGGCTTAAAAGCATATAAATATATGAATGACATAAAAATGTGCATGCATACCATTCCTTCTCTTATATATTAGGAAACATATATAAGTAATATATATTGACGACGCAGCAGCGCAGCCTTTTATGGAAGGTTTTAGAATAAGTTAAATTTGTAACAAAAGAACTCTTATGAATAACCCACAGCAGCGGCACGACATGTCGCTCTCATTAATAAAACAATTACTGAATGCAACTTGATGACTTAGTTATTAAATGGCGGCTTAATTATTACATGACGACCGTGACGCGCAATCAGGAGATTACAGGACAAGAATCTGAAAGAGGTGCTGGAGAAAAACTGGATAAAAAAAACTAGGGGGGGGGCGTTCTTGCCACAAAAAGATCTGAAGGCACAAAAAATTCCCACGGCGCAAACGCAAAGAGAGACGAAAATTAAGAAGTCGGAGGCGTCGTGGTGTAATTCAATGTGTTTTATTCGGCTGCATACATGAGACTATTGACTTAAAACCTAAGGCCGCGCTCCCGCCCGCTTTACTCCGCTGAATCGAAAGCGGGAGATCGGCAGCGGCCGTTCGAGGAGTTCGGATGCGAAACCCGATGCTCGCACTCTGGAGCGCGGACGTTGCGAGAAGCGAGCGAGGGAGCGCAAGAGGGGCGAGAGCTCGGAGAGCTTAGTGAACAGCGGCGATGCAGTGGGCCACTGACCTAAACATTCCGCCCCCCCTTGCAACTACTCGGGTTGCAACATATCCTGGTTGCTCTTCTCACGGCTGGTGGCAGGCTCCGGACACGACCCACCCAAACACGGTGCTCTGGGCTACTGGTAGTCCATCCTGAATTTTCAGGAAGCCCGGCCGCATCACGCTCAGATACATATCCGCGCCCAGGATGATGGAGATCGTCGCGGGGAGAGCCGGACAGCGCTGTCAATTCTGGACCCCACGGTTGCCGACCAAATCTGTTCGCCTCCCACGTTGGTGGTCGGCAAGCGGAAGCTCGACGCTAGTGAAGCGTCGATACAGCTCATAGGCGTACACGGGTCGATGAGCGCCGCAGTGTCGAAGACTCGACTCCCGGTTTCTAACCGCACCAAAGCCGTCGGGAGGACGGCCATCCAAAGTGTATGGATCCCGCTACAGACTCGGCAACGGTAGGATTGCATACCTCGAGTTCGTCTGTGTTCCAATGAGATTGCGTTGCGCGGACATCGTGTGAGAGCTGATTGGTGGAAAAGAACAAATAAAAAAATTGGATCAGTAGTGATAAGAACTGCGAATTGGAACTACGGGTTGGAACTATTAATTCACGAATCAGAGTGAACACCGGAGTGAACGGTCGACTAGTTATTGCGGGCAGGCGGACTCTTCCATTGGAAGAAGGACGACCTTCGCTATGGGACGCTTAATGAATCCCCGCGCAGTGCGGATGTCGACCACACGAAAATAGCCATCGGATCCTGGAAACACCGCGTCGATTGTGCCTAATCGCCACTCATTGGACGGAAGGTTGTCTTCCTTGACTGCCACCATGTCCCCGGAACGGAGATTTCTTGTAGGGGTTCGCCACTTATTCCGCTTATGCAGTTCCTTGAGGTACTCTTCCTTCCATCGCAGACGAAATTGTTGATGAAGAGCCTTCAGGTGTTGCCAGCGGTTTATAATAGATGTGGTGTCCCCCTTCTCGGGTTCGACCATGGCAAGGAGGGGCCCTCCAACAAGAAAGTGCCCAGGCATAAGTGCCAAAAGGTCAGTGGGGTCTTCGGACATCGGCACGAGCGGACGCGAATTCAAGCATGCTTCGATCTTAGCTAGAAGCTTGGACAGCTCTTCGAACGTATATTTTCGCGTCGCCGTAGACTTGTAAAACAGGGTCTTGAAGCTCCTAACACCTGCTTCCCACAAGCCTCCCATGTGGGGTGCTCCCGGAGGAATGAATTGCCAGAGCAGCTGCTGGTGACAATAGGCACAGCTTCCTTGAGAGCTTAGAGAAACTCGCGGGAGAGTAGGGCAGCCGCACCCACAAAGGTCTTCCCATTGTCCGACTGATCTTGACGGGGGCATCCTCTTCGGGACACGAAACGAGCGAAGGCGGCGAGAAACTTCTCAGTCGTAAGGTCGGAAGTAGGCTCTAAATGGATGGCCTTAGTGGTGAAGCACACGAACACCAGCACATACCCTTTCGTAATGAGACAGGCTCGTCCCGTGTAGTTTTTGATGTCGAAGGGACCGGCATAGTCCACACCGGTATATGTGAAAGGGCGCGAGAAGGACGTTCGTTCTTTGGGTAAGTCTCCCATCAATTGCGTTTGCAACCTCTTTTTGTGGATGATGCAGACCTTGCATGAATATATGACGGACTTGACCAAATTCCTCACCCACGGGATCCAGAACTTGGAACGGATCAGACGGATCATTAGCTGATTGCCACCGTGCAGCGTTATGCGATGCGTGAAATGGACGAGGAGTCGAGACAGATGGCAGTCGTATGGAAGGATGACAGGGTGCCGTTCATCATACTGGAGAAGTTCGGAGGCCGTGACTCGGCCGCATGCTCTCATGAGCCCTTGGGAATCAATGAACGGGTTCAGGTTTTGGACAAGGCTGGATGCTGGCACTGGCCGTTTTTGGCTTAAGCAGCCAATCTCAAGGGCAACGTGCCTGCGTTGCGTGACGGAAATCAGGAGCCGCTCGGCCGACGCAATTTCAGGAGCTGTCAAGGGATCCTCAAACGGGGACATGAGCTTTCGCGAACGCTGGATGAACCGATGAGCGTAAGCGAGGACTCGCAACGCCTTGTCGAGTGTGGAAAAACGCTCCAGAATGTCTTCAGGGGGTACCTTCGCAACATGGACCTTGACTGCTCGCTTCTCGAGTTCAGTCACAGGGGGTTCATAGACTTGAGTGGGCCACTGGCAGCGAGGCCACTGCAGCCAGGCAGGACCATGCCACCACAGCTGTGGTGGACCAATAACTCGAGCCGCGGGAGCGACACCGTTTTTACTGGGGCCACCCGCGTCTTTGCCGTGAGCAAGTTCACCATTACCGCGGACCCAGCCTCAACTCGGACGTAGATGGCTGCGCCGTACGCCTTCTGCGAGGCGTCGCAGAACCCATGATGCTCAATTTTCAAATGTGGTCGGAAGGCGACCCATCGGGGAATGTGGATCTGATCAAGAGCGGAGTAATTTTCCAGGAAGTCAACCCATCTTTGGCAAAAATCTCGAGGGAGGGCATCGTCCCATTCTAGATTTTGGAGCCAAATGTCCTGCATGAACATCTTTGCCCGGACTATGAAGGGGGCGAGCCAGCCCGCTGGATCAAATAGTTTGGCGATTTGGGATAGGACTTGACGCTTTGTGAACGTTGAACCCAGGGTCAGTTCGGGCGGAATGAAGAAAAACTCGTCAGACGTCGCCTTCCACCGCACTCCGAGAGTTTTAGCCGTGCTCTCTGCGTCGATTTCAAGGAAGTCCGCGCGAAGGAGATGGTCACTCTGGATGTTGGCCAAAATCGCCTTGCTATTGGATGTCCATTTTCTAAGGGGGAATCCTGCTGAATCCAGGGCCCCCTGGAGCTCGCGGATAGCCGCTTGCGCCTCGGGTTTGGAGTCTGCCCCCGCGAGTACGTCGTCGACGTACATGAACTGTCGGATAATCCGACTCGCCTGCGGATACCTCGACTCTTCGTCGTCGGCGAGCTGTTGCAGGACACGGATCGCTAGGAACGGGGCACAATTGACCCCGAAGGTGACTGTCTTCAACTCGTAGTCGCGGATTTCCCCATTGGAGTTGCGGAATAGAATACGCTGCAAGGGAGTATGCTGGGGGTCTACCCAAATTTGCCGATACATCTTCTCGATGTCGGCGTTGAAGACGAACCTAAAGTATCGCCACTTCAGGATTTGAATCGTGAGGTCGGATTGTAAGACCGGGCCCGCGTAAAGTATGTCATTCAGACTGGTCCCGTTTGCGGAAGGGCTAGAGGCGTTGAAAACCACCCGCACTTTAGTGGTTGTACTCTCGGGTTTAAGAACGGCGTGATGTGGAAGGTAGTACGTGGCGGAACTGCTCGTCAAAGGGACCTCGGCCATGTGACCTAAGTCGAGGTATTCTTGGATTACGGAGTCATACCGGGCTTTCAGGGGCGGATCTCTTTTTAGGCGCTGCTCGTTACGCAGAAATTGAGCCAGAGCAAAGGATCGTGAAGATGCGAGCTCGGAACCATTATGCTCGGGATCGCGCAAGGGGAGCATCACAACGTATTTGCCTCGATTGTCCCTTCTTGTAGTCTGGACAAAATTGTGTTCGCAGACGGAATCGGACTCGGGGACTATCTGTGTGGGCACTTCCTCCACCTCCCAGAATTTGGTAAGGAGATGATCCAACGAGTCGTCGAGTCTGCAGGTAACTCGAGTGGAGAAGCTGGACAAATTGCGGGGGCCGCTGGAGATATGGGACCTGTCAACACCCATCCAAAAATGGTTTCCTGGCCGAGAAGTGAACCGCAAATGTTAGCCCTGGCGTTGCCGAGGAGGATGGACGGAAGAATGTCGGTTCCTATCAAGACATCGATTTGGGAGCTCTCGAAGAACTTGGGATCTGCAAGGGGGATGTCAGGAATTCCCTTAAGAAGATCTCGAGGGACTGGATACGAAGGCAGATTCCCGGCCAGCTGCGGAAGAACGTAAGCTGAAGTTTCTAAATGCAGCCCGGGTCTGGAAGGCGATCGAATAGAAAAATTACAGAGTTTCGTGGACTGAGCGGCAACGGTTTGATTAAGACCAGAGACTTGGGCCTGGATAGTCTTGAAGGGAAGTTTGATGAGGTTGAAAAGTCTCTCCGTAATAAAGGTTGCCTCGGAACCAGAATCGATTAGGGCTCGCGCCTGGAAATTGCACCCTAAATGGCAAATGTTAATGAGGGCTGTGCCCAGTAAGACGGCTCTTGAGCCGGAAGCGAAGCACACTTGCACATCAGAGTGATCCTCTGTGGGGCTCGTGCCTCTTGTAGTAGGAGCGGGTCGAGACCTGGATGGCGCAGACGGACTTGGAGCGACCGCGAATGGATTACCGCGGTGCAGGAGGGTGTGATGACGGCTGTGGCACGTGAAGCAGCTATGGGCGCTAGTGCAATCCCGTTGCAGGTGCCCTCGTGCAAAACAGTTCAGGCAAAGCTGCTTTTTCTTAATGTAGTCGGAGCGACCATTTACATCCATCTCAAGGAAGCGCGGGCATAAGCGAACAGGATGATTCTCTCTGGAGCAGAGATCGCACCCTCTTGGGGCTGGAGTCACTCTGGTCTCGTAGGAATTAAGCCTACGCGCTGGGGCGCTCGCAGGTGTCGACCTTGGCGGAAACTGACCTGAACTGCTAGGCCTGATGTCATCGATAGCCTCCAGAGTGCGATGACGCTCTGTCAAGAACAAGTCTAACTCATTCCACGTTGGAATCTCAGCCTTGTTGTGAATGGATTGCTCCCACAACGACAGCGTGATTTTGGGAAGCTTTAAAGAAACCATGTACACCAGGAGACAATCCCAAGTCTCGACTTGAATAGAGGACATCTCTAAGGCTGTCAGGCAACTTTGGATTGTGCCTTGCAGCTCTTTCAGAGCGGCTCCGGACTCCTGGGGTACTGCCTGAATGTTGAAGAGGATTTTCAACTGGCTATTGACTAATAACCGCCGATTTTTGAAGCGGTCGGTGAGGGTTCGCCACGCGGAGATAAACCCTTCGTTGGTCAGCGGGGCTTTAGAAACAATGGCGTGCGCATCGCCACTTGTTTTGGACAGTAGGTGGAACAACTTCTCTACCGGTGTAAGACGCGAGTTGTGGATGTATATCGCGGAAAAAAGATCTCTGAAGGTGGGCCAACGCAGGTAATCACCAGCGAAAACTTCGGTGTCGACTGGTGGCAAACGACAGCCCGTAGACGGCGGTGTTAGAACACTGACAGCAGCCTGAATGGACTGGGAGGCGGCCTTGTCTATTATGTCCTAAAGCTGGACCAAACATCTCGAATATACG
Organism: Drosophila carrolli; assembly: GCA_018152295.1. Classification (NCBI taxonomy): domain Eukaryota; kingdom Metazoa; phylum Arthropoda; class Insecta; order Diptera; family Drosophilidae; genus Drosophila; species Drosophila carrolli. Next base: position 2,269,005 of record JAECXJ010000021.1, on the reverse strand, counting down.
GACTAGCAGTAATTGCACTTGGATTCAAGCCAGCGACCGAGAAAGCCTTGACGGGGGACCGGGATTAGTCTCGACGGACTCGTCGCTTTTTGGCCTTGGAATGGCAATAGCATCCTTTGGCGTTAATTGAAACAGCCGCGGGACCTGTCCAAACGGATAGACGGGATCGACCTCGGTTTCTTGTCGTCTCCCGTGGGCATTCTCGGACTCGAACTCTGCGGATCAGCTCTTGTCGACTGACCTGAGCAAGGGGCGTTTCGTTCGGAACGTGAGGATATTCACCGGCGCCAACGAGTTGGTCGTCGCTGCAAATGAACGCACGCCAAAGAAAAAAAAAACACAGAAAACGGTCACACTGTTAATTTGTGCGTAGTAGAAAGCACAGAGCCATAGAAAAAGAGAAGAATCGAAAGAAAATATTTGGAAATCGATGAAACTGTATTGATTATTATATATACTAGCTGACCCGGCGAACTTAGTTCCATCTTATCTTAATGTCAATAAAAAAGCAGTTTTTTTTATTGGAAAAAATACAAAAAAAATTAAATACGTATATTAATCATTCATAATTATTTCTGTATACATAGGTGGCTCTCATTTAAGTACCTTGTGATACACGACATTTTTTGTTTTATTATCAGGCGCAAAAACAAACAACGCAGATGGTCTTCCAACCCGTTAACATGCCACGTATAATTGACCATGGGAAAAACATGAATGTTCTAGATTTAAACCACAAAATTTTAAGGATTGGCCTTGTGATTAGTTGATGGTCATTGCAAATGCAAGACGTATCGGAAATTGAAGTCTTTTAAATTCAAAGGGCATATCGGTTGGGATCATCGGTATCCTCGGAATGAGAACTTTCTCAGCTTTGAATTTTCCTATCATTATCGTAGCGTAAATTACATTGTTCATCAATTTTCTAACCACCAAACGCGTACCGTTGCACAGATTTGTTTGGTTTATGTTTCGAAGCATGATTACTACGGAGCCAACTTTTGGGCGTAAATTGTGCGGTGGTAAGCCAGGCACGTCCAAAGAGTTTAAAAATTCAATTGGATAGTTGGTGGCTTCATCTTTATTTGTGACGCAGTCAATAGATTTGAATGAATGCATTGTTGCAATGATCTTATTTTGAATTATGTAGTTTAGGTCATCTACATCTTTACTCTTAGCCGAACTAAAATTGCTCTCTCACTCAACCATTCATTATTTTTGTAGTTAGAAATAATTTCTGGAAATACATTGTTCATAAGTTCGTCTTTTGATGAGAGAATATTACAGAAATTATTTTGCGAGATCTAATCCGCTCGATTCATCGACAGGTACTTGACCATTACCGATAGTCAGCAATTGCTCCGAGAAATCTTCAGCAATGTAACTCTCATGTTTGTTGTCAGTTGCAGTTTCTTCACATGGCGCCATAGATTTGATGATTTGAGGCAAGCGTTTATTTCGTCGGCAGCCGTAGATCTTGGAATTACTGACAGTATATGCCGGAAATCGCCAGAGTAAAATCATTCCTCCTCCATAACATCTCGAGTCATTGCGTAAATCTTTTAAAGTTGCACATTTATGCGCAATTATGCATTCGTCCCAGATGATGATTTTAGATACCGCTAAAACTTTGGCCATTGCTGAGTGTTTTGCAATATTACACGTTGGTTCTTCAATAGTTTGAAGATTTAACGAAGCAACTGGAACCGCTATGTTAGATCTCGCCCGAACAGTTGCTAAAACTAATGACATGAGGAATGTCTTTGCCACTGCAGCTAAGCAGGACCATGCCACCACAGCTGGCTGTCCGCAAGGTCTTGAAGCGTCACCCCCCGGCTAGCGAGATCTGCCGGGTTATGCTCGGAGCGGACGTGGCTGCCCGGGCATCTTCGAAAGAACGGCGTTGGCCATTTCGGACAACAACAAGGCTCCGCACAACTCGAGCCGCGGGAGCGACACCGTTTTTACTGGGGCCACTCCCGTCTTTGTCGCGAGCAAGTTCACCATTACCGCGGACCCAGCCCCAACTCGAACGTAGATGGCTACGCAGTACGCCTTCTGCGAGGCGTCGCAGAACCCATGATCCTCAATTTTCAAATGTGGTCGGAAAGCGACCCATCGGGGAATGTGGATCTGATCGAGAGCGGAGTAATTTTCTAGGAAATCAACCCATCTTTGGCAAAAATCTCGAGGGAGGGCATCGTCCCATCCTAGATTTTGGAGCCAAATCTCCTGCATGAACATCTTGCCCGGACTATGATGGGGGCGACCCAGTCCGCTGGATCAAATAGTTAGGCAATTTGGGATAGGCCTTGACGCTTTGTGAACGTTGAACCCAAGGTCAATTCGGGCGGAATGAAGAAAAACTCGTCAGACGTCGCCTTCCACCGCACTCCTTCCCTCGGGATCCAGAACTTGCAACGGATCAGATGGATCATCAGCTGACTGCCACCGTGCAGAGTTATGCAATGCGTAAAATGGACGAGGAGTCAAGACAGATGACAGTCGTATGGAAGGATGACAGGATGCCGTTCATCATGCTGGAGAAGTTCGGAGGCACGGCCTCATGCTCTCATGAGCCCTTGCGAATCAAGGAACGGGTTCAGGGCTTGGACAAGGCTGGATGCTGGCACTGGCCATTTTTGGGGCGCTCGCAGATGTCGACCTTGGCGGAAACTGGCCCGAACTGCTAGGCCTGATGTCATCGATAGCCTCCAGAGTGCGATGACGCTCTGTCAAGAACGAGTCTAACTCATTCCATCTTGGAATCTCAGCCTTGTTGTGAATAGATTGGTCCAACATCAAAAGCGTGATTTTGGGAAGTTGAGTTTGAGTTTGAGTTGTGGATGTATATCGCGGTAAAAAGATCTCTGAAGGTGGGCCAACGCAGGTAATCACCGGCGAAAACTTCGCTGTCGACTGGTGGCAAACGACAGCCCGTAGACAGCGGTGTTAGAACACTGACAGCAGCCTGAATGGACTGGGAGGCGGCCTTGTCTATTATGTCCTAAAACTGGACCAAACATCTCGAATATACGGACTAGCAGTAATTGCACTTGGATTCAAGCCAGCGACCGAGAAAGCCTTGACGGGGGACCGGGATTAGTCTCGACGGACTCGTCGCTTTTTGCCCTTGGAATGGCAATAGCATCCTTTGGCGTTAATTGAAACAGCCGCGGGACCTGTCCAAACGGATAGACGGGATCGACCTCGGTTTCTTGTCGTCTCCCGTGGGCATTCTCGGACTCGAACTCTGCGGATCAGCTCTTGTCGACTGACCTGAGCAAGGGGCGTTTCGTTCGGAACGTGAGGATATTCACCGGCGCCAACGAGTTGGTCGTCGCTGCAAATGAACGCACGCCAAAGAAAAAAAAACACAGAAAACGGTCACACTGTTAATTTGTGCGTAATAGAAAGCACAGAGCCATAGAAAAAAGAGAAGAATCGAAAGAAAATATTTGGAAATCGATGAAACTGTATTGATTATTATATATACTAGCTGACCCGGCGAACTTAGTTCCATCTTATCTTAATGTCAATAAAAAAGCAGTTTTTTTTATTGGAAAAAATACAAAAAAAATTAAATACGTATATTAATCATTCATAATTATTTCTGTATACATAGGTGGCTCTCATTTAAGTACCTTGTGATACACGACATTTTTTGTTTTATTATCAGGCGCAAAAACAAACAACGCAGATGGTCTTCCAACCCGTTAACATGCCACGTATAATTGACCATGGGAAAAACATGAATGTTCTAGATTTAAACCACAAAATTTTAAGGATTGGCCTTGTGATTAGTTGATGGTCATGGCAAATGCAAGACGTATCGGAAATTGAAGTCTTTTAAATTCAAAGGGCATATCGGTTGGGATCATCGGTATCCTCGGAATGAGAACTTTCTCACCTTTGAATTTTCCTATCATTATCGTAGCGTAAATTACATTGTTCATCAATTTTCTAACCACCAAACGCGTACCGTTGCACAGATTTGTTTGGTTTATGTTTCGAAGCATGATTACTACGGAGCCAACTTTTGGGCGTAAATTGTGCGGTGGTAAGCCAGGCACGTCCAAAGAGTTTAAAAATTCAATTGGATAGTTGGTGGCTTCATCTTTATTTGTGACGCAGTCAATAGATTTGAATGAATGCATTGTTGCAATGATCTTATTTTGAATTATGTAGTTTAGGTCATCTACATCTTTATTCTTAGCCGCTAAAATTGCTCTCTCACTCAACCATTCATTATTTTTGTAGTTAGAAATAATTTCTGGAAATACATTGTTCATAAGTTCGTCTTTTGATGAGAGAATATTACAAGTACATCGACAGGTACTTGACCATTACCGATAGTCAGCAATTGCTCCGAGAAATCTTCAGCAATGTAACTCTCATGTTTGTTGTCAGTTGCAGTTTCTTCACATGGCGCCATAGATTTGATGATTTGAGGCAAGCGTTTATTTCGTCGGCAGCCGTAGATCTTGGAATTACTGACAGTATATGCCGGAAATCGCCAGAGTAAAATCATTCCTCCTCCATAACATCTCGAGTCATTGCGTAAATCTTTTAAAGTTGCACATTTATGCGCAATTATGCATTCGTCCCAGATGATGATTTTAGATACCGCTAAAACTTTGGCCATTGCTGAGTGTTTTGCAATATTACACGTTGGTTCTTCAATAGTTTGAAGATTTAACGAAGCAACTGGAACCGCTATGTTAGATCTCGCCCGAACAGTTGCTAAAACTAATGACATGAGGAATGTCTTTGCCACTGCAGCTAAGCAGGACCATGCCACCACAGCTGGCTGTCCGCAAGGTCTTGAAGCGTCACCCCCGGCTAGCGAGATCTGCCGGGTTATGCTCGGAGCGGACGTGGCTGCCCGGGCATCTTCGAAAGAACGGCGTTGGCCATTTCGGACAACAACAAGGCTCCGCACAACTCGAGCCGCGGGAGCGACACCGTTTTTACTGGGGCCACTCCCGTCTTTGTCGCGAGCAAGTTCACCATTACCGCGGACCCAGCCCCAACTCGAACGTAGATGGCTACGCAGTACGCCTTCTGCGAGGCGTCGCAGAACCCATGATCCTCAATTTTCAAATGTGGTCGGAAAGGGACCCATCGGGGAATGTGGATCTGATCGAGAGCGGAGTAATTTTCCAGGAAATCAACCCATCTTTGGCAAAAATCTCGAGGGAGGGCATCGTCCCATCCTAGATTTTGGAGCCAAATCTCCTGCATTAACATCTTGCCCGGACTATGATGGGGGCGACCCAGTCCGCTGGATCAAATAGTTAGGCAATTTGGGATAGGCCTTGACGCTTTGTGAACGTTGAACCCAAGGTCAATTCGGGCGGAATGAAGAAAAACTCGTCAGACGTCGCCTTCCACCGCACTCCTTCCCTCGGGATCCAGAACTTGCAACGGATCAGATGGATCATCAGCTGACTGCCACCGTGCAGAGTTATGCAATGCGTAAAATGGACGAGGAGTCAAGACAGATGGCAGTCGTATGGAAGGATGACAGGATGCCGTTCATCATACTGGAGAAGTTCGGAGGCCGTGACCCGGCCGCATGCTCTCATGAGCCCTTGCGAATCAAGGAACGGGTTCAGGGCTTGGACAAGGCTGGATGCTGGCACTGGCCATTTTTGGGGCGCTCGCAGGTGTCGACCTTGGCGGAAACTGACCCGAACTGCTACGCCTGATGTCATCGGTAGCCTCCAGAGTGCGATGACGCTCTGTCAAGAACGAGTCTAACTCATTCCATCTTGGAATCTCAGCCTTGTTGTGAATAGATTGGTCCAACATCAAAAGCGTGGTTTTGGGAAGTTGAGTTTGAGTTTGAGTTGTGGATGTATATCGCGGTAAAAAGATCTCTGAAGGTGGGCCAACGCAGGTAATCACCGGCGAAAACTTCGCTGTCGACTGGTGGCAAACGACAGCCCGTAGACAGCGGTGTTAGAACACTGACAGCAGCCTGAATGGACTGGGAGGCGGCCTTGTCTATTATGTCCTAAAGCTGGACCAAACATCTCGAATATACGGACTAGCAGTAATTGCACTTGGATTCAAGCCAGCGACCGAGAAAGCCTTGACGGGGGACCGGGATTAGTCTCGACGGACTCGTCGCTTTTTGCCCTTGGAATGGCAATAGCATCCTTTGGCGTTAATTGAAACAGCCGCGGGACCTGTCCAAACGGATAGACGGGATCGACCTCGGTTTCTTGTCGTCTCCCGTGGGCATTCTCGGACTCGAACTCTGCGGATCAGCTCTTGTCGACTGACCTGAGCAAGGGGCGTTTCGTTCGGAACGTGAGGATATTCACCGGCGCCAACAAGTTGGTCGTCGCTGCAAATGAACGCACGCCAAAGAAAAAAAAAACACAGAAAACGGTCACACTGTTAATTTGTGCGTAATAGAAAGCACAGAGCCATAGAAAAAAGAGAAGAATCGAAAGAAAATATTTGGAAATCGATGAAACTGTATTGATTATTATATATACTAGCTGACCCGGCGAACTTAGTTCCATCTTATCTTAATGTCAATAAAAAAGCAGTTTTTTTTATTGGAAAAAATACAAAAAAAATTAAATACGTATATTAATCATTCATAATTATTTCTGTATACATAGGTGGCTCTCATTTAAGTACCTTGTGATACACGACATTTTTTGTTTTATTATCAGGCGCAAAAACAAACAACGCAGATGGTCTTCCAACCCGTTAACATGCCACGTATAATTGACCATGGGAAAAACATGAATGTTCTAGATTTAAACCACAAAATTTTAAGGATTGGCCTTGTGATTAGTTGATGGTCATGGCAAATGCAAGACGTATCGGAAATTGAAGTCTTTTAAATTCAAAGGGCATATCGGTTGGGATCATCGGTATCCTCGGAATGAGAACTTTCTCACCTTTGAATTTTCCTATCATTATCGTAGCGTAAATTACATTGTTCATCAATTTTCTAACCACCAAACGCGTACCGTTGCACAGATTTGTTTGGTTTATGTTTCGAAGCATGATTACTACGGAGCCAACTTTTGGGCGTAAATTGTGCGGTGGTAAGCCAGGCACGTCCAAAGAGTTTAAAAATTCAATTGGATAGTTGGTGGCTTCATCTTTATTTGTGACGCAGTCAATAGATTTGAATGAATGCATTGTTGCAATGATCTTATTTTGAATTATGTAGTTTAGGTCATCTACATCTTTATTCTTAGCCGCTAAAATTGCTCTCTCACTCAACCATTCATTACTTTTGTAGTTAGAAATAATTTCTGGAAATACATTGTTCATAAGTTCGTCTTTTGATGAGAGAATATTACAGAAATTATTTTGCGAGATCTAATCCGCTCGATTCATCGACAGGTACTTGACCATTACCGATAGTCAGCAATTGCTCCGAGAAATCTTCAGCAATGTAACTCTCATGTTTGTTGTCAGTTGCAGTTTCTTCACATGGCGCCATAGATTTGATGATTTGAGGCAAGCGTTTATTTCGTCGGCAGCCGTAGATCTTGGAATTACTGACAGTATATGCCGGAAATCGCCAGAGTAAAATCATTCCTCCTCCATAACATCTCGAGTCATTGCGTAAATCTTTTAAAGTTGCACATTTATGCGCAATTATGCATTCGTCCCAGATGATGATTTTAGATACCGCTAAAACTTTGGCCATTGCTGAGTGTTTTGCAATATTACACGTTGGTTCTTCAATAGTTTGAATATTTAACGAAGCAACTGGAACCGCTATGTTAGATCTCGCCCGAACAGTTGCTAAAACTAATGACATGAGGAATGTCTTTCCAGTTCCACCAGGGGCATCTAGGAAATATAAACCACCATTTTCATCATCGATTGCCTTCATTAAAGTATCATAAACTTCCTTTTGTTGGTAATTCAACAGGGGTACATTCGTTTGAACTACTAAATCTAATTCCTAGTGATCATATTCACGTTCCCGTTCCAATTCTCGATTAAATGCGTCATTCCTTTGACGATATGGTGCTGGCATTCCTAACCTGATTAATAAATTACCGCACATGAGGTAACACATATCTTCGATCAAGACTAAAGCACGATTATGTATCTCCTCATTCATCTCAATATCGTGATTTTTGGAACTGAAACGAATTTGATGTAAGATATCTTCTGACATATTATCATTGTATTTGTGCCACAGATTACATGGGTTTGATGGAAAACTTGTCGAAATTATGATAGCGAATAATGTGCGTATCTGACTTGGAGATGCAGAGATAATGGCTTCAGCGATTGTCGTATCCCAATGACTATCGTTTTCTAATAACTTCAATTCTTCACATGCAGCACGATATGTTGGGAATATTACACCTTTAACAGTGCGTAGGGACTCAAATGACGTTGGCCCACGGACATTTACCAGCAACAACCGCAAATAGAAACATTCATTATTCTTTAGATGAACTGTATACATACGACCAAGAGCATCAGTAGAACGCACATCTGGATACCCAGGAAAATTACCCCAGAAAATTTTTCGATGAAGCATTCCAAGTATAATAACGTGGCATCTCCGAGTAAAGCAAAGTTCGTGCATACTGATCGCTTTGGCAGATTGTAAAAAAACTGGTCAATGTAGTTGCTAGAGGTGTTTCAGCACGTTGCGTAGCATTTGAAGCCGTGAAATATACTCGTTGTTCCTTCTCCAGATACACCGCCAAATGCGAAACAGTAGGATGACGTTCGTAAATGGGAAATGCGAATATACGCCAAATCGCTTCATTACAGTTCACATAACGACCAACTTGATAGCGTGAAATTTCATCGTTGGTATTCGAGGATTGCAATCCAAAAACCGCCATATCACTGCCTTTCGTGACATATTTGCAAATATATTTTATGGACTTAACTGAATTGCAGTACTCAACGTTGCAATGTGTCTTGAACGATATAGAAATAATTGGCGAATATGGAACAATCCAACTGTTGTCGACAAGGAAATTAATTCTATTCACTATCGTTATGACAGTTCGACCGTTGTCATCTGGTGATCGACGCCGATACAGCGGATAACCATCATTGCCAGTGACAGTCTCCGCCGTTAATTTCGGTGGATATCGTTTAGAGCATTTTCCATCGATCATGCAAGGTGAATGGGGATTGATGGCACCACACTGTCCATGAACCATATTAGTAGTAACAACATCATGTAGGTCTGGATCGACTTCATGATCAGGAATCTCAGCACATATGATATCATCTATTTGGTCAGGCTGAATTCTTTCCACTAACTAAATAAGAATGTGTGCGTGCGGCAGGCCTCGCTTTTGCCATTCGATTGAATACATTGTAGTGTATGCACATATAACTTCTTATTACTTAACATAAATATTGAGCGGCAACACCTTGTTAGCCGAAGTCACAACGCTTTGTTGTTATACAAATAATATACATAGGGCATTGCCTTTGTCACTCCGCGACAGCGTGCCAAGTGCCCAAACACATTTCAAGTGCAAACGTAATACGATATGAACTCATTGCATTCACCGCTTAGAGCCGAGTCAGCATGGTTCCCACGCTGACCGCTTATCTACATATGTGCATGCATAACTCTCTCTCTGTGCACATTTTACATATTGTTACTTTACATATATAAAATATATAAAACGGCTGCTCTGCCGCTGCGCCGACAGCTAGCAAGCCTTAGTTTAAGAGAACTAAAGAACATTCAATAAAGATACATTCAACCAGAAGGTTGACTTCAAAATAACACTGCATTTGAGAACTTCATTGGAATACATTACACTGCATTGAAGAAATCAATTGGGACACACCACAACATCCAGCATCGAGTATCTCCAAAGACGCGTTGTTTGTTGTTCATCAGGGACCGAATTTTTTGCCTGAATATACGTGCTGTGATGTCGTATCTATCACTTAATGTTTGTCCAGGAAGCAGCAATTGACTAATTTCTATCCATTTTGGATTACAGGTAAAAGTAATAAAGAGATCGGGCCGACCGTAATGACGAACATATGTCATTGCATCTTGTGCATATTCATCCATATGACGTGGACTACCAATGTATGTCGCCGGCAGAATAGTTAATCGACCAATATTAGCTGCATTTCCTTCAGTACTAACTGCATCACGTAAATGGATGTACTCCTCAGAACTCAGCTTGGCTTGGTTCAACCTAATGAATGTTAAACGTTCCGTTTCTATTTTTACATACATGTCAACCCAATACTGCTGAAACAATCGACGAAACCGCAGCAAATAGTTATCAGCGTAGGCGTAATAATTCATTGAGCTAACTTTCTTTGTAGTTTCTTCACCATTCAATGGCTTTTTCATTTTAATATTAAAATAAAATCCATCTTCTCCTTGCCAAAACATCAGAGGGTAGTGCAATGTGTCATATGATCGATGAGTTTCAGATATTTGTTGCAGTTGCCCAGTATCGCGAAGTGTAAGCATAATATCGCGTTTTTCCAATTGTTCACCAAAAATAAGGATATAAACTTCGTCTACTGTTGGAGCATTAAATGTCCTTTCGTGTGTTCCAGATGGTCGTTTATCTGCTTTGATGACAACTTTATAGTCATTACTTGGCATGCGCTCTAAAGCACTCTTAAACAACCTGACCAACGCATGATGTTCATGAAGCAGACACTGCAAGTCTTGAAGAATTGCTCGCTTCATTTCTGCATTGATCTCTAGTCGATCAAGTTGTTCTTCCATGTTGCCCATGAAATATATTTGTAAAAAATTTAGTCTGTGTATCTTCGAAAGGTAGTATTGATCCAATTCGATGATGAATCTGTCCTTGTATCTACAAAATAAAAACCAGACAGTCTTAACTGGGTTATAAAGTACAAAAATAAATACCTTAAATGTCGGATTAAATCCCCGTTCTTCGATAATATCTGCCCCAAATGACATCAGCTATTGTATTTTTGAGTATTTGCAAGAAAGTGGCGTGATTCTTGTGTTTCGCCACAAAGCAATGAATACTGAAATAAGTTTATTCTGTTTTTTTTATTTAGTAGGAGCAGCAAAGGTGCCGCTCCAACGATCAAAATGTCTCTGTTGTTTTACAATATTCTTTAAGTCTAATTAAGTCTAAGTCTCGTAGCTGCGCTGCTCGCAGGCGGCGGCAGAGAGACGGCTATGTACCTATATATTATATGTATTAAATTATGCTCTCTTAAGCTGGAGCGCGAGGGTATATGTATGCACTTGAGTTCGGCCGGCGCGTGTAACAGAATGCTGACACTTGCACTTTCTGTGAGCGCGCCGATCGACTCGTGTTCGGCCACTTGGGTTTTTGACCGGGCCTTTATGAATGCACTGCAACAAAGTGTTACAGTGTGTTTACAGTAGATATTCAATATATGCGCATCCTACATCTCCCTCCTTTTGAAAAATGACGTAATATATTATGAAGTTATTTTATTGGTATAATTTACTTAAAGAAATAATAATAATTTTTTTTTTATTAAAATTTTTTTTTTTTAATTTTTTTTTTTAATTTTTTTTTTTAATATAAAGAGAATGGAATTTATAATAGTATTCTTATTTAAGAAAGAAGTATTTCTATGCATGGCCATGCTAAATGCAACGTTGAAATAAACGTTTTTAATCTATCCTTATGAACTTTTTGTTTTTATACCCGTTACTCGTAGAGTAAAAGGGTATATTGTATTCGTGCAAAAGTATGTAACAGCTAGAAGGAAGCGTTTCCGACCCTATAAAGTATATATATTCTTGATCAGGGTCACTAGCCGAGTCGATATAGCCATGTCCGTCTGTCCGTCTGTCCGTCTGTCCGTCCGTATGAACGCTGAGATCTCGGAAACTATAAAAGCTAGAAGATTGACATTTTGCATGCAGATTCTAGGAGTTCCTACGCAGCGCAAGTTTGTTTCAAAAAGGTGCCACGCCCCCTTTAAACGCCCACAATCGCTTATATACGATTTTAAAAATTTAAATATTTCGGAAAAGTAAAAATGCAGTTTTATTGTGTTTATCAATACCTATCGAAATGTAGAAGAAATTTTTCAAATCGGACCATTCGTTAAAAAGTTATGCGTGATCAAAGTTTCTATCTCCATCTCCCTCGCACTCCCTTTCCCTGAGTAACGGGTATCTGATAGTCGGGGCACCCGACTATAGCGTTCTCTCTTGTTATTATTCATTATTATAATGTTATTTCTTTCTCCTATTTCCGTTACTTTATACGGACCTGTATATTTAGGATCTAACTTATGACCTGTCTCGTTTTTTAATAAAACTTGGTCACCTACTGATATATCTATATCCCTTACTTTATGATCGTATATTAGTTTATTTCTATTCTTATTTGCTTCTAACATAACTCTAGCTCTTTTATAGGCTACTTCTAATCTATACTTACTCTCCTTAGCATAGTCATCTATATTATATAGTGCTTCTACACTGTCTATGCTATTAAAATGTTTCGGTAAATTACTTGTTTTACCGAATACTAGCTCATATGGACAATAAGTATGTGCCATAGAGGGGGTCGTGTTGAAACAAAAGACAAAATATTGAAGCCATACGTCCATCAGTTTTATCAACCGATATGTAAGATCTTATGTACTCATTGAAAGTTCTATGACTTCTTTCTATTGTTCCAACTGTCTGGTGGTGGTGTGCTGTGGATGTAATATTTTCAATATTTAAATATTTGCACAAATCGTCTATAATTGAATTCTTATATTCTGTTCCCATGTCCGTAATGAACGTCTTCATTGGACCGTACTTCAGGATAAAAGATTCAAATATTGCTTTAGCGACAGTATTAGCATTTTTATTCGGAACAGGTATGGCAACTAAATACTTAGTTAAATCACATATTAAAGTGACTGCATACTCATTGCCATTTTCTGATTTTGGTAGTGGACCAATTGTGTCCACTATCACTCTGTCGAAAGCATTTATTGGTGTGTCTGTAATTGTTAAAGGGGTCTTTGTGTGTTTAGTTATTTTGGCTTTCTGGCATTTTTTACATTTTCTTACGTACTCAGTTATATGTATCTTTAGACATACTTTTCCAGTAATAGTGTCTTTTTACTTTGGCCAAAGTTTTTGATATGCCAGTATGACCTCCTTGAATTGGATCATCATGAAATGTAGACAAAATTGCTTCTTTTTCTTTTAAATTTGTTATTTGGGTCACCGGGTTGAGTTGCGCTACTCTTAATGTTTTCAAGATTTTATTGCCCATTAATTTGAAATTATCTATTGAAGTATGTTCAAAGATATTTTCCCACGGTGCCACTTTGAGTTGGCTGATTTTATGTATACCGGCTTGCATTTCAAGCCTTTGGAAAAATTGATCTAAGTCAATAACTCCATTAGTATATAAATCGCTAACATCATATCTTGCAGTAATTTTTCTGCCTTGTTTAAATAAACATAACGTATTTTTTATCTGCAAGGTCACTACTTTACGTACTTCATCATTGTTTATGACGTCGTATACGTTGGGCTTGGAAGCTTTATTTAGAGATTGCATAGGCAATTCTTGTTCTTGATTTTCCGCGCGGAATTTTTGTCTACTTTGATATCTAGTAGTGACTTTCAATATATTTCCAGTTATATTTTGTAGATCTTTGATGGTTATCCTTGATAACGCATCAGCTACATAATTATCTTTTCCCTTTAAATATTCGACTGTAAAGTCGTATTCTTCTAGTTCGAGCCTCATACGTGTCAGTTTAGAACTGGGGTTGATCATTGAGAAAAGGTATGTTAAAGGTCTATGGTCTGTTTTTATTAAGAAATATTTTCCATATATATATGGTCTGAAATGTAATATCGCCCAATGAATTGCAGCTAATTCCTGCTCAGTAGTACATTTGTTACTTTCACCTGTTGTAAATGCTCTTGATGCGTATGCAATGGGAAGTTGGAGACCATTATGGTTTTGAGTTAAAACCGCTCCACATGCTTGCTTACTTGCATCTGTTATTATACAGAATTCTTTAGTGAAATCTGGATATTGTAGCAAGGTAGGTTCCATAAGTTTTGTTTTTAAGTATTGAAATGCATATTCACACTCATCCGTCCATTTAAAAGGAACATTCTTTTTACATAATCTTGTTATGTGCCGTGAATAGTCGGCGAAATTTTTTATAAAACGTCTATAATAGTTACAGAATGCTATGAAACGTCTAGCACTGTCCGCGTCGTGCGGAACTGGGTAGTTCATAATGACATCGTATTTCTTGTCATCTGGAAGTATTCTTTTATCAGTGCATTTATGACCTAGAAAAGTCACTTCATGCATAAAAAATGAACATTTTTCTGGATGTAACTTTAGGTTGTATTTCCTACATTTCTCAAAAACATCTGTTAAGTTCTTAAGCATATGTTTTTCGGAACAACCAATTACTATTAAGTCATCCATATAAAGGAATGCTTGAGAAGGTTCTAGACCAGAGAACGCAATAGTCATCATCCTCTGAAACGAATTAGGAGCTATTTTTAATCCGAATGGTAATCGCGTGAAGCGATATGAGCCGTTGCTCGTTAAAAAAGACGTTATATCTCTTGAACCTTTTTCTAGTTCAATTTGATGGAATCCTGACATTAAGTCAAGACATGAAAAGTATTTTGCTCGACCTAGTTGATCTAAAATATCATCAATTCTAGGTAATGGGAACTTATCGGATAGTAATTTTTTATTAATCTGGCGGTAGTCAATTACTAATCGCCATTTCTTTACATTTGACCCGGGGGATGATTTCTTAGGAACAAGTAACAATGGGCTATTATATTCGGATACTGACGGTTCGACAATCCCGTCAGAGATTAATTTTCCTACTTGCTTTTGTATTTCGTTCACCTGACTGTGTGGGCTTCGATAGTTCTTTATATAGACTGGTTCATCATCTTTTAATCTCAGTTTCTGTTTATAAAAATTATTTGTGGTTACTGATTCGGTTTCCAATCCGAATATATCGCTATACTGGGTGCATAAGCTAGAAAGCTGTGCCTTGAACTGTGGAGGGAAGAAATGAAACGAATATATTTTGGCTGAGATTAATGGTGTGAACTCTGACTTCTGTTATTGTTGAGTATTTAAAGGGCTTTGGGAGTTTTCCGATGTGTTTTGGTTAGTAGTTTGGGTTATTCTGACATTGCTTTAGTTATTGCCATTGTGGCCTCGGTTCGAGTTACCACCACCTCTATAGTTTCCACTATAATGGCCTCGTCCTCCATTGTTATTTTGGTAATTGTTGTTATAATTATTGTTGTTGTAGTTATTATTATTACCACGAAAATTACCTCTATAATTTCCACGTCCGCGATTTGAGCCGCGCTGTGGATAGTTCTTGAAATATAGGACGGTGTTTGACTGTCCAGTTGCTTCAGTGCAACTATTGACAAATTTGTAAACGGCATCGTTCATAGTACTAAAGGTGCCAGCTTGCATGATAAGTTTTACCTTATCAATTGAGCAATTTTTAGTCATTGCCTTGACTGCATGTTGCGTGGAATAACTTCTGGCTAGCTCTAAAGGTAAACCATCTGTTATATATGCACCTTCTAAGGCTTTCGTCATCTGCTCAATTTCTTGTGTGTATTGGTTAGCAGTTTTATTGCGCTGCTGTAGGTTCATCAGCTTCGCTGATAATACTTCTACAGTTTCGCCTTTGACGTTGCCTCTTAGTCTGGAAATCACTTCAGTAATTGTTGTTTCATTACCGATTAGATTTCTGGCGACAACTTTTAGCTTTGTTTTAATTATGGAAACAGCTAACTCTTCGTGCTCGCCTTTTATTGATTCTATTATTTGTAAAGCATCAATGAAGCTTGTTAAATTTTCAGCCTTACCATCAAAAACTGGTATAAGCTTGGATGCTGTATTAATAAAATCAATATTTGATTGTGCCATTGTGATAGAGTTACTTATTTTGTTTTCTATTACACTCGAAGTATCTGAATCTGTTGAATTGTCCAGATCAGTGTATATAGCCGGAATAGTAAGATTATTCAAATCGTCATCTTCTATTTTGAGGTTTACTTCGGGAAGCTCTTCTGACTCCGATTCGTTCGTTTCTGTTGATTCCGGGTCAGGTGCAGTGTCAACTGCTATTGGAGTGTTTAAAACGGTTGGTACCGATATTTCTAAACTGAACTTTTGTTTAACAAATATTAAATTAGATCGTAGTCGTATCAAAAGTTTCGATACCTGTGACCAATGATCTTGATTTAATCTTTCCCTGTGATCATGTATTAGCATTCGCGCTTCATTAAAGCACTCTACTAATAATTCAACATGCTTCTTAACCGTGTTCTTTTGGATAGGTCTATTCTGGGTTAGTGACTTGTATGATCTGTCAAAATTAGTTTTAATGTTTGATAATTCCCCGTACAATTTGTTCCATTCCATGCCTTTAGTTCAGCCATACTTTGTAAGAAGAATATATTGAAATATATTTATATATATTTTTTTTTTTATTAGCTTGTATAATTCATTCGTCTATAATTCCATTCCATTATATTATGGATATGAATTATTTCTTGAAAACTGTCATTACTATTGCTCTACCTAGTATTGGGTGCTCGTCTACTACCGATCTAACTTGTACGCCTGGAATAGTGGATAATACAATTCCCTTTTGGATGCTTGTGCAATGTATTAGTGGAGAAGTATCTAAATTAAATGTTTCAATATATAAATTTTCTAAACCATAAATGCTCACTGAAGTTGCTGAAACTAATTGCAGAATTCTTTCTTTAAAGTGAATGTCCCTATCATACGTGTCTCTAATTGCCTTTAGTGTAGCCATTTTTATTTAATATATATTTTTTTATTTTTATTTATTCATTTTTATTGTATTCCATTTTCTTATATTTTAGGTGTTAACATTTATGAAATATATTTATGTGTAATCACTGTTGTTTGTGCTGTTTATACCCGTTACTCGTAGAGTAAAAGGGTATATTGTATTCGTGCAAAAGTATGTAACAGCTAGAAGGAAGCGTTTCCGACCCTATAAAGTATTTATATTCTTGATCAGGATCACTAGCCGAGTCGATCTAGCCATGTCCGTCTGTCCGTCTGTCTGTCCGTCTGTCCGTCTGTCTGTCCGTATGAACGCTGAGATCTCGGAAACTATAAAAGCTAGAAGATTGGCATTCTGCATGTAGATTTTAGAAGTTCCTACGCAGCGCAAGTTTGTTTCAAAATGGTGCCACGCCCCCTTTAACGCCCACAATCGCTTATATACGATTTTAAAAATTTAAATATTTCGGAAAAGTAAAAATGCAGTTTTATTGTGTTTATCAATACCTATCGAAATGTAGAAGAAATTTTTCAAATCGGACCATTCGTTAAAAAGTTATGCGTGATCAAAGTTTCTATCTCCATCTCCCTCGCACTCCCTTTACATGAGTAACGGGTATCTGATAGTCGGGGCACCCGACTATAGCGTTCTCTCTTGTTTTATTTTATTTTATTTTATTTTATTTTTTTTTTATTTATTTATTTTGCTGCTTATATTTTATCCAGGTCATTTCCCCGGCTCATATACCTTTTTTCATACAATTAATATGCAGCTTGTAAATTTTGTAAAAGAGAGTGACGCACATGATAACAACAATGATTATTAAGAGTATATGTACCCAATATAGATTGATGTTGCTAGATTCTACCTTGTTGATGACATTGGCAGTGGAATCCACTGTTTTTATGTCCAAAGTCATTTTGGTGGGTTTTGCATATACTTTTATTTTATGTGTATAAAGTGTTTTATTAAAATTATTATGATCTTCTATTGAAAATTTACTTATCGCTTTACTGCGCATTTAAATTAACAAACTTCCTACCTAGTTTTTGCATAGCTTTACGGGCTACACATCTAATCGGGCAGAAAAGGTTCCGCTCAATTTTACAAAATATTATATTATTGAAAAAAAAATATGCATCGTAGTGCAATCAAAAAAATTATGCAACGCAGTGCATGGGTAGAAAAAAATTTTTTGCTTCCAGCTTGGTTGGTTTCTCTTTCTTCCTTCTACGTCAACTGGTCGTCGCCGGTTTGGCTACGCTGACGCTCCTTCGAAGGCGCAGGTGGCGGTCGTGCCTCCCACGCTTGATATCTGCTGCTGCTGTCCTGGGCCTATGGGCTCAGGCGGTACCGGTGCTGGTCTTCGCACTGGTCTTCGGCTTCATGCATGCGGAATTGCATGCCGCAGAGTTGAGAGGTCCGGGGCAGTCGGTCGGGCAGACTTGTGATCGTTTCGGCAGTGGCTTGGGAATATTTGGTTTCGTTATTAGTTTTTCATTTATTATTTGTATTTGGGTTGCTGAGTGAGTTGTGCCTTGTGGTACTCTATTTTGGAGGGTTTCCTTTAAAAATTCAAGCTCATTATAAAGTTTTTGCGCCGTCGTCCACGCGGGCGGTGTTGATTGAGCAAATAGCAGCCACTTTATGCGGGCTATTCTTTTATTAATTTTATTCTTCTGACCTCCACGTACCATCACGCACACTCTACTCACTCAGACGTGTTTTTTGTGTATATCCTCCTTGTATCCTCATTGTATTATTAATCTTCCCGATTCGCTGCTCCTTGTGGTCCTGTCACGGTCGCCATGAAATAAGTTTATTCTGTTTTTTTTATTTAGTAGGAGCAGCAAAGGTGCCGCTCCAACGATCAAAATGTCTCTGTTGTTTTACAATATTCTTTAAGTCTAATTAAGTCTAAGTCTCGTAGCTGCGATGCTCGCAGGCGGCGGCAGAGAGACGGCTATGTACCTATATATTATATGTATTAAATTATGCTCTCTTAAGCTGGAGCGCGAGGGTATATGCATGCACTTGAGTTCGGCCGGCGCGTGTAACAGAATGCTGACACTTGCACTTTCTGTGAGCGCGCCGATCGACTCGTGTTCGGCCACTTGGGTTTTTGACCGGGCCTTTATGAATGCACTGCAACAAAGTGTTACAGTGTGTTTACAGTAGATATTCAATATATGCGCATACTACAATACAATTGCTCAGGTGGCGGAGTCAACAATGGCAATTTCACTTTACCATTAAGGCAGCATAATCCAGGCGTTTCTCCGGAAAAATTTAATGCACCACAATACTCGCAAACTACGTCCATTTGCCCAATGCAAACGCTAGGATGCAAGCTGTAATCATAGCTGCAATCGTTTTGAAACGCTGCTCGATTCAAATCAGCACTTGATAAATATCTTGTTCTGCGTCGCAAATTATCTATTTGTTGACCTCTGTTGTTCGCTCGACGATTCTGCATTGCCAACAGAGCTGTTTCATGGGCTGCTTCACTTTGCTCGCGGCGCTGTTCACTTGCAATTTCTTGTTCTTCTTCAGTCCTTTCATTTACAGTATTTCGTATTCTTCTTGCATCACGGCTTTGTCAGCAAAGATTCGATCGTCTTGGTCGCGGCATTATTAATTAAGCTTCACTTCACTGTTTATACGAATGGGCAATATTTATTTAATAGAAATAGTTTTATTATTGATTTCATAAAAATATCAAATTGTCATCCATACGTCATTACATAGCTGGCTTTGTTATTTTTTCATTCCAAGTCGGATTCTTTTTTGTTATAGTGACTGACGTCTGTCGAACGAGATAAAAAGTATCTTATGTCCTTCACCTGGCTCTAAACTACCTCCCTGCCAATTTTCAGCTAAATCGGTTCAGCTGTTCTTGAGTTATAAGTGAAGTAACTAACACGTAACTAACACAACTTTCTTTTATATATATAGATTATATAAGTTAAACACGAGTGACTTCAGTATTTAAAAAAATATAAATTTTAGGACACTTGGTCCGTATTTATTTGCACAAAAATTGGAACTAAATTATGTTTACAGAAATTGCCATATTTATACCCAATAACTTTGACGCTGCCTCTGCCAACGTCGGAGCTTTGTCGTTGTCGTCGCTGCAGCGGGAAGTGGTTCAGACGCTGCAGTCAGCACTTTTGGGGGCTACTGACCGAAGCCGGGAAGTTGCCCTTGCACTTCTACTTGCTGGTTCAATACCGGATGCGCGTGGCCAACTTTGGTTGCGAATTCGTTTTGTGTTAACTCCTCCACCTTTAAAATCGAGTGTCCACGCTCGATGCGGTCATTGATCTCGTTATCAGAAGCTATTTTGTTGATGTGCAGTATTTTGACCCTTTTAATCAAGAAGCGGCTAGCTAGTGCAGTTAGTCCGATGATTATTATGGAACTTATTAGAAAATCGGCTGTATGCGATGTTGTTTTTAACAGTTCCAAGGTCTTGGTATTGTTGATGTTCAGTTCTTTTACCAATTCTAATGATAGCTTTTCTTCTATCTTTTTAATGGTCATCTCAGTTTGGAGAATTGCTGGCATCGGATGATAGTGTACCGTGTCTTTGTTGGTGAAGGTCTGTCCATCAATATTAATTGTGGAATTGCTGAAGTTAATAACAAAGGTTCCGTTGAGACTTGTGGATGTCCCATTTATTTGTACGTTGCCGGAGAATTTGTTGAGTAGAATGACTCCAGGTGCGAGTTCATCAATAACTGGAATGTGTTGGTTGTTGATTCGAGTGCATGTGGCAGGGCGACTTTTTAATAAATTTGGTAGGCAAGAGGAATTACTTATGTCTATCATATTTCTATGTTTGCAAATGGTTATCTCATTATAATTATTACATTTGGAAATTTTTGCAAAAAGTTTTCCTTTACATTGATTACATTTTCGCTTCGAATTTTATTAACATATTGACCAATTTTTATTGGTTTGAGTTCTTCACAATAGTTGGTGTCGGTTATAGGAATTTTAATGATATAAATAAGTGTTACCCATTGCTTGCTACGCTTACTTCTGCTATTTTCATGGCGTCTTCAAAATTAGTGTATGGCAACTGGTCTTGATCAAGTGTTTTTATAACTTCATTTACCTCTTCATCTCCCAATATCTGGGTGTTACTAATATCTGCTTTTGCCCATTGTATTGCGTGGTTTAAGTTGACAATTTCTTCTTTAAGCATTTTAATTTGAAACATTAATATTGTGCTAGTGTCTCTTTGAGGATCTCCTCCGTATTTTAAGCTGTTTATAAGATTTGCATTGGCCTGGGTGATATTATTTATTTTTTCTACGATAAGTCTGTTTAGAATAACTTGATTGTTGTTGTTAGTTAATGCTGAATTTATTTTTTCTTGAACTATTTCGAAATCTCTACTGTCGGGAGATTCAGCTAACCATTTCCAGGCGCTGCCTAATAAATCTATATGTCTTTTCCTTCTACTCTTAATCTTGAGGTTATTAATTAAATTTTTTGAAATTCTAATTTCTTCGATTATAAATGGCAATATTGGGTCGTATGTTTTTAATTTATAGTTAGCAGGGTAATTAATTTTTTCAAGTGTTTCTTCGTATTTTTCTAAGTCAATAATATGAATTAAACCTAAGTTTCCCGTTTGAACCTTTGCCAGTCCGGTAATTAGAGTCACGATATTGGATTTCGTGTAGTCAGTTATTTGTACGTCAGCAGCGCACGCAGTGAAAAGGGTTCTGTAAATGTGATTTAATTTCGAATAAGTTGTTTATGAATAATTCTTCCAGTTTCTTTTAGTACTGTGGTGTTTCTGTCTTCTTTTACGGTTTCTTTTTTAAATCTGGCGGATAGTTTTGTACCTAATCTTTTATTATTTTGAACAAATATCTCATCTCCTGGGGAATATTTTTTTATTTGATCTCTACTTTTGTTATGGTATGTTAGGTCTTTTTCCTGAGTGGTTGTAATTCTCTCTCTAATTTTTATACCCGTTACTCGTAGAGTAAAAGGGTATATTGTATTCGTGCAAAAGTATGTAACAGCTAGAAGGAAGCGTTTCCGACCCTATAAAGTATATATTCTTGATCAGGGTCACTAGCCGAGTCGATATAGCCATGTCCGTCTGTCCGTCTGTCCGTCTGTCCGTCTGTCCGTCTGTCTGTCCGTCTGTCTGTCTGTCTGTCTGTCCGTATGAACGCTGAGATCTCGGAAACTATAAAAGCTAGAAGATTGGCATTTTGCATGCAGATTCTAGGAGTTCCTACGCAGCGCAAGTTTGTTTCAAAAGGGTGCCACGCCCCCTTTAACGCCCACCATCGCTTATATACGATTTTAAAAATTATTTCGGAAAAGTAAAAATGCAGTTTTATTGTGTTTATCAATACCTATCGAAATGTAGAACAAATTTTTCAAATCGGACCATTCGTTAAAAAGTTATGCGTGATCAAAGTTTCTATCTCCATCTCCCTCGCACTCCCTTTACCTGAGTAACGGGTATCTGATAGTCGGGGCACCCGACTATAGCGTTCTCTCTTGTTTGTCTCTCTGTTTGTTGTAGTTTAGGGTTAAGTGCTACCTTTCTTCCAAAAAATAAGTCAACTGGTTTTCTGTTAGTGGTTGAGTGTATTGAATAATTATATTTGACAACTGATCTGTCTATAAGATCTTTTAACGAAGCGTGTACTTTGTCGGCCTTTTGGCACCGAATAATTTCTGACAGTGTTGAATGGAAACGTTCGATTTGGCCGTTTGCTGAACTGTTATATGGAGGTGTTTTGTAAACTTCGATATTAAATTGATCTTGTAGCATCCGCATTACGGGAGCTGAACCAAGTGATTTCTCATTATCCAATACTACTATTTCTGGGATACCAAAATTGATTAATAAATTTTTTAAAGGTTCTTTTATGTCTTGAGTTGCTCGAGATTTGACTATCCTAGCCTGTGCAAATTTTGAAAATTTATCTATTGCAGTCAAAACGACTTGTTTGCATGTGAGGTAAAAATCAACGTGAATAATTTGACCTGGGTATTGTGGTATTGGTGTTTTTTGTAACTCTGGTTTGTTGGGGTGTCTTTCGTATTTATGTTCCTTACAAATTTGGCATTCTTTTACAAGTTTTATTATTTTGGCCCTCATGTGTGGAAAGTAAATTTTGTTTAACAATTTTTGTTTGTTTTCATTGCTATTTCTATGTGCTCTTCTATGCTCTGTTATAATTGTATTCTCTTGATTAGTTTCGTCTTTTAAATCTTTAACTAGTCTGCTTGAGAATCTGGTTTTATATTTATTGAAAAGTGGATAGATTTCCCGAAGTTGACCTAAGGTTTTTTCGTCTGTATGAATTCCGTTAATGACGGACGGGTTGAGTCTATCTCTTAAAATTTTTGATAAGATTTCTGAATTAACAAGAAAGGAAAGCTAACTTCGGGCGGAGCCGAAGTTGATATACCCTTGCAGAATACTCTGAAAATTATATTCTCCAAAATTATTCATATGATGCATTCTTAATACTCATAAAAAATCCCAACTTCCTAACTTTAAAAACACCAAAGTTATGGCATTTCCAATCGTTCAGTTATATGGCAGCTATAAGATATAGTCGGCCGATCCTTATGAAGTTTGGTAGGTCGGATTGATTGGCCAAAAATAAAACCCATAGAAAATCCCAACTTACAACTTTACAAACACCAAAGTTATGGCATTTCCGATCGTTCAGTTATATGGCAGCTATAGGATATAGTCGGCCGATCCCGGCCGTTCCGACTTATATACTGCGTGCAAAGGAAAGAAGGGTGTGTGCAAAGTTTCAATTCGATAGCTTTAAAACTGAGAGACTAGTTCGCGTAGAAACAGACAGACGGTCAGACAGACGGACAGACAGACGGACAGACAGACGGACAGACAGACGGACAGACAGACGGACAGACAGACGGACAGACGGACAGACAGACGGACAGACAGACGGACAGACAGACGGACATGCTTATATCAACTCAGGAGGTGATCCTGATCAAGAATATATATACTTTATATGGTCGGAGATGTCTCCTTCACTCCGTTGCACACTTTTGACCAAAATTAAAATACCCTCTGCAAGGGTATAAAGGGTATAATAATGTGTCTATGGTACGTGGGAAAAACAAGTTCGAATTTATAGGAGGGTGTATTTCCTAAATATAATAGTATTTGATTTTTAAAAACATTTACTGGTTCTTCTGCCATTGGTATTAGTCTCTCAGGAGAACTAGAACTGCTGTGAATAGTGCCTGTTAGTGTGTTTACTTCCCCTCGTGTTTGAATGGGAGGTCTACTCAGAGCATCGGCAACAACGTTTGCTTTGCCAGGTTTGTGGAGCAGTTCGTGATTGTACTCCTCTAGAATTGCTTTCCATCTCTTCATCTGATCGTTACGGCTTTTAGGGTTAGTTGGGTTTGTGAGAGATTCGTGGTCTGTAAATATTTTCACTTTAGTCGGACCGTACAGAAAATTTCTAAGAGTCTGTATAGACCAAATTATAGCTAGCATTTCCTTTTTGTTAGGGGCATAACTTTCTTCTGCCTTACTTAGAGTCCTAGAAATAAACATTATAGGTTTGTCTTCTTGGGCCAATACGGCACCAATAGCATAATCTGAAGCATCGGTAGTTAATTGAAATTCTTTATTGTAGTCTATATATGATAACATTACCTCCTCGGAGGCGAGAGTTTGTTTTAATTTTATAAATGCTTCCCTTGCCTCTTTGTCAAGATCAATCAGAGTTTTGCTTGAGGCATTTTTTGAGATACGGCCTCGCCCTCTTCCCCTCTTAAAAGGGCTGTTAGGGGCTTTGCAAGCTTTGCATAATCTTTAATGAAGCGACGTTAGAGCCCTGATAGTCCTAAAAAGGAACGAAGAAATTTAAGTGTCTTTGGTTCGGGGAATTCGACGATTGCTCTCACCTTTTCCGGATTTTTCTTAATACCGGTATCTGCTACTAAAAATCCTAAAAATTCAACTTCTTTCTTAAAAAATTCGCATTTATCTAACTAAATTCTCATGTTTGCGTCTTCAAGAATTTTGAATACAATTTCTATGTCTTTTAGATGATTTTCTTCGTTTTTGCTGAAGATAATAATGTCATCAGTGTAGACGAAACACCTAATTCCAATATGTTCTCTAAGAATGTCATCTAGCGCTCTTTGAAAAATGGAAGGGGCATTTTTAAGTCCAAACGGGAGTCTGGTAAACTCATATTTGCCTTAATTTACTGAAAATGCAGTTTTTTCTATGTCTGATTGTCTGAGTGGGATTTGGTGAAATCAACTTTTAAGGTCTAAAACAGAAAAAAATTTATTTTGTCCTAGTTGTGCCAGTACATTGTTTATGTCTGGTATAGGGTATCTGTCTGGAATAGTGACCAAGTTAAGCTTCCTATAGTCAATCACCATTCTATGTTTTTTCTGTCCGGAGGCATCCATTTTTTTGGAAGAATTATAGAATTATGGAGAAATTAAGAATGTCATCTAGCGCTCAAAGAATTTAACAAAGGTATCTTTTAAGTCAAATGGGTTGGCAATTGTGTGGTGGGTGGTATGGATATCTCCGGCTACGGAGCTTACATAAAAAGATTTATTATTTTCGATTGGTTTTTTTACCAATCGCGGTTGGATATAATTTTTATTAGAGCCGGTGTCTATTAAAATTTTGATCATCTCTCCATCACCGGTTTTACATTGAAAGTAAGGTAATGAAGAGGATTTTACTCTAAAAAATAAAGGCCAGTATATTCAGTTTCCTCTGTTTCTTGTTCGAAATCTGCAATTTCCGCATAGTATTCGGCTGATGTCTCGTCAGTTTCCGTTAATTGGTCGGTATTTTCTAATGTTTGTTCTTGTTCAGTGTTTATGTGAAAATTTCTCTGTCTTTTATCTACCCGTCCGCTTGTCATTTGAGGTGGTGGTCGTTTTCCCTGCATTCCATTATTTGGTCTGTTCATATAATTTATTTGTCTTGTCTGTAAACTTTTATCTATATCCATAGGTTCTGGCTTAGGCTGAGGTTTTGGAGCCAATGGACGTGGTGGTTGTATTGCTGGGTAAGCAGAATATTGTTGTTGATGTCTACTGAATTGCATTTGCTGCTGTGGAAAATAGGGTGTCATTTTCGGGGTCTGTGGAACGTGAGCTAAATATGGGATAAATGGTTGTCTAGCTGTGTTGAATGGTTGCTGTGCGAATTTTTTTGGTAAGGCAGGTCCTATAGTAGGGCCTTCAAATTTTCTTGAATTGTTTTGATTATTATTGGCGTAATTGGTTCTGAAATTTTGATTTTCTAGTCTTTCGCAAAGTTGAAGTGCAGATGGAAGATCTGCCGGCTCTTTGGTACCTAGCAGTCTAGGCAAGTCGCCGTTAAGACCTCTAATAAAAGTATCAAGCGCCTTGTCTCTGTAAGATTTGGCAAAAAGATCGATTGATTCTCTTCCCATTTCAATGCATGAAATTTTGTTCAAGATGAGTGATAAGTGAGTATTGACCTGTTGGTAGAAATCTGCTGTGGTTTGATTACCCTGTACTAACGAAGTCATCTGATATTCTAATGTCGTAACGTCTCGTTTATCAGCGTAGTGGGCTGTTAAACATTTGGAGATTGCTGTCCAATTTAGTGGTGTGTTATATGATTCTAGAACTGAGTCTGCATTACCTACTACAGGGTTGCCCATATTCGACGGACCCATGTTTTTTTTTTAAAAATCAAAGAAAAAAATACAAATTTGGCGGTTGGCAATCTTAATCATTTAATTTGTTCCAAGTAGATTTGTTTACATCAATTTTTGAATATGATATCTTTCAAATGGCCGCCTCTGGCGTTGATGGCGTATTGTGCCCTTTTTGCAGCATTTTCCATCGTTTTCGCCAACATTTCGGCCGGAATAGCGGCTATTTCTTCACGAATGTTGTCCTTGAGCTCTTCTAGGGTCCTTGGCTTGTTAACGTAAACCTTTGACTTCAAATATCCCCACAAGAAGCAGTCAGGCGGCGTCAAATCGGGCGAACGCGGTGGCCAGTCCAAATCACCACTTTTCGACATCAAACGGCCCGGAAACAATTTCTTCAGAAAATCGATTGTTATGCGACTTGTGTGCGGTGGAGCGCCGTCTTGTTGAAACCAGAACTGCCTCATACGCTTTCGACGAATAATTGGCATCACAAAAAGTGGACCGAGCCATGCCCAACTGCTGAGAACGGCGTTTTTGGGATGTTCTTGGGGACCTCTCAACACTGGCTCGTACGGCAGCGATATTCTCGTCCGATCGCCTTGGTCGACTTTTATTTGGCCTCTTCGGATTAGAAAGAGCCTCACCAGTCGTAAATTTTTCGTATAAACGCTTAATGGTGTTCTTAGAAGGCGCACTTTTCACATTATTTAATTTTTAAAAGCACGTTGAGTTTTCACAATTGACTTGGTCTGTTGAATGTAAATTTCAACTATTTCAGAGCGCTCGCGTGGCGTGTATTGTTCCATGGTAAAAATCTGCTTGGACTGACGCTTCAAACGCGGTATGTCATTAAGCGATCTGGCATCTCTGTCAAAAGTTATGGCGTCGTCAGATGGGTCCGTCGAATATGGGCAACCCTGTATTATGTTTCTAATAACATTTAAAATTGAATAGTACCTGGGGGATCCTTCTGTTAATGAATATATTTTTATTATTCTCTCTACGCTCTTTCTCCAAGAGCTGAATTCTCCTGCTTGGCCAGAAAATTCCCTGAGGCTTTTTACTATGTCAAATTCATTCATATTATTTGCATTAGCAGTATAGGTTTGATCGAGTAACGGCACTGAATCTGGATTTAATTTTTGATTTAGAATTCTCTCTACTATTTCTTGTATTTGAGCTTGCATATTAACTAAGTTTGCTGGGACTTGGTTTATTTCAGGGGCTTGTACCCCACTATTGGGTAGCATCGCGGGCCTGATCAGATTATTAGGATTAGCCATTGTAATAAAATATTTTTTGTATGTGTAGGGTTGTATGTAAAATATAAATTCTTAAATTAATAATTTTTTGGATTTTAGATATGATTTGTTTTGTGTGTTTCTTTGCTTTGTTTTTGCTTTTGTTGTGTCTTTTTTGCCTTTGTTTTAGCCTTTTAGCTTTTGTTTAAAAAGATTTCTTTTAGGTATGTTTCACTTTTGTGATTTCTTATTTGGTTTGTGGTTTGTAATTAAAAGTTAGCTTACAGTAAAATAAAATGCATCCTGAACCGGTCAGTTGGTAGTAGTCCTTTTTGCTCCTTGCTACTGGGGTACCTTTTCCTGGCACTCCCGTCCAGTTGTCTACGGCGATCGCCTGCAGTCTGATATAAGTGAGTCCTTTTCTTGGCGGGTCGTCCAGCAGTGTTGCCTTTCCTTTGGTGCGCCTTTTTTCCGGTGTTACCAGGGCAGCCTATGGGGTGCACTTGCAGGTGATTTTTGGAGTCGCGACTTATTTTTCGGATCGGTGGAACCCGGGCAGCCTATGGGGTGCTCTTACGAGTGTTCCTTTGATTCGATACCAAGGATATTTCCGCGGACAGAACCCTTAAACGTTGGGCGCCAGTTAAACACGAGTGACTTCAGTATTTAAAAATATATAAATTTTAGGTCACTTGGTCCGTATTTATTTGCACAAAAATTGGAACTAAATTATGTTTACAGAAATTGCCATATTTATACCCAATAACTTTGTCGCTGCCTCTGCCAACGTCGGAGCTTTGTCGTTGTCGTCGCGTAGCCAACTTTGGTTGCGAATTTGTGTTAACTTATATTATATATATATTTGTATATCTTGTTACTCCCTTTGATGACTTCTGTTTTTTTGTTTATTTTATTTTTTACCTTAGTTATTGTTGCGAAATAATTTAATTGTATTTAGTTATTTATTTTTTTTTTTTTTGGGGTTTGAAAAATATCTTTGATTGCAGAAAAAATCCGGAAAAACGCAATAAAAATAAATTAATTAATACATTAAATTAATTACTTTGCCGGAAATAATTGAATTTTATTTATAATTAAATAGTAATTATAATTATGAATTAATAATGTTTTTAATTAAATAATAATTATAATTATAAATAATTATTTTTGAGCGGAGTCAAAACGGTGGAATTAAAACCTTGGCTTTGGTTCGGGAGAAATGTTCTCTGGGTTATGCCGTCGGCAGCGCAGTGCATGCGTGAGGGACCCGTGAGAGAGAGAGACGGAACAGATGAAATTATGTGGAGAGAAAAAACACAAGACAGAAAAATATCTCGACAGCAGCGGACTGTTTGGCGAACAGGGAAACTCCCGAAATTAGTTCACACCGAGTGGCTGATATTAGTTAAGCCTTTTTATTTTCCACCACAAAATTTCAGAATTGCACTGCACTATGTACACAAGTTGTCACGCGCGTGAGTTATGAGTTGGTTTTAGCACCTTGTTTCCAGTATTGGGTTGATTGTAGCACTTCTTCCACCAGAGTCGTCAGAAAGATTCCAGGATAGATGGGTTTCTCAACTTAGATTTTCAAAAGTTATACGATTTGAAAGACGTTCTTACGTCTTCTACGGTTGGGTTGTAGTTTAAGACTGCTTTAATGTATTCTCAGCGGTGGCCGAGTAGCCGCCGCTGTTCAAGTGTACAAAGATTCTTATATGCTATACATAAATACTTATACAAAGTGAAATAAACGAATGTTTAAACAGAAATCATTCCAAGTGTCTGCTCGTGTCATATTTCCTGTATCGGAGAGTTGGGGCATCCTGTTGCAAGGTCAGCAAAAATGTAACGATTTGGACAATGTTTAGATTGCAACATATTTGCATCCGTATGTATGTATGTGTTCGTATGGCTGTCCAGTCAGCGTACCATTTCCAGGGTAGCTCTGGGAGGTTTAGCCGGAGGCTCGTTGCCTACCGACTGGTCGGTAACTCCTCCCCTCCTGGATTGTGTGACGGCCAAAGTGATGGACAACACGAAAACTGGCTCTGGTATGGTGGTAAAGACAACCTTCTTCTTTGTATTGATAAAAATGATTGATATTAGGGCTTCGAGAAATATTAACAAATATATCGCTCCAAAATTTGTAGTTGTAAAATTTTTCCACTGAATGATGGAATTTGAAGAATTTTAAGTTGATATCCTTAATATATTCGGTGAAGTTAATGTTTTGGACGATTGGTATTGTCGCCTCTATCTTCTCTTCGAATCGTGCCACTTCCATGTCGTAAGGAATCTGATTGATGAACACCTCAAAATTTTTAAATGTGACAAGTGCGGATCCCTTTACAAAAATTGTGGTTGAGCAGTTTGATACAATGGTAGTGTTGTCCGTGTTCAATATTAAAATATGTGCTGGTTCTATTTCAGTGATTAGTTCTAGGTTCTCTATTTCTTTGACTTTGCAGTTAGCTATGTTTAACGTGAATATACTATTAAGACATTTAGTTTCAAGGTTTTCTTTGATAGACAATGAATTTTCGCAGATGTAGTGTTTATCAATTTTCTTACATTTGTTAGTAAAATAGTAAACATCTTTTACATTATGATACGCCATGTAGAATCAGCATTTTGGTTTCGTTTATCGGCAGTGGAATAATATGTGTGAATTGATATATTTCTTGCTTAAATATAGGTATCTTAATTCTAAAATTGATCTTAATTCCGATCATGTAAATGTCTAATTCTAACATGTCGATGATGTGTTCGTTAGCTAAATGTTGCAATTCTGTGTTATTTATTACTTGCTTGATTACAATTAGTTCCTGTTCGGAAACAATGAAATTCGGTACAATGTTTAATTTTGCCAGTAAAATACTTTCTTCTATGTTGCTTAAATGATTAGACAAAACATCGATATTCATATTTATACGTGATATGTGTGTAAGTTATTGTGTTCCGAATTTACTGTTTTATAGATAGTATCTTTGTAATAGTTTAGATAATGATTAATTATCTGTTGTTCCTTGTAAATATGCTCGGTTATGTTATCGAATCTATTCTTAACGTCGTTATTAAATACCTCTTGCCTGTTAGCATTTGTAGTTAGTTCCCTTTGGTTTTCCGTAATGGTCTTTAAGCTGTTATCGATTCTATTTCCGTCCGTGACATCTAAATTACTATTTAATATTACTATTTTAGTAACTATTTTTACGACTCTACCTAGTCCATTTATTAATCCTCGTCTTTGCCTCTTTTTGGGAAGTAACCTATCTACTCTATCTTTTAATTGTTGAAGTTTAGTTGAAAGACTGTCGGTCTCGTTTTTTGAATCTGTATTCGTCTTTAATTTATATATAGCTTTTTCGAAACTAACGACGCCATCGATAAAATCTTACAGGTTTATTATATGTGATAGGTATTTGTGGGATTGAACGACCTTTGCTTGTCCCAAGCTTATTTTTAGTAACGGAGTGTCTTTTCCCAATTGTTGGACCTTTAAGTCCTGGGCTGCGACGAACGCGAATCAGTAATATCAATAGGAATTTGGTTTGTTATAATTCTTTTTTTGATCTTAGACTTGTGTAGTTTTTTATTTCTCGATGATATTAGTGTAGTTTTATTATCTTTGAGCACCTTATGTTGAGAAAAACGGGGGGTGAGTTTATTTCTTCTATTTTCCTTACGGAATATAATGTCGTCTGTTTTGACTGGAATTGGTTGTTCCCTGTGTTCATTTAGTTTATCAATTCTACGACTCATCTTCTCCTCTAACTGTGCTTTAACCTTTGGATATAACGTGTTTTGAAATTCGTTCAGTTTCTGAAGGTAGTCAGTCATGTTCGGAGTTATATTCAATATTTTTACTAAAAATGTGGGTTCTTCCCGAATGTAGTTCAAATGGAGTATGCTTAGTAGCAGAATGTATGCTATTATTGTAGGTGGTTAGGGTTTCGAACAGAATTTCTTCATGATCCCTTTCCAGCTTGTTAGCCTTCCTGGTCTCATAAATAATTCTGTAAATTTCCGTTAGTGAAGAATGCAACCTTTCTACGGTTGAATTACTCGTAGATTGCTGGAATGAAGTAACATGGGTTAAAATATTGTATTGTTTATAAAAATTCAAACAAATCTTCCCAGAAAACTCAGCGCCTTGGTCAAAAACCAGTTTTGTTGGCACCCCCACAAAACAAAAATAATAGCCGGAATTGTATAAGCACTATCGAATTTAGATAATTTGTCGATTAATGTAAGGATTGTTTGACCATTAATCGTATAAATATCCATGTGTACTATCTGTAAAGGCACTTCGGGGATTTCAGTCTTTCGAAATACTAGCTTAGGTGGCCTTCTATCATACTTAAGTCTGTTACACATGTCGCAAAGATTGATTATCTTGGCAATCTTTTGTTTCATGTAGGGAAAATACAATGTCCTCTTTAAGTGACTCAGAGTCTCTTCGATACCACGATGATTATTGTTTTGATGATATTCCATAATCACCGTCTCCTGTTCTTGTGTGGTAGTAACATCCATCAGAAAATCTCTGCACCTGATCAATTTGTAGTTCTTAAAGTGTCTTAAAGACTTCTTCTGGCGCGAAGATGGCGTGTAATCTGGTAAGTACTAGGATTTCCTGTAAGATTGTGATAATACCGTTGAGGTCGAACTTGACTCTTGATATAGTACGTCTGAGTTTGTTTATTTTGATAAAGATACAGTTTCTATTACTTATCGCGTTCATGAACCTATTTCAAGAAATATTTACCGTGTAACAATACTCGTTAATCGGCCTATCTGCAATAAATTTACATGGATACTATGACGAGGAATTTGGACAAATTTGTCGGGTGAGGCCCATTTCATTGAATGGTACCGTAAATAGCAATTTGTTTGTATCTCTATTCGACTTAGGGCATCAGCCACGACATTCTGAGATCCCTTTTTATGACGACTTCATAGTCATATTTCAATAGTTGTAGTTTCCATCCGACCAATTTGGAGTTTTGTTCCAAAATAAAATGGCCATGCTGTTACCATCAACCACGTTAGGGTTTGTGCGTCCTGATAACTAAATTTGTGACCAATTATTCGACCGAATAGAGTAGGGACGAAAGTTCTGTTTAACAGCTCCAGCCATAAGTCGCATAACAATCCATTTTCTAACGGTCGAGTAATTGATTTCTGGCGATTGATGTGAAAGTTCTGATTTGGAATGATCACCGCGTCCTGATTTGAAGCCCCAGAGTTCTTCTTGTGGGGATATTTGAACTCAAACCTATCGTTACGGACATTGCTCAAGGCATCATGTGGTGAAAAATAAAGCCGCTAGGTTTAAATTAGCGAAGTCATGGTATTTCAAAAAGGGGTCATTACACCATCAAAAGGGTCATTTAAAAAACATACAAACGCTTAACTATGTATTGCAAATTCAATGATTAAGATCCACTGCCACACTTTTCTTTTTTCTTTGATTTTTGGGTCAAAAAAACGTGGGTGATCTAATAGCGAAATCCCGGATGAACTTTTTTTAAATAAAATAAGTCCTAACTTTAGACCCAAAAAAATATTTTATGTCTTAAATCTTCGTTCTTCGGACTATCGGAAAAACCTTATGGATACTATGGCCTCGGATTATTTCTGGTGGGATTTGGCTTGATACCTTCCTCTGTGACTAACGTGTCCCAGGTACTCGATTTCTTTGACGCATAAAACTCAGATTCATGTTCCAATGGTTGAATTTTCAAGTTTGAGCTTGGCCTTAAAATTCATCAGGACAATACGGGATCTAGGTCCGTAACTATGTGGAATCTCTGACAACTGATAGGTGACGAAAGTACTTTCGCCCAGATAAAGATAGCCCTCGTCATCGGTCGAGTAACTAATTTCGCGATCATTGAGAGTCCTGCCAATGATACCGTTATCCAGTTACTCTTATAAAGAACGTAGCTGGAGCGTCATTGCTAGCATCGTACTCAAAGAAGGTTTATTAAGGTCAGGTTCGTAAAAGGGTCCTTACACAATAAGGTCTTAAAAACGTTAAACGCTTTTTTGGCTTCGTATCGAAATACTGGAGTTCCATTTCGATTTGATAGAAAAAAGATTTTATTTCTTGTTCTTGGGACGATTTTCTTGGGATTTCAAGGCTGTGAAACCTACCTCTGTGGCAACGTCTGCCGATTTTCTTTAGGCAAAACTCAGACTTGTCTGTTTGAATTTTCAAGTATGGGATATCTGTCTTTCTCGGTTTTTCATTAAGTTTCCTAAAATCCACTACCATTCTCCACTTCTTTACTTGGGACGCATCCATTTTCTTTGATACTAAGAGTACTGGATTCGCTCCAAGGCGAATGGCTGTGCCTGATTATATTCTGATCTAGGAGTTTACTTATTTGATTCCGGATTTCTGTTGACTCCGTCGGACTGAACCGAAATGGTCTTCAGAAAATCGGTTTGTTGTCTGTAAGTCTAACCTGGTGTTTCACTTGGTTGGTCAGTGAATTTACTACAAAGTTTAGACAATTGTTGTCTTTCCTCGTCATTTAAATGATCGGTTCTAATATTATTAAAGTCCAGGGGACAATGCTTTTCCTCATTATCTACACTATCCCGTATTAAATTTACCACGGCGAAATCCTCTTCTTTGAACTTGTTTACTTCAAGTCCTAAATCCAAACAGAATTTCTTTGGTGTAGTGGAGAAATTATTAATTTCCACCCGAGCGTAATTGTTGTGTGCCGTGTAAATGCCAGATGTTATGAATAAATCTTCTTCGAGTTGAATATGGTCGCATATGAATGGCCCTTCTTTAACATTTACCGGGATTGTGATAAATGATTTGGACTCTTCTTCTATTTCATAAGATTTTGAGAGACGATTTGGCTCTAAATATAAGGGTATTTCGACAGTAGGTGTAATAAAAATCAGTTTTGCGATATCGATCTTTGCCAGAAGTTGTGTCAGAATATTCATACCAATCAAACCGTCGAAAAATGTGTGAAAGTTGAACAATAAAATGGGTATTTCCTTAGATCGTCAAGTCTTTGAAAATGGTCAATATAGCCATCTGTGGGACGGGGTATTCCTGAAGAATTGTCTTGATTGTGATTGGTGTATCTAACTTGACCCTTTCTTTTTCAGATACAAATTTTGGGTTGATAAAAGAACCCTCCGCCCCTGTGTCTATTAGAAATTTTAATTTGTTATTGTTTTGAAAAGACAGTTCGACATATGGTAAATTTGCGTCTAAGCGAAATTTACTCAGGAATCCTGTCTGTGGTTTGAGGCTTTTGATTGAAAATTTGGTTCTTCAACAATATTACGAGTTTATTCTGCTTCTTCTACTGTATTCTTCGTCTCGACATTGAACAACCTTGACCCGCTAGATTGAGTCCTGTTGTTGCTTCTAAAGTTCCTGTTAGCCGCCGCACTGGAGGTACTAGGGGTATCGTCACCTGCTGTTATTGCAGGGAATCTATTACTACCCGCATTCTCATAGTTGTTCCGGTCGTAAGTTGGCCTGTTGTTACGATTATAACGATTAAAATCCCTATTTTGGTACTGGTTGTAATTGTTCCTGTTTGAGGGTTGATTCGCGCGGAAACGGTCGTTTTGCTTATTAAACTGTCTATTCTGTGTTCCATACGTATTATTTTCTGCGAAGTATAAATTTCTCTCCTTAATTGCCATATCATAAGCCTCCTCGAGTCCCGTTGGTCTAAACGCTCTGACAATTGCGCTTAGGTTTCCCCTAAGCCCCGCGAGGAAGGCCGTCAAACACGTCTGTGAAACTACCTTCTGCCTAACCCGCATTGCTAGCTGCTCCGTCTCTTCCGTCTCTATTATTCTGAACAAGGCTAGTTTAATCCTCGTGATTTGCTCATACGATTTCTGGATGGGTAGCTGTTTTTGCTTTAAATTGTAGAGTTCTGTCATCAAGGTCTCCTCATCCCTTCTATCTCTGCAATGCCTTATCAATGCGTCTTTAATTTCATCCCAATTCAAGCTTGCTCCCGCACCTATTAGCGCTATGTGAGCGTTGCCCTCAATTTTTTGTCTAATTGCTCTCAGGAGCATCTGACCGTACGGTGTTTGGTCGGTTCCCCTAATCATTAGAATTACTTCTTCGACATTATTGATAAATTCGTTCAATGTGAATGGATCCCCAGAGTACGATGGTAGGAATCGAATAGCGTCAGGAATTCTCATAGATGCGAATAGATCCGCATGGTTTACAACCGCGGAACTCAGATGGGATGGTGACGAGTTTGTGCTAGAGTCCATGGTGACAGGCAAGGGTGTTTCAACAGGTTGTAAGGCTAAAGAGGTCTCTTGGGGTGCTTGAGTTGTCTTGGTCTGTTTTTTACCAACACCCCTAGTAACGATCTTATTAGTAGGTAATAGACTCCTGACCTTAGCAATATTAGGCATTAAGTAGGTTTATTCTGTCCTATGAGAAAACGAACTACTAGTGTTACTGTGTAATTTGTACTTAACAATATCGTCTTTATGTGTAGTTAAATTATGGTATTGTATCCGCTTGTAGTGTAGTGTAGTGTTTTTTCAGGTGTTTACTCTTGTGGATTTTGCCTGTAAGAACATTAGTTTTAGATAAGTTTTCAAGACAATAATTTCCCTCGTAACTGGTGGTCGTTAGGATTTGTAAAATTTGGTATATGTGTATATAAGAAAATAAGCAAAGACATTTCATGTGTGTGCCTATAGGGCAACTAAAAACATTAGAAAAAAAATGTTTCTTTCTCTTTAATTTATTAATATATAATATTTTTTTTTTGCACGAGAAACCAGCCTTCGTAATTTGCCATAAATCCGAAAGCTGACGTTCTTACAAAACACGCGATGGGATTGTAGAACTATCTCTTTGTAACTTTTCCATTCGTATTTTTCTTTCTCTTCATGTATATTTTTATTTCTTTTTTTTTATATTTTCCAAAAAACACGAGAAACCAGCCTTCGTAATTTGCCATAAATCCGAAAGCTGCCGTTCTTACAAAACACGCGATGGGATTGTAGAACTTATTTTATATTTATTTATATATATATTTTTTTTTTTTTTTCTTTTATACACGAGAAACCAGCCTTCGTAATTTGCCATAAATCCGAAAGCTGACGTTCTTACAAAACGCGCGATGGGATTGTCGAACTATTTCTCTGTATTTATTTAAACACATGCATTTGCCGACGGCACTCTGCACTTTTCACTATCAGTCGCATCTTTTGTATTATTTTATTTAAATTATTTTCTTTTATCTTCATTTCTTTGGACGAAAAAATTTCTTTGCTTGCTTTGTCATATTTATCGTGATTTGCACATTTTATTTCAACTTTTGAATTTATTTTACACTGGCCACAAGAATATTCACCTGTTTGTGTGTCTCTTACAAAGATATAACGAAGATCAGGTCCATCACGGTTCGTGAGCCGGCTGCGCCAGTTATGAGTTGGTTTTAGCACCTTGTTTCCAGTATTGGGTTGATTGTAGCACTTCTTCCACCAGAGGTCGTCAGAAAGGTTCCAGGATAGATGGGTTTCTCAACTTAGATTTTCAAAAGTTATACGATTTGAAATAAGAACGTCTTCTACGGTTGGGTTGTAGTTTAAGACTGCTTTAATGTATTCTCAGCGGTGGCCGAGTAGCCGCCGCTGTTCAAGTGTACAAAGATTCTTATATGCTATACATTAATGCTTATACATAAATACAAAGTGAAATAAACGAATGTTTAAACAGAAATCATTCCAAGTGTCTGCTCGTGTCATATTTCCTGTATCGGAGAGTTGGGGCATCCTGTTGCAAGGTCAGCAAAAATGTAAAAATGGACAATGTTTAGATTGCAACATATTTGCATCCGTATGTATGTATGTGTTCGTGTGGCTGTCCAGTCAGCGTACCATTTCCAGGGTAGCTCTGGGAGGTTTAGCCGGAAGCTCGTTGCCTACCGACTGGTCGGTAACTCGTGCATGTGTATGTCTGGATGCACATATGCCTTGACCGTTGGCAAGTTGATGTACAACGGGGAACGAAAAAAAACGGCAAGGAGTATGGCGACGCACACAAAGCGGAGACGGATAGAAAATTTTTTGGAATTGAAGGAATGTTAAATTTCTCGACTGACGTTGTGTCGGGAAAACTCGGACGTGGAGTTGACACGAAAAAATTGATCTTGCTGAAGTGTGAACGAAATTCAATGTTCCACCACTGCTGCAGACCGGCAGCGAGAGGGAGTCGGATAATGCCCGTACTTATCTTTTTTGCGGTCAAAAATTCGATTTAGCGTCCCTTGTGAACAGTTGTGTTTACTTTTGTGCTCTGAGTTTTTGTATTTTTTCAGTGATTTGGTGTGAGTGTTTTGTGTTCCTTTAGTTATAAAGCTTAACCTAATATCTGTGTTAGAAATTTTAAATAGATCTCTCAGTAAACGGCTATGTGTTTATAGTTATTTTAACATTTCTATTAGATTTGTTTAATCTCGTAGCTTTGCTAGTGTAATTTACGCTCTCTATACTTGCTAGAACTCTTTTACTCCCTCTCAATCTCTCCCGCTCTATTTTATAACTGTAATTTACTCTCTATGAACTTCTGGTAGACTTTTTCGTTTATTTCTCTAACTCTCTCTCTTTCTTGCATGCTCTACATTGTATTTGTTTATGCTTAAAGTTGTTGTGTCGCCACGCTCAGTCGATATAAGATTTATTCTCTCGTGCTCTCTTTATTCGATTTAATTCGTGATCTCGCGCTCTTATCTTATTTTGTTCGTGTTTTGTCCCCTTGTGTTTTTTGAATTTGATCCCAGTGCCAAATTTCCTTTGAGGTATTTTTCATATCTTATTTTTTATTTGCTTTAAACTTACAATGGCTCTTGTCTGTCCTAAGAAAAATTGTACTCCTGCGTCTTCAACTAAAGACCCTTTTATTTTTTGCTGGCTCTGCGATTCGATGATGCACGTTAAGGATTTAGTGGCAGAGTTAAAGACTTCATTGATCTTAATTCTGGTCTGATGTGGTCATG
This sequence comes from Drosophila carrolli, assembly GCA_018152295.1. NCBI lineage: Eukaryota > Metazoa > Arthropoda > Insecta > Diptera > Drosophilidae > Drosophila > Drosophila carrolli. The sequence continues at coordinate 2,230,218 of JAECXJ010000021.1, read as the reverse complement.
TGGGTCCTGCAAGGAAATGGTAGTTGAGATGAGCGGCTTTATGAATCAGACTCGTGACAGCCTATTAAATATCTCAGGAGCTTTTAAACAACTCAATGTGTTCAATTCCGTCTGTGCCCAGTTTAATAATAAAAAAATGTTAACCGAGTCACCTAAACGGAAAAAAGCCAGTTTAACCGCCGCTAATATGATTGTGAAATCCACCCCAAATCCGAACTTGGTAGCAGCAGTTTCTGTTGACACAGGGGTAAATGAACCAACTCTGCCTATGGATACAGCTAGTTCGGGTGGAGTCCCTGTTCCCAGAATAAAATCTACAGTAATGGCTAGGTCAAAGGATTCGTTGCCGACCGTACGTATAGGTACAGTAGGCACCGGTTCTCAGCCTAGTGAGGTTCAGACTACTACTGGGGGGCATAAGAAACGTTCAATTGTCCCACAAAGGAAGCAATTATTTGTTTCTAGATTCACCATAGATACCACATCTGAGGATGTTTTGGAATTTATACGTGAAAAATTCCCATCCGAGGATATTGCAGTTGAACAATTTCGATTTTCAAACGCTCGTAGGATATCGTCTTTTAAAATATTTGCTCCGCCTGATGTGTTTAATGTGTTACTTTCTGAAAGATTTTGGCTTAATGATGATTTAGTAATTAAAGAATTTGTTCCCAATAAACCAAGAACAAATAACAGGCCTTTCGCTGTGCCAAAAACTAAAAAGTTTATTTTTGGCGTGTCAACATGTTAGGGGACTAAATATGAAGCTACACAAGCTTTATGCTGACTCCTCTGCATTCACTGAAGATATTTTGGCTTTTACGGAAACTTGGCTAAAACCAGAGATATCTGACTCTGAAGTTCTGTAAAATAACTTTAATACTTATAGGACCGATCGCCCCTCACGTAGGGGGCGGTGTGCTGATTGCCGTTACCTCTAGCCTTACATCTGAAAGAATTCTCACTCATATCCCAAACGAAATTGAATTTGTAAGTGTGAAAGTTTTATTGCAATCTTTATCTATTTTTGTTACATGTTCTTATATTCCACCTGGCTCTGATCTAGTAATTTATGAGCACCATCTGTCCGCAATAAAATCCGTACTATCCCTTCTTTCTAACAGGGACCTTTTGATGGTTTTGGGTGACTTTAATTTACCTGATATTTCTTTGTCTCCTCCCACTGACTCAATTGTCGCTATACCTTTATCCGCCCATGATTTTGTAGATGGCCTTTTAGAATTATCGTTACAGCAAGTAAGCTTTATACGAAATTCTTTAAATAGACAATTAGACCTTGTGTTTGTTTCAGACCTGTCTGAGGTCACGGTATGTAGAATTGACGCTCTTGTTGTACCTGAAGACCGATATCATCCAACAATGGAATTAACAATTTACCTCCCCTGCTCTGATACCCTATCTCCTTTAATGTCGCCAACTAAAATGAGATGTTTTCGTAAATGCGACTATAATAAACTTAACAATATGATTTCTAATTATAATTGGACAGACTTGTACAATTGTACAGACATTGAAAGTGCCACTGAACTATTCTATATAGCGTTAAATACGTATTGAGTCGGTACAAACAAATTTTCTTCTATTTGCCCTTCGTAGTTTGAAACTGGGATCAAAATGTAAGGCTACCTTCCTAACAGAGTAGATTATTGTTGCTTAATTTACCTACACTTGTAAATCGTAGAACAATGCAAAATCTTATAAGAGGTGATATTGATTCTGCAGAACTTGTAAACCGCCTAACATTCAATGTTCCTGTTAGAATAACACGAAATTATATTCTTCTAAATTTGCCATGATGTACATCTAATTTTTGTCTGCACGAGCCCTTTCGCGTTCTATGTAATAATTATAACAACCTTTATCATTTAATTTGCATTTCAACTTCTATCCCGTTATTAAAAACTAATATTTTAACTCATTTGCTTTACTCTTAATTGTGCCTTTTATTTTCATTTGTGTCTTGTTTCTATTTAATTTATGTATTTTCCTCGCGAACTCGCATTTTTTGCGGAAATTGAAAATAGGGCCCCGCGCGTAACAAGCACGTGCTTGGTGTCGTTGTATTAAAAAAAAATCACCGGAGCTGCTGGTCGAGTGGCAGAAGGATATCCTTATCCGGCTCAAATGGACCAAAATGTTGGGGGGCGTTCTTGCCACAAAAAGATCTGAAGGCACAAAAAATTCCCACGGCGCAAACGCAAAGGGAGACGAAAATGAAGAAGTCGGGGGCGTCGTGGTGTAATTCAATGTGTTTTATTCGGCTGCATACATGAGACTATTGATTTAAAACCTAAGGCCGCGCTCCCGCCCGCTTTACTACGCTGAAGTGAGAGCGGGATATCGGCAGCGGCCGTCCGAGGAGTTCCGTTACGAAACCCAATGCTCGCATTCTGGAGCGCGGACGTTGCGAGAAGCGAGCGAGGGAGCGCAAGAGGGCCGAGAGCGAAAGCTCGGTGAGCTTAGTAAACAGCGGCGATGCAGTGGGCCACTGCCCTAAACACTGAGTGAGTAGATATGGAGTTATGGCTAAACGCGGGGGCGTGAAAAATAAAATAAATAAAAGAATAGCGCACGTAAAGTAGCTATTATTTAAAAAAAAACAACCACCACCCCCTGGGCAACTGCCCAAAAACTACAAGAAGAACTCGACTTCTTGCAAACAACTTTACAAAAATCAAAGCCAATAACTCCAGCTCACTCAGAGATAAGAATAATAAATCAAAAACTAAAACCTCCATCTCCCAAACCACTACCGAAAAAATAAAAAACCTGCCTAAACAAAATATAAAAAATATAAATAATAAACAAAAATACCTGTGCGATGACCGGCACCAGTACCGCCTGAGCTCATAGGCCCCGGACATCAGCAACGGAGACTACAAGTGTGGGGGGCAAACCACCATCTACGCCATCGATGGAGCACCAGCGTGCCACGGACAGGCGACGACCAACTGATGCTAAATAGGCGACCAGCTTCAATAAATTTGCCGATTTCTTAATTTAACATAAAATAAAATGAAAAATATATACAAATAGGCAGATAATTGTAAAAAATAATTTAAAAAAAATTAATTTTCATAAATTAAAAATTTTAAAAAATATATATACCTATATTCAAATTAACATATGAATGAACAAAAATAGCATAAGTAAATTCGATAATAGCAACGAAATTAATAAATACAATTGGTTTGATCGATTCCACCGCAAATCTTATTAATAAAATTGAATCAACAAATATCGATCCCCAATTAACAAATATATTAGAGTTAATAATTGTCATAATTTGCACAACAAGTGCATTACAAAGAGGGCACTAAGCCAAGCAAACGATCTTGATAAAATCTAGTTGGACATACCCGCAATAATTATGATAGTTGTAATAAGAAAAAAAAGGTTATCTGATCGTAACATTCTGATGCTCTGCTTCCATCCCCGTAGATAGCTGATGAGTCTGAGGTGACGTGCAGACGAAACTAGCTAGTCCTATCATAGTCGGGTTCACTCCCCAGGGAGTGTAAGTGTGATGAAAGTTAAGTGGAATAAATAGTTGTGTTATAGAGGAAATTAAAATATAACCAACGTATGACTTCGAGTAATTCAATAACAATACATAAAATGTAATAAGAATATATTGACAAAAAATATTTACTTTGACGGAAATATATATACAAGTATATACATTACAAAATTTGTATTTCTAAAAATAACGATTTAAGACAATGAATTAATTGTCATGAAAGATTTTATTTTGAATAAAGAAATTAATAAAATAAAAATAATGTCAATCTAAAATATAATAATAATAAAAAAAAAACTTAAATATAAACGTAGAAAAACAAAAATTATATTAGTGTGCCAACAAGTAAGGCAATAAGGGAAACCTTTAGAAGGGACCCCGAATTTGCAGCGAGTGCAAGCCATCCTTCAATTGCATAACTCCCCAATGGCAATCAGAAATCGAAAACGAATACATTGAAGATATAACTTACAATTTTCTCCACTGATCCACTGCACTGCAACACAAAAAGGAATTGTTCCGTCTGCAGTACCAAAGTGTAAAATTTTTTCGGAATTAAATAAAAATCCGTTACTTGGTAATGTAATTTTGATAAAATCGGTATGGAATAGAAATAAATAAAAGACAAGCTTACAGAAGTAAAGAGTACGTTTGACAAATCCTTTAAGTGTCTAAATCAAAATAGTAGTATACAGGAAGGCACAATAAACAAACATGCTAAAATACTAGTGAAATGTTTTAATAAAGCACGAACACTAGTACACAATAACAAAGATTAGTCGCACTGGTCATATGCCTCAAAGTTATTCCTACGGATAAAATCTAATCTTATTTCTATCAAAGAAAAATACGATTTGGATATATCTATACCAACTATCCTTAATACTCGACTGACGGTTGAACCTAGTCAACAACTAGAGTCTGAAAAAATAGATTCAGAAGAAGAAGAGGAAAATATAGATGAAATAAATATAAATAATTTAACAATACCTGCCGTAATAACATTACATGAGGCAGAAGAAGAATCTGAATCTGAATCTGGTTAGAATCTGAATCTAATTGTAGTTCTATTGAGGATAAACCAGTCGTGATATCGGATAAAACAATTTCCCAAAGGATATACATAAAAGACATTTCTAATGCCATCCCAAAATTTAACTCGCGCACTTTCGCTTTGCGATCAGCCAATACCATTTCATGTATTTTTTTGACATTGTCCTCTGTAACCGCATTGGAAGGCCTGTCGCTGCGGACTTCATCGGTAGTGGAGTTGCGGCCACAACGAAACTCTCGAAACCAATAATTCACGGTGTAATCTGACGGAGCATTTGCCCCTTAATATTTGTCCAATTTTTCGTTGGTTTCCTTCGCCGTTTTGCCTCTCAAAAAATAATGTTTTATGAGAGAACGAAAATCGTTACCCGTTACTCGTAGAGTAAAAGGGTATATTGTATTCGTGCAAAAGTATGTAACAGGTAGAAGGAAGCGTTTCCGACCCTATAAAGTATATATATTCTTGTTCAGGATCACTAGCCGAGTCGATCTAGCCATGTCCGTCTGTCTCTGTCCGTCTGTCCGTCTCCGTCTGTCTGTCCGTCTGTCTGTCCGTATGAACGCTGAGATCTCGGAAACTATAAAAGCTAGAAGATTGGCATTTTGCATGCAGATTCTAGGAGTTCCTACGCAGCGCAAGTTTGTTTCAAAAAGGTGCCACGCACCCTTTAACTACCACAATCGCTTATATACGATTTTAAAAATTTAAATATTTCGGAAAAGTAAAAATGCAGTTTTATTCTGTTTATCAATACCTATCGAAGAAATTTTTCAAATCGGATCATTCGTTAAAAAGTTATGCGTGATCAAAGTTTCTATCTCCATCTCCCTCGCACTCCCTTTACCTGAGTAACGGGTATCTGATAGTCGGGGCACCCGACTATAGCGTTCTCTCTTGTTTTGTCTATATTCGACATGACGCCAAACACGTCAACAACAATCACCTGCCAAAACAAAACTAAGGGCAGTATCGCACTGAAATTTTGTATGCTTGCCTAATTATGAACGTAAGGAACTATAACCTTCTTTGCAGTAGTAGCGCATTCTGGCGGTCAAGGAGGTTACTTTTCACCCAACACAACTTTCATATTGCCAATTAAACTTTTTCTATACCGTGTGATGGAATTTTAGTATTAGATTTTATCAAAAAATATAATTTCCAAATAAATTTTAAACTTTTAAAAAATCTGCTCATCATAAGACCAGATAACTTAAAATATTTTATTTTTGTACCCATAACTCACAGCTCCGCTAATAATATAATAGTGTTACCGGAAAGATCTGAAGTTGTCCGAAAAATCGAGCTAACTTCGAATGAAGATAGCATTCTAATTCCGAACCAGAAAATTAAACATAGTATATATGCAGCTAACACTGTCGTTTCGACTTCAAATGCATTTGTCCGTTTACTAAATACCACTAACACCGATAAAATGATCAGCATTCACAATTTAAATTATGAACCGTTAACAAATTATGAACCGTTAACAAATTATGAAATATCAAAAATAGACAAAGACGTTAGATCTAAAGATGTCCAAATTAACTAAAAAATTTCCAAAAGGAATAAGGTATATTGTTCCTATGGGAGCTATAGGATATGGACGTCCGATCGTCACGCGCTTTTACCCTAATCAAGGTATGCATAAAAAATACGATTTGAAAAGAATATCCTAAAAATCATTAAATTTTAACCGATTTTACCCTATTTTTCCTATGGGAGCTATTGGATCGTCACGCGCTTTTACCCTAATCAAGGTATGCATAAAAAAATACGATTTGGAAAGATTAAGTTATATCCGATTGTTCCTATGGGAGCTATAGGATATAGACATCCGATCGGGGCGGTTTTTTAACTGAGCTCGCAAACGGTATTGAAATAGACGGACAGACGGACGGACGGACAGACGGACATGGCTATATTGAATCCTCTATTGATCCTGATCAAGAATATATATACTTTATGGGGTCGGAAACGTCTCCTTCACTGCGTTACAAATTTCTGACCAAAATTATAATACCCTCTGCAAGGGTATACAAATTATAGAGTCCTCATAGCCAAAAATGCGAAATTCAAGCTCAAGTTGATAAATTAATTAAAAATAAAATAGTAGAACCATCAGTATCAGAGTACAATAGCCCATTATTACTAGTACCTAAAAAGTCATTAAATACCGAAAAGAAATGGCGATTAGTAATTGACTATCGTCAAATGAATAAAAAATGATTGCCTGATAAATTCCCGGTTCCTAGGATCGATGATATTTTAGATCAACTAGGAAGAGCTACATTTTTCTCTTGCCTTGACCTAATGTAAGGATTCCATCAGATAGAGCTAGACTAAAAATCTAGAGATATAACATCTTTTTCAACGAGCAAAGGCTCTTATCGCTTCACGCGATTACCATTTGGATAAAAAATAGCGCCAAATTCATTCCAAAGAATGATGACTATTGCATTCTCTGGACTTGAACCCTCACAAGTCTTCCTTTATATGGATGATTTGATAGTAATTGGTTCTTACGAAAACAACATGCTTAACAATTTAATTAGTGTTTTTGACATGTGTAGGAAATACAACATAAAGTTACATCCTGAAAAATGCTCATTTTTCAAGCATGAAGTCACATTTCTGGAACACAAATGCACAGATAAAGGAATCTTACCAGATGACACAAAGTTTGTTGTCATATTAAAATATCCAGTCCCTATGACTCGGACAGCGAAAGACGATTTATTGATTTTTGTAATTATTACAGACGATTCATACAAAATTTTGCCGATTATGCTAGGCGTCTAACAAGGTTAAACAAAAAGAATGTTCCATTTAAATGGACTGATGAATGTCAAAATGCATTTAAATATCTCAAAGCTCAACTAATAAAACCAAGTAATACAACCAACAGTACCCAGATTTTACAAAAGAATTTTGTAAATTCACAGATGCAAGTATTAAAGCATATGGTGCAGTGCTAACACAAGACCACAATGGAATTTAACTTCCAGTTGCCTATGCATCGAAAGCATTTACGAAAGATGAAAGCAACAAGAGTACAACGAAACAAGAGTTAACTGCCATTCATTGGGCAATCACTTATTTTAGACCATATATATACGGAACACATTTTCAAGTAAAACAGACAATAGACCACAAACATTTTTGTTTTTTAATGACAAACCCCAGCTCTAAATTAACACGCATGAGACTTGAATTAGAAGAATATAATTTTACAGTAGAGTACCTAAGAGGCAAGGACAATTTCGTAGCAGATGCTTTATCACGGATAACAATATACGAATTAAAAGAATTACATAATAAAATCCTGAAAGTCACTACCAGGTATCAAAGTAGACAAAAATCATGCGCAGGAAACAAAAAGTAGAAATGTCAAGGCAATCTACAGAAAAAGCTTCTCAGCCCAACGTATACGAAGTCATTAATAATGACGAAGTACGTAAAGTAGTGACCTTGCATATAAAAGATATGTTATGTTTCTTTAAACATGGTATGAAAATTATAGCAAGAATACATATTGGTGATTTATAAGCTAATGGAAATATTGACTTGGGACAACTATTAAGCAAAATCTAAAAGAGTAAATGAATGTGTAGTCACATGTGATATGACGAAATATTTTGTTGCTATACCGGTTGCAAACAAAAGTTCAGCGACTGTAGCAGCTGCAATACTCGAATCTTTTATTCTTAAGTACGGTCCAATGAAAACGTTCATTTCGGACGTGGGAAGAGAATATAAGAATTCAGTTATAAACGACTTGTGCAAATATTCAAAAATAAAGAATATAACCATCAACTGCACACCACCACCAGACCGTTGGAACAATAGAGAGAAGCCACAGAACATTTAATGAATATATACAACGAACTACTAGTGTTACTGTGTAATTTGTACTTAACAATATCGTCTTTATGTGTAGTTAAATTATGGTATTGTATCCGCTTGTAGTGTAGTGTAGTGTTTTTTCAGGTGTTTACTCTTGTGGATTTTGCCTGTAAGAACATTAGTTTTAGATAAGTTTTCAAGACAATAATTTCCCTCGTAACTGGTGGTCGTTAGGATTTGTAAAATTTTGTATATGTGTATATAAGAAAATAAGCAAAGACATTTCATGTGTGTGCCTATAGGGCAACTAAAAACATTAGAAAAAAAAATGTTTCTTTCTCTTTAATTTATTAATATATAATATTTTTTTTTGCACGAGAAACCAGCCTTCGTAATTTGCCATAAATCCGAAAGCTGCCGTTCTTACAAAACACGCGATGGGATTGTAGAACTATCTCTTTGTAACTTTTCCATTCGTATTTTTCTTTCTCTTCATGTATATTTTTATTTCTTTTTTTATATTTTCCAAAAACACGAGAAACCAGCCTTCGTAATTTGCCATAAATCCGAAAGCTGCCGTTCTTACAAAACACGCGATGGGATTGTAGAACTTATTTTATATTTTTATATATATATATTATTTTTTTGTTTCTTTTATACACGAGAAACCAGCCTTCGTAATTTGCCATAAATCCGAAAGCTGACGTTCTTACAAAACGCGCGATGGGATTGTCGAACTATTTCTCTGTATTTAAACACATGCATTTGCCGACGGCACTCTGCACTTTTCACTATCAGTCGCATCTTTTGTATTATTTTATTTAATTATTTTCTTTTATCTTCATTTCTTTGGACGAAAAAAATTTCTTTGCTTGCTTTGTCATATTCATCGTAATTTGCACATTTTATTTTAACTTTTGAATTTATTTTACACTGGCCACAAGAATATTCACCTGTTTGTGTGTCTCTTACAAAGATATAACGAAGATTTAGGTCCATCACGGCTCGTGAGCCGGCTGCGCCAGTTATGAGTTGGTTTTAGCACCTTGTTTCCAGTATTGGGTTGATTGTAGCACTTCTTCCACCAGAGGTCGTCAGAAAGGTTCCAGGATAGATGGGTTTCTCAACTTAGATTTTCAAAAGTTATACGATTTGAAATAAGAACGTCTTCTACGGTTGGGTTGTAGTTTAAGACTGCTTTAATGTATTCTCAGCGGTGGCCGAGTAGCCGCCGCTGTTCAAGTGTACAAAGATTCTTATATGCTATACATAAATGCTTATACATAAATACAAAGTGAAATAAACGAATGTTTAAACAGAAATCATTCCAAGTGTCTGCTCGTGTCATATTTCCTGTATCGGAGAGTTGGGGCATCCTGTTGCAAGGTCAGCAAAAATGTAAAAATGGACAATGTTTAGATTGCAACATATTTGCATCCGTATGTATGTATGTGTTCGTGTGGCTGTCCAGTCAGCGTACCATTTCCAGGGTAGCTCTGGGAGGTTTAGCCGGAAGCTCGTTGCCTACCGACTGGTCGGTAACTCGTGCATGTGTATGTCTGGATGCACATATGCCTTGACCGTTGATGTACAACGGGGAACGAAAAAAAACGGCAAGGAGTATGGCGACGCACACAAAGCGGAGACGGATAGAAAATTTTTTGGAATTGAAGGAATGTTAAATTTCTCGACTGCCGTTGTGTCGGGAAAACTCGGACGTGGAGTTGACACGAAAAAATTGATCTTGCTGAAGTGTGAACGAAATTCAATGTTCCACCACTGCTGCAGACCGGCAGCGAGAGGGAGTCGGATAATGCCCGTACTTATCTTTTTTGCGGTCAAAAATTCGATTTAGCGTCCCTTGTGAACAGTTGTGTTTACTTTTGTGCTCTGAGTTTTTGTATTTTTTCAGTGATTTGGTGTGAGTGTTTTGTGTTCCTTTGGTTACAAAGCTTAACCTAATATCTGTGTTAGAAATTTTAAATAGATCTCTCAGTAAACGGCTATGTGTTTATAGTTATTTTAACATTTCTATTAGATTTGTTTAATCTCGTAGCTTTGCTAGTGTAATTTACGCTCTCTATACTTGCTAGAACTCTTTTACTCCCTCTCAATCTCTCCCGCTCTATTTTATAACTGTAATTTACTCTCTATGAACTTCTGGTAGACTTTTTCGTTTATTTCTCTAACTCTCTCTCTTTCTTGCATGCTCTACATTGTATTTGTTTATGTTTAAAGTTGTTGTGTCGCCACGCTCGGTCGATATAAGTTTTATTCTCTCGTGCTCTCTTTATTCGATTTAATTCGTGATCTCGCGCTCTTATCTTATTTTGTTCGTGTTTTGTCCCCTTGTGTTTTTTGAATTTGATCCCAGTGCCAAATTTCCTTTGAGGTATTTTTCATATCTTATTTTTTATTTGCTTTAAACTTACAATGGCTCTTGTCTGTCCTAAGAAAAATTGTACTCCTGCGTCTTCAACTAAAGACCCTTTTATTTTTTGCTGGCTCTGCGATTCGATGATGCACGTTAAGGATTTAGTGGCAGAGTTAAAGACTTCATTGATCTTAATTCTGGTCTGATGTGGTCATGTGGGTCCTGCAAGGAAATGGTAGTTGAGATGAGCGGCTTTATGAATCAGACTCGTGACAGCCTATTAAATATCTCAGGAGCTTTTAAACAACTCAATGTGTTCAATTCCGTCTGTGCCCAGTTTAATAATAAAAAAATGTTAACCGAGTCACCTAAACGGAAAAAAGCCAGTTTAACCGCCGCTAATATGATTGTGAAATCCACCCCAAATCCGAACTTGGTAGCAGCAGTTTCTGTTGACACAGGGGTAAATGAACCAACTCTGCCTATGGATACAGCTAGTTCGGGTGGAGTCCCTGTTCCCAGAATAAAATCTACAGTAATGGCTAGGTCAAAGGATTCGTTGCCGACCGTACGTATAGGTACAGTAGGCACCGGTTCTCAGCCTAGTGAGGTTCAGACTACTACTGGGGGGCATAAGAAACGTTCAATTGTCCCACAAAGGAAGCAATTATTTGTTTCTAGATTCACCATAGATACCACATCTGAGGATGTTTTGGAATTTATACGTGAAAAATTCCCATCCGAGGATATTGCAGTTGAACAATTTCGATTTTCAAACGCTCGTAGGATATCGTCTTTTAAAATATTTGCTCCGCCTGATGTGTTTAATGTGTTACTTTCTGAAAGATTTTGGCTTAATGATGATTTAGTAATTAAAGAATTTGTTCCCAATAAACCAAGAACAAATAACAGGCCTTTCGCTGTGCCAAAAACTAAAAAGTTTATTTTTGGCGTGTCAACATGTTAGGGGACTAAATATGAAGCTACACAAGCTTTATGCTGACTCCTCTGCATTCACTGAAGATATTTTGGCTTTTACGGAAACTTGGCTAAAACCAGAGATATCTGACTCTGAAGTTCTGTAAAATAACTTTAATACTTATAGGACCGATCGCCCCTCACGTAGGGGGCGGTGTGCTGATTGCCGTTACCTCTAGCCTTACATCTGAAAGAATTCTCACTCATATCCCAAACGAAATTGAATTTGTAAGTGTGAAAGTTTTATTGCAATCTTTATCTATTTTTGTTACATGTTCTTATATTCCACCTGGCTCTGATCTAGTAATTTATGAGCACCATCTGTCCGCAATAAAATCCGTACTATCCCTTCTTTCTAACAGGGACCTTTTGATGGTTTTGGGTGACTTTAATTTACCTGATATTTCTTTGTCTCCTCCCACTGACTCAATTGTCGCTATACCTTTATCCGCCCATGATTTTGTAGATGGCCTTTTAGAATTATCGTTACAGCAAGTAAGCTTTATACGAAATTCTTTAAATAGAGAATTAGACCTTGTGTTTGTTTCAGACCTGTCTGAGGTCACGGTATGTAGAATTGACGCTCTTGTTGTACCTGAAGACCGATATCATCCAACAATGGAATTAACAATTTACCTCCCCTGCTCTGATACCCTAACTCCTTTAATGTCGCCAACTAAAATGAGATGTTTTCGTAAATGCGACTATAATAAACTTAACAATATGATTTCTAATTATAATTGGACAGACTTGTACAATTGTACAGACATTGAAAGTGCCACTGAACTATTCTATATAGCGTTAAATACGTATTGAGTCGGTACAAACAAATTTTCTTCTATTTGCCCTTCGTAGTTTGAACTGGGATCAAAATGTAAGGCTACCTTCCTAACAGAGTAGATTATTGTTGCTTAATTTACCTACACTTGTAAATCGTAGAACAATGCAAAATCTTATAAGAGGTGATATTGATTCTGCAGAACTTGTAAACCGCCTAACATTTAATGTTCCTGTTAGAATAACACGAAATTATATTCTTCTAAATTTGCCATGATGTACATCTAATTTTTGTCTGCACGAGCCCTTTCGCGTTCTATGTAATAATTATAACAACCTTTATCATTTAATTTGCATTTCAACTTCTATCCCGTTATTAAAAACTAATATTTTAACTCATTTGCTTTACTCTTAATTGTGCCTTTTATTTTCATTTGTGTCTTGTTTCTATTTAATTTATGTATTTTCCTCGCGAACTCGCATTTTTTGCGGAAATTGAAAATAGGGCCCCGCGCGTAACAAGCACGTGCTTGGTGTCGTTGTATTAAAAAAAAATCACCGGAGCTGCTGGTCGAGTGGCAGAAGGATATCCTTATCCGGCTCAAATGGACCAAAATGTTGGGGGGCGTTCTTGCCACAAAAAGATCTGAAGGCACAAAAAATTCCCACGGCGCAAACGCAAAGGGAGACGAAAATGAAGAAGTCGGGGGCGTCGTGGTGTAATTCAATGTGTTTTATTCGGCTGCATACATGAGACTATTGATTTAAAACCTAAGGCCGCGCTCCCGCCCGCTTTACTACGCTGAAGTGAGAGCGGGATATCGGCAGCGGCCGTCCGAGGAGTTCCGTTACGAAACCCAATGCTCGCATTCTGGAGCGCGGACGTTGCGAGAAGCGAGCGAGGGAGCGCAAGAGGGCCGAGAGCGAAAGCTCGGTGAGCTTAGTAAACAGCGGCGATGCAGTGGGCCACTGCCCTAAACACTGAGTGAGTAGATATGGAGTTATGGCTAAACGCGGGGGCGTGAAAAATAAAATAAATAAAAGAATAGCGCACGTAAAGTAGCTATTATTTAAAAAAAAAACAACCACCACCCCCTGGGCAACTGCCCAAAAACTACAAGAAGAACTCGACTTCTTGCAAACAACTTTACAAAAATCAAAGCCAAATAACTCCAGCTCACTCAGAGATAAGAATAATAAATCAAAAACTAAAACCTCCATCTCCCAAACCACTACCGAAAAAATAAAAAACCTGCCTAAACAAAATATAAAAAATATAAATAATAAACAAAAATACCTGTGCGATGACCGGCACCAGTACCGCCTGAGCTCATAGGCCCCGGACATCAGCAACGGAGACTACAAGTGTGGGGGGCAAACCACCATCTACGCCATCGATGGAGCACCAGCGTGCCACGGACAGGCGACGACCAACTGATGCTAAATAGGCGACCAGCTTCAATAAATTTGCCGATTTCTTAATTTAACATAAAATAAAATGAAAAATATATACAAATAGGCAGATAATTGTAAAAAATAATTTTAAAAAAATTAATTTTCATAAATTAAAAATTTTAAAAAATATATATACCTTTATTCAAATTAACATATGAATGAACAAAAATAGCATAAGTAAATTCGATAATAGCAACGAAATTAATAAATACAATTGGTTTGATCGATTCCACCGCAAATCTTATTAATAAAATTGAATCAACAAATATCGATCCCCAATTAACAAATATATTAGAGTTAATAATTGTCATAATTTGCACAACAAGTGCATTACAAAGAGGGCACTAAGCCAAGCAAACGATCTTGATAAAATCTAGTTGGACATACCCGCAATAATTATGATAGTTGTAATAAGAAAAAAAAAGGTTATCTGATCGTAACATTCTGATGCTCTGCTTCCATCCCCGTAGATAGCTGATGAGTCTGAGGTGACGTGCAGACGAAACTAGCTAGTCCTATCATAGTCGGGTTCACTCCCCAGGGAGTGTAAGTGTGATGAAAGTTAAGTGGAATAAATAGTTGTGTTATAGAGGAAATTAAAATATAACCAACGTATGACCTCGAGTAATTCAATAACAATACATAAAATGTAATAAGAATATATTGACAAAAAATATTTACTTTGACGGAAATATATATACAAGTATATACATTACAAAATTTGTATTTCTAAAAATAACGATTTAAGACAATGAATTAATTGTCATGAAAGATTTTATTTTGAATAAAGAAATTAATAAAATAAAAATAATGTCAATCTAAAATATAATAATAATAAAAAAAAACTTAAATATAAACGTAGAAAAACAAAAATTATATTAGTGTGCCAACAAGTAAGGCAATAAGGGAAACCTTTAGAAGGGACCCCGAATTTGCAGCGAGTGCAAGCCATCCTTCAATTGCATAACTCCCCAATGGCAATCAGAAATCGAAAACGAATACATTGAAGATATAACTTACAATTTTCTCCACTGATCCACTGCACTGCAACACAAAAAGGAATTGTTCCGTCTGCAGTACCAAAGTGTAAAATTTTTTCGGAATTAAATACCGGAATACCGTTACTTGGTAATGTAATTTTGATAAAATCGGTATGGAATAGAAAGAAATAAAAGACAAGCTTACAGAAGTAAAGAGTACGTTTGACAAATCCTTTAAGTGTCTAAATCAAAATAGTAGTATACAGGAAGGCACAATAAACAAACATGCTAAAATACTAGTGAAATGTTTTAATAAAGCACGAACACTAGTACATAATAACAAAGATTAGTCGCACTGGTCATATGCCTCAAAGTTATTCCTACGGATAAAATCTAATCTTATTTCTATCAAAGAAAAATACGATTTGGATATATCTATACCAACTATCCTTAATACTCGACTGACGGTTGAACCTAGTCAACAACTAGAGTCTGAAAAAATAGATTCAGAAGAAGAAGAGGAAAATATAGATGAAATAAATATAAATAATTTAACAATACCTGCCGTAATAACATTACATGAGGCAGAAGAAGAATCTGAATCTGAATCTGGTTAGAATCTGAATCTAATTGTAGTTCTATTGAGGATAAACCAGTCGTGATAGCGGATAAAACAATTTCCCAAAGGATATACATAAAAGACATTTCTAATGCCATCCCAAAATTTAACTCGCGCACTTTCGCTTTGCGATCAGCCAATACCATTTCATGTATTTTTTTGACATTGTAACCGCATTGGAAATCCTGTCGCTGCGGACTTCATCGGTAGTGGAGTTGCGGCCACAACGAAACTCTCGAAACCAATAATTCACGGTGTAATCTGACGGAGCATTTGCCCCTTAATATTTGTCCAATTTTTCGTTGGTTTCCTTCGCCGTTTTGCCTCTCAAAAAATAATGTTTTATGAGAGAACGAAAATCGATTTTATACCCGTTACTCGTAGAGTAAAAGGGTATATTGTATTCGTGCAAAAGTATGTAACAGGTAGAAGGAAGCGTTTCCGACCCTATAAAGTATATATATTCTTGTTCAGGATCACTAGCCGAGTCGATCTAGCCATGTCCGTCTGTCTGTCCGTCTGTCCGTCTGTCTGTCCGTCTGTCTGTCCGTATGAACGCTGAGATCTCGGAAACTATAAAAGCTAGAAGATTGGCATTTTGCATGCAGATTCTAGGAGTTCCTACGCAGCGCAAGTTTGTTTCAAAAAGGTGCCACGCACCCTTTAACTACCACAATCGCTTATATACGATTTTAAAAATTTAAATATTTCGGAAAAGTAAAAATGCAGTTTTATTGTGTTTATCAATACCTATCGAAATGTTGAAGAAATTTTTCAAATCGGATCATTCGTTAAAAAGTTATGCGTGATCAAAGTTTCTATCTCCATCTCCCTCGCACTCCCTTTACCTGAGTAACGGGTATCTGATAGTCGGGGCACCCGACTATAGCGTTCTCTCTTGTTTTGTCTATATTCGACATGACGCCAAACACGTCAACAACAATCACCTGCCAAAACAAAACTAAGGGCAGTATCGCACTGAAATTTTGTATGCTTGCCTAATTATGAACGTAAGGAACTATAACCTTCTTTGCAGTAGTAGCGCATTCTGGCGGTCAAGGAGGTTACTTTTCACCCAACACAACTTTCATATTGCCAATTAAACTTTTTCTATACCGTGTGATGGAATTTTAGTATTAGATTTTATCAAAAATATAATTTCCAAATAAATTTTAAACTTTTAAAAAATCTGCTCATCATAAGACCAGATAACTTAAAATATTTTATTTTTGTACCCATAACTCACAGCTCCGCTAATAATATAATAGTGTTACCGGAAAGATCTGAAGTTGTCCGAAAAATCGAGCTAACTTCGAATGAAGATAGCATTCTAATTCCGAACCAGAAAATTAAACATAGTATATATGCAGCTAACACTGTCGTTTCGACTTCAAATGCATTTGTCCGTTTACTAAATACCACTAACACCGATAAAATGATCAGCATTCACAATTTAAATTATGAACCGTTAACAAATTATGAACCGTTAACAAATTATGAAATATCAAAAATAGACAAAGACGTTAGATCTAAAGATGTCCAAATTAACTAAAAAATTTCCAAAAGGAATAAGGTATATTGTTCCTATGGGAGCTATAGGATATGGACGTCCGATCGTCACGCGCTTTTACCCTAATCAAGGTATGCATAAAAAAATACGATTTGAAAAGAATATCCTAAAAATCATTAAATTTTAACCGATTTTACCCTATTTTTCCTATGGGAGCTATTGGATCGTCACGCGCTTTTACCCTAATCAAGGTATGCATAAAAAAATACGATTTGGAAAGATTAAGTTATATCCGATTGTTCCTATGGGAGCTATAGGATATAGACATCCGATCGGGGCGGTTTTCAAACTTGATCTGCGTACACATGTTTTAGGACGACTGTGAAATTTTTTAGATCGCTAGCTTTTAAACTGAGCTCGCAAACGGTATTGAAACAGACGGACAGACGGACGGACGGACAGACGGACATGGCTATATTGAATCCTCTATTGATCCTGATCAAGAATATATATACTTTATGGGGTCGGAAACGTCTCCTTCACTGCGTTACAAATTTCTGACCAAAATTATAATACCCTCTGCAAGGGTATACAAATTATAGAGTCCTCATAGCCAAAAATGCGAAATTCAAGCTCAAGTTGATAAATTAATTAAAAATAAAATAGTAGAACCATCAGTATCAGAGTACAATAGCCCATTATTACTAGTACCTAAAAAGTCATTAAATACCGAAAAGAAATGGCGATTAGTAATTGACTATCGTCAAATGAATAAAAAATGATTGCCTGATAAATTCCCGGTTCCTAGGATCGATGATATTTTAGATCAACTAGGAAGAGCTACATTTTTCTCTTGCCTTGACCTAATGTAAGGATTCCATCAGATAGAGCTAGACTAAAAAATCTAGAGATATAACATCTTTTTCAACGAGCAAAGGCTCTTATCGCTTCACGCGATTACCATTTGGATAAAAAATAGCGCCAAATTCATTCCAAAGAATGATGACTATTGCATTCTCTGGACTTGAACCCTCACAAGTCTTCCTTTATATGGATGATTTGATAGTAATTGGTTCTTACGAAAACAACATGCTTAACAATTTAATTAGTGTTTTTGACATGTGTAGGAAATACAACATAAAGTTACATCCTGAAAAATGCTCATTTTTCAAGCATGAAGTCACATTTCTGGAACACAAATGCACAGATAAAGGAATCTTACCAGATGACACAAAGTTTGATGACATATTAAAATAAACAGTCCTTATGACTCGGACAGCGAAAGACGATTTATTGATTTTTGTAATTATTACAGACGATTCATACAAAATTTTGCCGATTATGCTAGGCGTCTAACAAGGTTAAACAAAAAGAATGTTCCATTTAAATGGACTGATGAATGTCAAAATGCATTTAAATATCTCAAAGCTCAACTAATAAAACCAAGTAATACAACCAACAGTACCCAGATTTTACAAAAGAATTTTGTAAATTCACAGATGCAAGTATTAAAGCATATGGTGCAGTGCTAACACAAGACCACAATGGAATTTAACTTCCAGTTGCCTATGCATCGAAAGCATTTACGAAAGATGAAAGCAACAAGAGTACAACGAAACAAGAGTTAACTGCCATTCATTGGGCAATCACTTATTTTAGACCATATATATACGGAACACATTTTCAAGTAAAACAGACAATAGACCACAAACATTTTTGTTTTTTAATGACAAACCCCAGCTCTAAATTAACACGCATGAGACTTGAATTAGAAGAATATAATTTTACAGTAGAGTACCTAAGAGGCAAGGACAATTTCATAGCAGATGCTTTATCACGGATAACAATATACGAATTAAAAGAATTACATAATAAAATCCTGAAAGTCACTACCAGGTATCAAAGTAGACAAAAATCATGCGCAGGAAACAAAAAAGTAGAAATGCCAAGGCAATCTACAGAAAAAGCTTCTCAGCCCAACGTATACGAAGTCATTAATAATGACGAAGTACGTAAAGTAGTGACCTTGCATATAAAAGATATGTTATGTTTCTTTAAACATGGTATGAAAATTATAGCAAGAATACATATTGGTGATTTATAAGCTAATGGAAATATTGACTTGGGACAACTATTAAGCAAAATCTAAAAGAGTAAATGAATGTGTAGTCACACTCATATGTGATTTGACGAAATATTTTGTTGCTATACCGGTTGCAAACAAAAGTTCAGCGACTGTAGCAGCTGCAATACTCGAATCTTTTATTCTTAAGTACGGTCCAATGAAAACGTTCATTTCGGACGTGGGAAGAGAATATAAGAATTCAGTTATAAACGACTAGTGCAAATATTCAAAAATAAAGAATATAACATCAACTGCACACCACCACCAGACCGTTGGAACAATAGAGAGAAGCCACAGAACATTTAATGAATATATACAATCTTACATATCAGTAAATTGGGGTGTATGGCTCCAATATTATATTTATTGTTTCAACACGACCCCCTCAATTGGGGTGTATGGCTCCAATATTTTGTTTATTGTTTCAACACGACCCCCCTAATGGCAAACAGTTATTGTCCATATGAGTTAGTTTTTGGTAAAACTAATAATCTACCAAAGTACTTTAATAGCATAGATAACAAAGAACCACTATATAACCTAGAAGATTATGCAAAAGAAAGTAAGTATAGATTAAAAATAGCATACAAAAGAGCTAGAAATATGCTAGAAACTTACAAGCATAAAAATAAAGAAACTTACGATTTAAAGAGTAACGACATTATTTTATCTATAGGAGACAGGGCCCTATAAAATAGAAAACATAGAAGATAGAGATAATATAGTTATTTCCGGAAATAAGAATAAAAAATTAACAGTACATAAAGACAGACTTAAAATTTTTAATTCATAATAATATCAAAAAAAAAAAAAAAAAATATATATATTAAATATATATAATACCATTAAAATAACTTCATAATTATACGTTATTTTTTCAAAAGGAGGGAGATGTAGTGTATGCAGTTGTTTATAGTCAGTGATCACTGTACAATAAATATGAACCAAATATTGTGACACTTTGTTGCAATAAATACAGAAACACTTGACTTCAGTGCAAGTGTTATATGATCAGCCACTTGGGCGCATATATCTTAAAAGCTTGGTCAGCATTCTCATGCTGCCCAGCTACAGCTACATATCAATATATGAATGACATAAACATGTGCAAATTAACTTTCTCACTAGTGAATTAGTTATTTTTTATTATCACTTATTCACTATTACAATTTTCAGTAGGTCGAACTTATTGTATTCACTGCTCTTTTACTTTCACTTGATTTTTCTTTGGTGCTCGGTTCGGATCTCAAAAACGGACTGGACTCCTCGAGTTCAATGATTTATCTCAAAAAATTGATAAAGATAATGACTCAAGAGAGTCGGAAAATAGGATGATGCAATTTGCCAATTAAATTTGAAATCTAAATTTGGCCGAAAATTGGTGTTTACATTAGCGGACTCAGGGCTCGCTTTGGGGATCCGATGTTTACAATATCGGCTTGGATGTTTACAGCATACGTTTGATGCGGACTGCGTGAAATTGATCTGGGTGGGAATAATTTAGAGGCGTAGTTGACAGAAATAGGTGACCACGGATTTATCTCGGGTCTTGTCAAAGTTAATTGGAAATTGGCTCTCGGCTCAAAGTTGTTTATAAATTGGGTAAGAGCCCCTAAGTAATGTGTCATATAACTCCCCCCATTCTAAATTGAATCGTCCCGATTCATTGGAACTGATGGGTATATTGAATGTATTTGGTTGGTTAATTCAACAATGATATTTTCTTCTATGGTATTTTCATTGACGGGGATATTATTTATTTCATCATCGGAAATTTTGCTTTCGGGTTCGATTTCTATATGAATTTGCCATGGTCTGAATATTAAAAATGTTCTGTATTTGCTTACAACCATAATAATTAAATATATAACTGTGAATATGATTAATATTGGTACTGGTATTTGAGTTTGTTTAATTTGAATAAAAGGATTTAGTATGTTAATATTATCAAATGAGAGTTCCGAATCATTGGATATAATATATTCGGATACTAAAAAATCTGTATATTTTCGAGCGGTGATGTATTCCAATATCTTATTGTCTACATTGGTGTAAGATATATTATTAATTTTAGAGGTGCCATTAAAGGTTATTAAATATGATCCATTTAAATAAGTGTCATAACTATATTTTGTCCATTTACAAAAATGGCTCCATCTTGGATTACATATATATTTTTATTTTTTTCTCCGATTTTGTTACAAATAGATTTTTCCCCATTTAGTAATCTGGTAAAACAAGAACCTTCTGGGTTAAGTGTGCAATAATTATTGAATATTTCTGTCTTAAAATTAGACATTACATAGTACTTATTTCTACATTTTGCGACGTGATTGTCTATTAATAATTTTCCATAATTATGTGAAATGGATCCTGAAATGTAAATTATAATAAGATCTTGGTGCAAAGCAATTTTAAATTCAGATATATCTAATAGGTCTGTTATAATTACAGGTCTACTTTCGTGTTTATAAATTTCTTGTATATCATCATTATTTAGAATTTTAGTATTAAATACATAAATTTTTGCGTCCATTAAATTCAGAAGATCGTAAGTAAGCAAGCGCAGACGATATTTTCTGAGTGGAACTTCTTGATCCTTAAAAACTGTTTTGAATTCTTCAGATAAAGATTTTATTTCTTTAAATATTTTAGAATTAATAACGAATTGATCGTTATTATTTTGTATTAAATCATCGATTTTATTTTGGACTGTTATGATATCATCATGACCTGGTGTTCCTGCTATCCATTTCCAAATGGTGCCTAATTCATTAATTCCTCTTTTCGATCTACTGGGTATTATTTGAGAGTATTTTGATAATTTTTAAATCGTGGCATATTTCCCAAAGAAATTTCTTGCTGTAATGATTGTTTAGAAATTCTGCTTCAAGATTAATTATATCTCTATAAAAACTTATATTAGTTATAAGAAATAAGTCTGCGTATGATTCATAAATAAGAACATCTGTGGTATCCTTGTAAAGAAGGAAATCGTGGTTCGTGTATCCATAATTTCGGATTTGGTTGTACCTACCAGCAATAATAAGTACATTATTGAAAACATTATCTGGAATTTGAAACAAATTATTTTATATTATCTTTATGAATAGTACGGTTTCTGTTTTTTATAATAACTTTATTAGGGAGATTTTCCTTAACTACTTGTTTTTTTCTATCCAGAATTAAGCTTGTTTTTTCCACTTGTTTCTTTTCATAAATTACCTCCCCTACATGATAATTCTTATTTTGCCTATCTTTATTGTGAAAATGCAACGATTTCTCTTGAGCTTGTTGCAGTAATTTAGGAGTTTCCTTATGTTCGAGTTTATTAAATAATATATCAGAAGGTCGTTGGTTTGTTAATTTATTATAATTATTATTTCAGAATAATCAATTAAATTAAGTTCATCTTTAATGCAGAGAGCAATTTCTGTTAAGGTAGAGTGTGCCCTTTCTATTTGTCCGTCCGACGTACTATGTCGTGGATCTGCAAAGTATAATGATATCCCATTTCTTTGTGCAAAGGATTTAATTTGGGATGAAGAAAAATTTGGTTCGTTATCTATCATCAAAGTTTTGGCTAATGGAAATTGTTGTAAAATTTCTGAAACTTTATTTTCTATATTTCGTTTGTTAGGAATTTTCACCTTCTCTTTCTGGGATAGGTGCTTGACCGATAGGAATTTGTATTGGGTGTCTGTTGTATTTGTTTTGATTACAGATAGTGCAACTCTTTATAAACTCCTTAAGTTTTTTGTATAAATTAGGCCAATAATAAAGTCTAGATATTTGTTTATAATTTTCATCAAGCCCTCTGTGAGCTCTACAATGATCTGTCCTCAGCGTTTTCGACATCCTGGACAAATATCTTAGTGTATACAAATTTATTTATAAAATTGTCTTTAACTAGTTTTTGTATTTTATAAAAATCTTCTAGAGTACAGTGAACTCCTATTGTTATATTGGGTGGAATATATTCCCTTAAGATGGATACTAAATTTTCTGGAGTGTCATACTCTATTATATGTCTAGTATTTCCGAATACATTAATCGACTCATGTATTGTATACCTAACCGTTGCTATTAGCAATTCTTGCTTAAACTGGTTTAAGGGTTTTCGGATTTCTTGTATAACATTCTCAAAACTACTCTCTGCTAAATGCTGAGTATTTTGATCTGAGACCGATTCATTACTTTCCGTTAGGTTATTTATTTGGATCCTTGATAAGGCGTCCGCAACAACATTTGTTGCTCCAGGCTTATAAATAATTTTGGGTGAATAGCTTTCAATAAAGGAATACCATCTTTTCATTTCAATATTTGGATTTTTTTGAGAAATGGAGAATGAAAGAGGTTGATGATCAGTATAGATCTCGATGTCGTTAACCCCATATACGTAATTTCGAAGATTTTTAAAAGCCCATACTATGGGTATAAGTTCTTTTTTATTTATTGCGTATAATTGTTCAGTTTTGGTTAGAGTTTTTGAAATAAATGTAATTGGTTTTCCTTCCTGAGAAAGAACAGCACCAATAGCTAAGTCAGACGCATCAGTTGTAAGGGTAAATTTTGTACTATATTCTGGTTGTACTAGTTCTACCTGTGCAATTAAATTTCCTTTAAGCTCGTTAAAAGCTCTTACAGCTGAATCATCAAGCTGTATTAAAGTTTTACGTGATGTTTTTTTAGATATCTTGCCATTTTGGCCTTCTAAATATTTTGTTAAAGGTTTAGCTATCTTTGCGTAATTTTGCACAAATTTTCTGTAATATCCTGTAAGGCCTAGGAGGCTTCTAAGCTCTCGAATATTTTTAGGGATCGGATATTTTACAATTCGAGAAATTTTTTCGGGATCGGTTTTGATCACATTGTGAGAAACCACGTAACCTAGAAAGTTTGTTTCTAATTTAAAGAACTTTGATTTTGCGTTTAGCAAAATTTTAATTATGGCTATTAAAACTTTGTAATGTTGTTCAACTGTTTTTGAAAATATAATAATGCCATCCATATAAACATGACATGTTTTACCCACTTGTTCTCTTAAAATATTATCCATCGCTCGCTGGAATAATCTAGGAGCGTTTGTCAAACCGAAAGGCATTCTTAAGAATTCGTATTTCCCATTGTTTATTGAAAATGAGGTTTTCTGTATGTCTGGTTCACTCATGAGAATCTGATGATATCCAGATACCAAGTCAATTGTTGAGAAATATTTGGCTTTTTCAAGATTTGATAAAATCATTGAAGGGTCCTGCATTTCATATCTATTCGGTATAGTATTTTCGTTAAGTTTTTTATAATCTATTACTAGTCTGAGCTTTGGAGTTCCATCTTCATTGAAACACTTTTTTGGTACCACCAGTACAGGTGAATTATAAGGACTTCTACTTGACCTTATAATTTCTTCTTTTAGCATTCGACTTTTTTCAGAATTTACAAAATCTGAAGCTGATAGAGCATAAGGGTATTGTTTACTGTAAATGGCCCTATAATTTACGTTGTTTATTTCACCGCGTATATCTGTCCCAAAATTAATCTGCATATTTATTTTCGAATGTTCTTCATTGATAATATTTAATATTTCATTCTCCAAATCTTTTCTTTGATCTGCAGATGATATTTTTATGTTGTTTAATTTTATATTGTCGGATAATTCAACGACGGCGTGTTCAGGATTTTTAATTCCCAAACTTTTATTTTTGTCGGATTTTTCAACGACGGCGTGTTCAGAATTTTTAATTCCCAAACTTTTATTTTTGTCGGATTTTTCAACGACGGCGTGTTCAGGATTTTTAATTCCCAAACTTTTATTTTTGTCGGATTTTTCAATGACGGCGTGTTCAGGATTTTTATATCCCAAACTAAATTCGCTTTGATTACCCATTTCAGATTCGGATCTGATTTGAGTCTTTTCATCAAAGTATTTTTTTAGTATAAATTCTTTTAATGGAAGAATAATGTTTTCTTCTGTTAAAAAAAGTTGGCTTAAGACTTTTCCGTTATCGTTATTTAATTTTTCTTCCTTTTCATTATATTTAATTACTCCTTTCGCTGTATCGATTACAGCTCCTATTTTTTTAAAAGGTTATAGCCGACCAGTAAATCTGAGTCCAGGCCTTCTATTTCATAAAAAGTATATCGCGTATCAAAAATAGTTATCATGTGATAGTATTTTATTATTGAATATCCATTCACTGTGGATACTCGTTTATATATTGGAAGCTCATTCTTATTTTTATAAATTCCTGTTCTAATATAACAAGCGGTTGCTCCAGTGTCAATTAATATTTTTAATTTTTTATTTATTTTTTTATCATTTCTAATTAAGTAGGGTAAGCCTACTCCTGACCTTTGTCTAAAAAATGGTCCTCCTCAATATTATTTAATCTCATGGTCTTGTTAGCCGGTTGGTGAATAGTTCCAGTGCGTACCCTTTTATTTTGGGCTTGGCCTTGCGGAGTGTTCTGGTTATTATATTTATTATAGGTTTGATTAAATCCGATATTAGGCCTGTTCTGAATCTGTATAGACTCGTCTATTTCCATTGGTTCTGGCTTATTTATTCCATTGATTTTGTTGGTTATTATTAAATTTACCCTGGTTCCAAGAAATATTTTTATTCTGATTATTATAACAATAATTATTTCTGTTCTGGTTGTTGTCTTGATTGAACCTTAGATTATTGTTCCGCTGAATATTATAATTATTGTTTTGTTGTATTGGCTTTTGATTGAAATATGTTTGTACATTACCACTAGAGTTTGGCTCACTATGTTTTCTCTGAGTAGTTGAGAAACTATTTGCGAAATGAGCTCTCATGTTGTTGCTTTCTAATTCCTGAACTATGACCATTGCATTTGGTAGGTCAGGAAGATTCATTGCGAAAATGGTATCTGAAATTTGGCCGTTGAGGCCGGTGATGAAAACTCTAAGAGCTGTCTTCCTATGTTTTTCATTAATTTCCGCTGTGATTGGTTCGTTTCTACCGTAGGTCATAATAGTTTTGTTAATTACTAGAGTTAATTTTCTATTAACTGTACCATAATAATCCATTATGGATAATTTTCCCTGACTCAATACACTTAGCTCCTGTTCGATAATATGAATTGGACGTTTGTCGCTAAAGACAAAGTCAAGTCTGGCCATTATGGCATCGAAATTTAACACCGTACCATTATGGGTTAAGGCACCGTTTGCCATTCCTGTTATTTTATTTCTTAATATAGATAAGGCAGAATAAAACCTTTCACTCCCTCTGGCATACTGACCCATGGCTATTTCAGCTGATTCTCTCCAGCTTGCATATTTATCATCTTCACCTTTATATTCCCTAACAGATTTGATGATCTCATAAGATGAGAAAGCTGTGATCTAAAATTTTCGATCTCCTCCTTTAATGGATTTAATTCAAAATTAACAATTTGTTTTATTAAATCTCCTACATTTAACATTGTATTGTTTGTAACCGCCGGATAGTTCGTATTTTCTTGAGGCGTATTCATGTGGAGTCTTTTATTTACTCCAGTCTGGCTGGTTGAAGGTTCCGACATTTTGAGAACTTTATTGAAATCAGAAATTAAGTCTTAAACTTTGATTTTTTTTATTTTCTTTTTTAATAATTTCTTATATAATAATAAAAAAGGTTTTATCGCTCATGAATCGTCCTCCTTATTTTTCTTATCGTTGCTTGCTGATCCTGTTGGAATCGTCCTTCTCTTTTTTGTTGATCCTGCTTGGGGTCGTCCTTCTTTATTGGTTTTGTAACTTTGGATCTTCCTCCTTTTTTAATGATTATTTTTGGCGAGGGATTGCCCTTCAGCCTGTTTTCTTTGAATGTTTTTTGTTTTTTTGTATGATGGCTTTGATGATTTTCTGTAAATATTTTTAAATTAAATTGTTTTTCCGATGATGATTTTTTTGTCACTTTTTAATGTTTATAATGTCTGAGCAGTGAATTTCTTGTAATGAGCAGTGAATTTTTTTTGTAATTTGAGATTTAAGGAGATTATTTCATTAATTATTTTCTACCTTAGTTTTTTTTTTTTTTGATCAACACAAACTTTTTTTATTTTTGGCCGGTTGTATCGATTTTAAGGGAATTATTGCATTTATTAATTTTCATCTTATTTTTTTGATCAACACAAGCTTTATATTTTCGTCGGTTATATCGGGTTTTTGGCCGCGCTGAATTCCTTTTTTACGTTAAAACTTTTTAAACTTTTATTTTAAAGCCTTATTTTAGAATTTTTTTTAATTGCACGGCCTCACGTTGGGTGCCAATTAACTTTCTCACTAGTGAATTTGTTAAAAAAAAATGTATTTTTATTTTTATTATCACTTATTTACTATTACAATTTTTCTATAGGTCGGACTTATTTTATTCACTGCTCTTTTACTTTCACTTGATTTTTCTTTGGTGCTCGGTTCGGATCTCAAAATCGGATAGGACTCCTCTAGTTCAATGATTAATGATTAATGATTAATGATTAACCTCGGCTTAAGAGATTTATCTCAAAAAATTGATAAAGAGAATGACTCAAGAGAGTCGGAAAATAGGATGATGCAATTTGCCAATTAAATTTGAAATCTAAATTTGGCCGAAAATTGGTGTTTACATTAGCGGACTTTAGGGATCGCTTTGGAAATCTTTTGTTTGCGTTAGCGGACTCAGGGCTCGCTTTGGGGATCCGATGTTTACAATATCGGCTTGGATCTTTACAGCATCCGTTTGATGCGGACTGCATGAAATTGATCTGGGTGGGAATAATTTAGAGGCGTAGTTGACAGAAATAGGTGACCACGGATTTATCTCGGATCTTGTCAAAGTTAATTGGAAATTGGCTCTCGGCTCAAAATTGTTTATAAATTGGGTAAGAGCCCCTAAGTAATGTGTCATATAACTTGCATGCATACCATTCCTTCTCTTATATATTAGCAAACATATATAAGTAATATATATTGCCGACGCTCTCCGGCTGCCCCCTGCAGCAGCGCAGCCTTTTGTGGAAGGTTTTAGAATAAGTAAAATTGTAACAAAAGAACACTTATGAATAACCCAAAGTAGCGACACGACATGTCGCTCTCATTAATAAAACAATTACTGAATGCAACCAAAGAATGATGACTTAGTTATTATATAGCGGCTTAATTATTACAATTTAAAACAAAAATAATTCACTACAAATGCCTAATGTCACCCGAAAAAATAAATATATGATATAAAAAAAATATGAATGAACATTTTTATTTCAAATAAATGAAAAGTAACGCAATATATAAATACAGTACAGAAATAACTCCCAAAATGGGTTTAATTGACACCAAAACAGTGGACTCCACTGCTAATGTCATTAATAAAATCGAATCAAAAAATATTGATACTGTACGGATATTTTCCCAGCCAGGATATGCTCAAGGGTTGGCTAGGGCCTCCGCGAAATATTTATAAATTTACAGGGACGATGTGGGTTAATCGAGAGTTTTGGGGCGTGGTCTTAATAATTAGGGGAGGAAATCAAACCAAAAGGTACGTGACTAGACCTAAGACCTGTTACCGAGCTCGGGTAGACCCTGGAGTTGGTAAGCAGCTTTAGTAGAATTCTATGTCAGTTATGGGCTTTATCTGTGACTACAATAAATCTGGTCGAGGCAGGGTTTGGCTACGATAAAATTCGGGTAGATCCCTTGGTTGGCTATTAATGACTACAGTAAAACTCGGGCGGACCCTGGGTTTTAATAATGACTACGGTAAAGCTCGGGCGGACCCTGGGTTTTATTTATAACTACGATATAACTCGGGCAGACCCTGGGCTTTATTAATATCTACGCTTAAACTCGGACGAACCCTTGGTTTTACTACTAGTAACCACGATAAAACTCGGGCGGACCCTGGGTTTTATTAATAACTATGATATAACTTGGGCGGACCCTGGGTTTTATTAATAACTACGATAAAACTCGGGCGGACCCAGGGTTTTATTACTAATTACGATAAAACTCTATTAACGGCCGATACGTTAGTTAATTACTCGTCGACACAAATCTCCGTCTACAGTTTTTTTCTAATCGCGTTTCTCGCTGCACCAATAAAAATTCTGCACGACTGTACCGTTTCGCTTATCGACTACAAAACCGTGGTCTGCCTAATTGCGACTTATCTCGTCTTCCTAAGTATGTCTTTCCGGCTCTGATGTTCGATTGTCAATCCCCTGAGTTTCTTCAATTTTTGTTCTCGTGCCCTTGGCCCTTCCGATCTCACCATTTTCTCACCACGCAGTCGTAGTGGTGAACTTCTCGGCAAGTACGAGAGTCTCTTTTTTCCCTTTGGCAACAGAAACTCCTCTGCTCTGCCCATCATACAATAACATGTTATGTATTCCATCATTGACTCCGCTACACTGGACTCACAAGTGCCAGCAAACACCAACTCCGCTGCGCTCCTTTCATCTGATGTGAGAGATAAGATTACAGTCAACAGCGCAAACGGAAACTGGCGATTTCTTACTCACTGGCTCCACTGCTTGGCTTACTGCGGGAACTAAGACTCCCACTACTGCTCCTTTGGTCCCGTTGGATGGCATCGCCACAAACTCTGCAGCTGGCTTCCCCCCAACAGATGATGCTGGCTGAAGCTGAACCGATGTCACCAAAAAATTGGCATTTACTTCAGTCTTGGTTGGCGCCTCCTGCGTTCCATACTCTGCAGCACAAACACCGCCCCTGGCAGCAAAAACGGGTCCAAATTGGCTCCACAGTGCGCAAGAAACCTGGCAAATTTCTAGACATCAGCTGACTGGATGCTATGTAGACGATGGCAACACTGCTCCAAGCCAGGCTGCTGGCGTAATCACTAGCTGCGTTACTTTGGATTCTGCTGGCATTCAGTCTCTTCCCACTGCTCACCTGGATCTGTTGACTGCAGCTGGCTTGGCCCCAGCAGATGTCTTGAGCAACGACTCCGATCTCGCTAAAAAGCTGGCATTTAAAAATCTGACACCTGCTCCTTTCCAAAAAGCACTAGCAATACCTGACGCTCCTCTTCAACTTTGGATGGCGCGTACGGAAGAAACGGCTGGAGTACAATTGGCTCACGCCCCGTAACTACGGCAGCTCGCTCATTTCTGGACTACTTCCGAAATTCCAACTCTGAAATGTAAACAAAAAGGGCTGCGATACCGATGGTGATGTCATAGAGTAAAAACTATATAGAGAATTCATTTGCTCTGCCCGGGCCTCTGCCAAAGCTCTGCTGAGAGCCATGTTCGAAGCTAACTTCTTCTAACTTCGGTTTCTCACCACTTCTAACATGTGCGTTAGATACTATTGCTTGTGCTTCGCACATGCTAGAAGTGGTCCGAAACCGAAGTTAGAAGAAGTTAGCTTCGAACATGGCTCTCAGCAGAGCTTTGGCAGAGGCCCGGGCAGAGCAAATGAAACCTCTATATAGTTTCTTACTCTTTGCACGCACTGATCAAAGCCCGAACGTTTAGACAGCCGACGAGACTACCTTATATTATTGTATGTATTATTGTATATATATATTTAATATATATATATTTTTTGTTTTTTTTTTTTTGGATTTTATTATGAATTAAAAATTTTAAGTCTGTCTTTATGTACTGTCTATTTTTTATTCTTATTTCCGGAAATAAATATATTATCTCTATCTTTTATGTTTTCTATTTTATAGGGCCCTGTGTATTTAAAATCTAGCTTATGCCCTACTTCATTTCTTAGTAAAACTTTATCTCCTATAGATAAAATAATGTCGTTACTCTTTAAATCGTAAGTTTCTTTATTTTTAAGCTTGTAAGTTTCTAGCATATTTCTAGCTCTTTTGTATGCTATTTCTAATCTATACTTACTTTCTTTTCCATAATCTTCTAGGTTATATAGTGGTTCTATGTTATCTATGCTTTAAGTACTTTGGTAGATTATTAGTTTTACCAAAAACTTACTCATATAGACAATAACTGTGTGCCATAGAGGGGGTCGTGTTCAAACAATAAACAAAATATTGGAGCCATACACCCCAATTTACTGATATGTAAGATTGTATATATTCATTAAATGTTCTGTGGCTTCTCTCTATTGTTCCAACTGAATTCTTATATTCTCTTCCCACGTCCGAAATGAACGTTTTCATTGGACCGTACTTAAGAATAAAAGATTCGAGTATTGCAGCTGCTACAGTCGCTGAACTTTTGTTTGCAACCGGTATAGCAACTAAATATTTCGTCAAATCACATATGAGTGTGACTGCACATTCATTTACTCTTTTAGATTTAGTTGTCCTAAGTCAATATTTCCATTATATAAATCACCAATATTTATTCTTGCTATAATTTTCATACCATGTGAATAGAGCGACCTTAAATAAGGACGTCTTCATTTGTTGAGTTACTATTTCAAACTGATTTCTTTATTAATATTTAACTCTTACGTAGCTAACATGAGAATCTTATTTTACTCTTATCTTATGACCCACGCAGACATACCTGCTTATCGTTGGGTTTTTATAGTGCACATCTGTTATCGCTTATGTGCCTAGGATATTCGACCCTTCTCCGGGCATCCCATATTCGGGTTATAATTTATGACCTCATTGTAAGATACGGTCTACACAAAAAAAACGTGTTCATGTTTGAACATTCTGCCAAGGGCCAGCAAGATTAGGTGTGTCGTTTTAAACTTTGACTTATAACTAATACAATTTGATAATATGCTAACATTTTTTAATTAAACATTAATATTTTAATCATCTTGCAAGCGGCCTCCGAACGTTATGGCTTGCAGTTTCCTGCTTAAGTTACATTTTTGTATGGCATATATTATTAGAATTACAATAATTACGATACTTAAAATCAAAGAGGTATGACCAGATATGTGATGTACATTTAACCCCTTTAATTCTATATAAATTCCTTTTAAATGTGCTAATTCCTTTGTAAGTCTATCAATTTCGGCACTATGGTTTTTTGTGTGATTTTCAAATGGACTCAAAACGATTTTCGGAACATCCGTGATATCACCTACATACGCTGATGATAATGTGTCTTGCCTCTCTGAGTTTATATTATATTGCGCTACTAATATCTTATCGTCAGTGCGAGCTGTGCAATCCGACCTTAGTGTTAAAATTCCTTCTTCTTGCAAATTAACTACATCCATCTTGGTGTTTTGACATTGAATTTTTACTTTGGCGTTAAAATGCACTTTAAATAGCCAAGTGCTTTTTGCCTCTAATTCAACCCAGTATGAACTAGAATCTAAAATGCGCTTGTATACGCAATTAGCTGGTCTACCTGGTCTAGCGGTCTCAATTCACATGCCAAATCGTTGGCATTACTCCATGGCCAATTTCCTTCACAAACTCTTCTTCTTTGGGCCTGCCACTTTTGACATTTGTTCAAAGTGGTCTCCGTCATTAAATGATATGAATCAACCTCAAAATTGTACACTAAGTACTCTGAATTTAAGCTGGCTATCAGCAAACTCTCTTCTGACCAAACTGGCACTGGTATTACTTTATATAATTTCGATGGGTGTCTGGCTTGGTATCATAGCATTGATTATCAATTTTTTGTCTACAAACAGTCCCCTAGCTGTTAAAAGCGTATATACCTCTTTTAACTCTGTTCCAGTTCTTTTTCCTGGTAATACTAGTGTCTCAGATAGACTTTCTTTGATTTTCGATATCTCGCTTTTCAGTTGGCTTGGCTTGAGAATATTAGTGTTCAGCCGTCCATAATTTATATCAATTAACAAACTAATTATACCTGCTTGTGTCCTTTCACAATCTTTAATTAGACTAGTCAACTGCTTTGTGACCATAAAGAAATTTATAGACTCCTTATAAACGTAATAACTTTCTTGTAGTACCGCCGTCATATTCTCTATACGTTCATTCATGTAATTGAAATTATTATTAACTTCCTCATTTGTCTTTTTAAGGATATTAGCCGTCGAATCCACGATAGACAGTTGCTTTTTTCCTAGATCGTTTAGGCTGTGTTGGTTATCTAACAAGTTTTTCATATTTTGCTCCATTTGTACCCTATCATCCTCATCCATAATCCCAAAAAGTATGTGATACAGGGACCCCATGAACTCAAATGGAGCACGTTTCGTTCTTTGCTTACTCTGCGCCATGAATAATTTATTATTTTCTTCTAATTCAGTTAGTATTGTCTAGAACAAGGTTACATTGATCCTCAAAACTATGAAGTTTCTCACACACCCGTCTCATCTTGTTCACTAGAGCGCTTCCTTTGCTTATCATTTCAAAATAAGCATCCATATTATAGAAAATAACCAAATTCCAAGAGGATGAGACAATTTCTACTTCGCCCATTGGATCCAAATATATGGCAGCCGTTTTATTTATTTTTTCAATTTGATACTTAGGCGTATTTTCGACGGTGAGTGATGCATTTGATAGTTGACAAAACAACATCAACATTAGCATACTCATTATTAACCCAAGCTTGGATATCCTAGATCCACCCCTAGTTATCCTTTTGGATTGAGATTCTTCTTCATTATCTTCGACAGCCTTGATTCCTAGAAGAGGGCAAACTTTGGTAATCGGTCGGGAAATTGACTTTTACTACCCGAACTTTCTCATCTTTACCCTTATGCACTTCTTGGACTTTTCCTAACGGCCATCTTGACGGATGACAATTTTCATCCTTTATTAGAACTACCTGTCCCTTTTCTATATTGGGGCTATTCCTTTTCCATTTATACCTCTGTTGTAGGGTATGCAAGTAGTCATCTTTCCATTTTATCCAAAAATCTCTTTTAATTTTTTGGATTAATTTCCACCTATCCAAATTCCCTATTTTTTCATCTTCATTTATAGGCTCAATCACATCCAACGGTGGCCGTGCTATCAGAAAGTGTCCAGGTGTAAGTACTTCATTTTCCTCTATATCATTATCGGATAAATATAGGGGTCGTGAATTCAACACTCCTTCTATTTGGCATAATAGTGTTGACATCTCTTCGTATGTCAAGTTTCCGTCACCAATAACTCGTTTTAGATGGTGTTTCATGGATTTTACGCCGGCCTCCCAGATACCTCCAAAGTGAGGTCCTGCCGGGGGATAAAATGCCACTCAATCCCTTCTTTTCCGAGTTGTTTTGTCACCGCTGAATTTTCTTCAATCGCTTTCACCAACTCTGCGTCTAATTTTCTTGCTGCGCCTACAAAATTTGTTCCATTATCGGAATAAATAGCCGCACACTTCCCTCTTCTTGCGATAAACCTTCTAAGCGCAGCTAGAAACGAGTCAGAAGTTAAATCGCTTAGTACTTCTAAGTGTATTGCCTTTGTTACCATACACACAAAGACAACTATATACCCTTTGTATGTTTTTTTGACCTCTATTCTTAGAACATCTTATATAATAGGGTCCTGCGTAATCAATACCTGTAATTAGAAATGGGTACGACATTGTTACCCTATATTTGGGTAGATTTCCCATTACCTGTTGTGCCGTGACCTGTCGATATCTTGCACATTTCGTACACTCATTTAATTTCTTCTTTAATGAATTTCTCAATCCAAATATCCAATATTTTCTTTGAATGTATGTTCCACCATGTAAGGTTTAGTTATGAGCATCCTCTATAAATAATGAAAAAATATGCCCTTTGTCGAGAATAATTTGATGTTTTATCTCGAATCTAGCATTGTAGTTTTGTAATCTACCGCCTACTCCGATAATTTTATCCTGATCAATAAATGGATGTAAACTTAGAATTTTTGAAGAAATTTTAACTTCTTTATTATTATTTAAACTGTTTAGCTCGGACCAAATTGATATGATTGCTCCTTTTTTATTATTATTTGTTCTGCATATCTCATTTGCTTAACCGATAAATAACTAGGATAAGATATTTTCTTTGTTTTCATATTAATAAATCGAACTATGTAGCATATCACTCTTTTTAATTTTTGTATGCTTGAATATTTTTCTAAGAGATTATGAATAATATCCCTATCAGCAGTCAACACGGTATGGACACCTGTTTCTTCCTCAGCTTTTAACTGAGACGGCCAATTCTCTTTTGATTCTTTTAACCAATTTGGTCCATTCCACCAAAGATCAAAATTTATCAGTTCACTCGAAGAAATTCCCCAACGTTATAGTCGAATCACTCCATGCGTATATTTTAGATGCGTTATTAATAGATTCTTTGACCTTTTGTATTAATTTACTCAACAGATGAGCTGCGCACAGTTCTAATTTTGGAATTGTTTTCCAATTTTTGATTGGATTTACCCTGCTTTTGCTAGCTATTATTGTAATCAATCTTCTACTGCCGCGTATGCTTTTTCAGACGCGTCTGCAAACCCATGCAGTTCAACAATCGAATTTAAATTACTTTGGATCCATCTAGGTATTCTGATTTTTTCCAATAGTAAAAGTTTTTCTTTATAGGCCGTCCATTCTTGGGCATTATCTTTTGATAACTCTTGATCCCAGCTATTTTTAGACAGCCAAAGTTTCTGCACAAACAGCTTTCCTGTGATAGTTACTGGGCTAACCATCCTAACGGATCATAAATTAGAGATAAAGTGGAAAGTTCGTTTATTTTCTTTTTTAGCATTCCCTAAATTAACGTTGAATTTAAACTCAAGAATAATTTCCAAAATTAGAACTGTGCGCAGCTCATCTGTTGAGTAAATTAATACAAAAGGTCAAAGAATCTATTAATAACGCATCTAAAATATACGCATGGAGTGATTCGACTATAACGTTGGGGAATTTCTTCGAGTGAACTGATAAATTTTGATCTTTGGTGGAATGGACCAAATTGGTTAAAAGAATCAAAAGAGAATTGGCCGTCTCAGTTAAAAGCTGAGGAAGAAACAGGTGTCCATACCGTGTTGACTGCTGATAGGGATATTATTCATAATCTCTTAGAAAAATATTCAAGCATACAAAAATTAGTGATATGCTACATAGTTCGATTTATTAATATGAAAACAAAGAAAATATCTTATCCTAGTTATTTATCGGTTAAGCAAATGAGATATGCAGAACAAATAATAATAAAAAAGGAGCAATCATATCAATTTGGTCCAGAGCTAAACAGTTTAAATAATAATAAAGAAGTTAAAATTTCTTCAAAAATTCTAAGTTTACATCCATTTATTGATCAGGATAAAATTATCAGAGTAGGCGGTAGATTACAAAACTACAATGCTAGATTCGAGATAAAACATCAAATTATTCTCGACAAAGGGCATATTTTTTCATTATTTATAGAGGATGCTCATAACTAAACCTTACATGGTGGAACATACATTCAAAGAAAATATTGGATATTTGGATTGAGAAATTCATTAAAGAAGAAATTAAATGAGTGTACGAAATGTGCAAGATATCGACAGGTCACGGCACAACAGGTAATGGGAAATCTACCCAAATATAGGGTAACAATGTCGTACCCATTTCTAATTACAGGTATTGATTACGCAGGACCCTATTATATAAGATGTTCTAAGAATAGAGGTCAAAAAAACATACAAAGGGTATATAGTTGTCTTTGTGTGTATGGTAACAAAGGCAATACACTTAGAAGTACTAAGCGATTTAACTTCTGACTCGTTTCTAGCTGCGCTTAGAAGGTTTATCGCAAGAAGAGGGAAGTGTGCGGCTATTTATTCCGATAATGGAACAAATTTTGTAGGCGCAGCAAGAAAATTAGACGCAGAGTTGGTGAAAGCGATTGAAGAAAATTCAGCGGTGACAAAACAACTCGGAAAAGAAGGGATTGAGTGGCATTTTATCCCCCGGCAGGACCTCACTTTGGAGGTATCTGGGAGGCCGGCGTAAAATCCATGAAACACCATCTAAAACGAGTTATTGGTGACGGAAACTTGACATACGAAGAGATGTCAACACTATTATGCCAAATAGAAGGAGTGTTGAATTCACGACCCCTATATTTATCCGATAATGATATAGAGGAAAATGAAGTACTTACACCTGGACACTTTCTGATAGCACGGCCACCGTTGGATGTGATTGAGCCTATAAATGAAGATGAAAAAATAGGGAATTTGGATAGGTGGAAATTAATCCAAAAAATTAAAAGAGATTTTTGGATAAAATGGAAAGATGACTACTTGCATACCCTACAACAGAGGTATAAATGGAAAAGGAATAGCCCCAATATAGAAAAGGGACAGGTAGTTCTAATAAAGGATGAAAATTGTCATCCGTCAAGATGGCCGTTAGGAAAAGTCCAAGAAGTGCATAAGGGTAAAGATGAGAAAGTTCGGGTAGTAAAAGTCAATTTCCCGACCGATTACCAAAGTTTGCCCTCTTCTAGGAATCAAGGCTGTCGAAGATAATGAAGAAGAATCTCAATCCAAAAGGATAACTAGGGGTGGATCTAGGATATCCAAGCTTGGGTTAATAATGAGTATGCTAATGTTGATGTTGTTTTGTCAACTATCAAATGCATCACTCACCGTCGAAAATACGCCTAAGTATCAAATTGAAAAAATAAATAAAACGGCTGCCATATATTTGGATCCAATGGGCGAAGTAGAAATTGTCTCATCCTCTTGGAATTTGGTTATTTTCTATAATATGGATGCTTATTTTGAAATGATAAGCAAAGGAAGCGCTCTAGTGAACAAGATGAGACGGGTGTGTGAGAAACTTCATAGTTTTGAGGATCAATGTAACCTTGTTCTAGACAATACTAACTGAATTAGAAGAAAATAATAAATTATTCATGGCGCAGAGTAAGCAAAGAACGAAACGTGCTCCATTTGAGTTCATGGGGTCCCTGTATCACATACTTTTTGGGATTATGGATGAGGATGATAGGGTACAAATGGAGCAAAATATGAAAAACTTGTTAGATAACCAACACAGCCTAAACGATCTAGGAAAAAAGCAACTGTCTATCGTGGATTCGACGGCTAATATCCTTAAAAAGACAAATGAGGAAGTTAATAATAATTTCAATTACATGAATGAACGTATAGAGAATATGACGGCGGTACTACAAGAAAGTTATTACGTTTATAAGGAGTCTATAAATTTCTTTATGGTCACAAAGCAGTTGACTAGTCTAATTAAAGATTGTGAAAGGACACAAGCAGGTATAATTAGTTTGTTAATTGATATAAATTATGGACGGCTGAACACTAATATTCTCAAGCCAAGCCAACTGAAAAGCGAGATATCGAAAATCAAGGAAAGTCTATCTGAGACACTAGTATTACCAGGAAAAAGAACTGGAACAGAGTTAAAAGAGGTATATACGCTTTTAACAGCTAGGGGACTGTTTGTAGACAAAAAATTGATAATCAATGCTATGATACCAAGCCAGACACCCATCGAAATTATATAAAGTAATACCAGTGCCAGTTTGGTCAGAAGAGAGTTTGCTGATAGCCAGCTTAAATTCAGAGTACTTAGTGTACAATTTTGAGGTTGATTCATATCATTTAATGACGGAGACCACTTTGAACAAATGTCAAAAGTGGCAGGCCCAAAGAAGAGTTTGTGAAGGAAATTGGCCATGGAGTAATGCCAACGATTTGGCATGTGAATTGAGACCGCTAGACCAGGTAGACCAGCTAATTGCGTATACAAGCGCATTTTAGATTCTAGTTCATACTGGGTTGAATTAGAGGCAAAAAGCACTTGGCTATTTAAAGTGCATTTTAACGCCAAAGTAAGAATTCAATGTCAAAACACCAAGATGTAGTTAATTTGCAAGAAGAAGGAATTTTAACACTAAGGTCGGATTGCACAGCTCGCACTGACGATAAGATATTAGTAGCGCAATATAATATAAACTCAGAGAGGCAAGACACATTATCATCAGCGTATGTAGGTGATATCACGGATGTTCCGAAAATCGTTTTGAGTCCATTTGAAAATCACACAAAAACCATAGTGCCGAAATTGATAGACTTACAAAGGAATTAGCACATTTAAAAGGAATTTATATAGAATTAAAGGGGTTAAATGTACATCACATATCTGGTCATACCTCTTTGATTTTAAGTATCGTAATTATTGTAATTCTAATAATATATGCCATACAAAAATGTAACTTAAGCAGGAAACTGCAAGCCATAACGTTCGGAGGCCGCTTGCAAGATGTTTAAAATATTAATGTTTAATTTAAAAATGTTAGCATATTATCAAATTGTATTAGTTATAAGTCAAAGTTTAAAACGACACACCTAATCTTGCTGGCCCTTGGCAGAATGTTCAAACATGAACACGTTTTTTTTGTGTAGACCGTATCTTACAATGAGGTCATAAATTGTAACCCGAATATGGGATGCCCAGAGAAGGGTCGAATATCCTAGGCACATAAGCGATAACAGATGTGCACTATAAAAACCCAACGATAAGCAGGTATGTCTGCGTGGGTCATAAGATAAGAGTAAAATAAGATTCTCATGTTAGCTACGTAAGAGTTAAATATTAATAAAGAAATCAGTTTGAAATAGTAACTCAACAAATGAAGACGTCCTTATTTCGGGTCGCTCTATTCACATGGTATGAAAATTATAGCAAGAATAAATTAAATTAAATTAACGTTGAATTTAAACTCATCCTTTTGGGGTTCCCATTGAAGTCCCAATGTTTTCACGAACCCATTTTCTTTGATACTTATTATCTTGTTGTCGCCAGTATCTTATACTACCTTTAATATTTCTTTCTTATTCGAAATCCATTTCCGTAAATTCAGATTAACTTTCATAAATTCGCTAGAAATCTGCTCTATAATCTTTATGGCACTTTCCACTGAATTGGATCCTGTCATGAGATCATCCATGTAGAAATCATTTCTAATTATTCTTCCAATTTCATCATTCTTACAATTATCTGCTATATCTACTAGAACTCTAGTAGCTAAATATGGAGCTGAGGCGGTCCCATAAGTTATTGTTTTTAATTTGTAAGATTTTATTTTGTCTTCAGGAGAGTCTCTCCATAATATATATTGGTATTCTTGATCTTTTTCATCAATGAATATTTGTCGGTACATTTTTTCTATGTCCGCTGATATGACGTATTCCCATTTACGCCAACTCAAAATTATATCAAAAATTATATCATGATATCATGTAGGCTTTTGTTGTTAGTCGTTTTTGCTGAGGCATCAAACACTACTCTTAGCTTTGTAGTTAGACTGGAATCTCTAAGTACGGCTTGATGGGGTAGGTAGTATTTTCCTTCCCTTTTCGACTCAACCATATGTCCAAGATCAATATATTCTTTCATAAACGTTTTATAGGCATTTCTAAGTTTTTCGTTTGGCTGAAACTTCTTCTCCATGTTTATCAATCGAGCCATTGCTTGTGGCTTTGATTCCCCTAAGGATGTATCGTCCTTAAATGGAATTCGAACAATATACCTACCATTTGAAATAGAGGTGGTTTTCATAAAATTGTCTTCACAAACTTCGGTTTCTACATCATTTTTATCTTCATTTTCTAACTCCCAAAAACGTTCTAAATCTTGCACTTCGATAGTAGTTGCCACTATCGAATGAGTACCCTTTGATTTAGTGCACTCAGAAATGATCCAACCGAAATTTGTATTCTGGCCTAATAGACCATTAATTTTTGCTATACCCTTTTTTAAAATTTGTGTATATAGATCGGCTCCAATAATTACATCAACTCGGCCTGGCTTATTAAAGTCCGGGTCAGCTAATGAATAATTTTGCCATTTTGTCTTATCTATATTTACTTCTTTAATCGGTAAAGCTTTCATTAATTTGGGCAATATTATTGCCTCAGTCACTAACGCCTTCTTCGAGTTAGGGGGTTTAATTGTCATTTTAATTTTAGAATTGGATACACAGGTAT
Source organism: Drosophila carrolli (assembly GCA_018152295.1). NCBI lineage: Eukaryota > Metazoa > Arthropoda > Insecta > Diptera > Drosophilidae > Drosophila > Drosophila carrolli. Next base: position 2,189,091 of record JAECXJ010000021.1, on the reverse strand, counting down.
CTGTAGAAGATATCCCACTAATTTCCGTCTTAGTTTTAATTTTTGGCAGTTTTAGTATTTGTGCTGCCTCCTCTGATATGATAGTGCTTTGCGATCCACTATCCACTATCAATCGCCGTTGGCAGATTTCACTTGAATTTTTGCTTTTGCAAGTAATGCCTGAGTGGCAGTCACACAAGTGTTGACTTTTTCGCGTTTTTGAGTGTTTATATGAAGCATCGTATGATGCGATTTATTGCACAAGGAACATAAATATTCGCTTGAGCATTTTTGATTAGAAGAATGTTTTAGGCATCTTGTATATAGTTGCACTTTTTTAGCGATTTCCAATCGCTCTGTGGGATTCATTCCTCTAAATCTGTGGCATTGAGTTGTAAAATGTCCCATCATTTTGCAGATCGGACATTTTTCTCCCCAATTTGAATAACTTTGACATTTTTTTAACAGGTTTTTCTTCCTGAAAAGAGCAAGTCGCACATAATCGTTGCTCCAAAAAATCCATAACATCAGATAGTTCCTGTATGTCTTTGGTTTTTATACCCGTTACTCGTAGAGTAAAAGGGTATGTTGTATTCGTGCAAAAGTATGTAACAGCTAGAAGGAAGCGTTTCCGACCCTATAAAGTATATAAATTCTTGATCAGGGTGACTAGTCGATATAGCCATGTCCGTCTGTCCGTCTGTCCGTCTGTCTGTCCGTCTGTCTGTCCGTCTGTCTGTCTGTCTGTCCGTATGAACGCTGAGATCTCGGAAACTATAAAAGCTAGAAGATTGCCATTTTGCATGCAGATTCTAGGAGTTCCTACGCAGCGCAAGTTTGTTTCAAAAAGGTGCCACGCCCCCTTTAACGCCCACAATCGCTTATATACGATTTTAAAAATTTAAATATTTCGGAAAAGTAAAAATGCAGTTTTATTGTGTTTATCAATACTTATCGAAATGTAGAAGAAATTTTTCAAATCGGACCATTCGTTAAAAAGTTATGCGTGATCAAAGTTTCTATCTCCATCTCCCTCGCACTCCCTTTACCTGAGTAACGGGTATCTGATAGTCGGGGCACCCGACTATAGCGTTCTCTCTTGTTTTAATATGACTTTCATATAATTGAAGAGTCTGCGTCTTGAATTTTCTGAGCACCATATGAGCAAATAACACATCAACTTCGTCGGTCAGATTGGCCTTCAGCTTTACGATGTATATTGCTTAATTTGCTGTATCAATAAAATGCTTTATTTGCTTGACAGAATCAATATTTAAACCCGTCAAGTCCATCAAGCGATTCAATTGCTCCGAGAAAATTTTTCGATGATTTTCGTACCGCTTGGTCAGAAGCTCCCAAGCGGCATCATAATTTTCGCGGAACCTAATAATAGGTGAGCGACCACCTTTCGAGCTTCACCTTTTAGGGCGGACTTTAAATAATTGAATTTCAGGGAGGTAGTCAGACCTTCCCTTGTATGTATCAATTCCACAATTCCTGAAAAAGGTCCCAGTCTCCGCTAAATGTCGGTACCTCAATTTTAGGTAGACTTGGTAAGTATTCAATTTTACCCATAGCCTCCATTTTAATCGAATCTCGTTCTATTATCTTCTCATTTACTTCAACAGAAATATTTTGAACGTCAAATTCTACTTCGCTAAGAGTTAATTCTTGGTCGAAACTACAACTACCAATATCTAGTTTTATGTTCGAGATAGTTTGCCACAGAAAATGTGTCCTGTTCTTTCTAACATGTACCATATTCAGCTTACCGTCCCGCATTTCTATATAAGTCTCATTCAAATATTCTCTAAGTTCAATAATTTTTTTATTTAATGAAGCTCCTTTATCTTCTTTTTTCTGTTTTTTTTAAATCTTCATATTCAAATTTTAGTTGACTTTTTGTACTAAAAACCTGATCATACCTCTTTCTTGTAAAGTATTCATGATCAACACCTGCCTTAATTAAACTTAAATGGTTTATACAACGTAATTCTTCGGTAGTGAAATTTCGTCCACCTTTCTCTCTAATTTCCCTGCAGTTCTTATTTATTTCGGCCTGCCTTTTGAGCACGCTTAAATATTGCTCGGACACCATTTTTTTTTTTATATATATATTAAATGTAGAAAAATAAATTATCTTAAATATCTTATCTGTTGTCCGTAGCTGCTGCTGTTTTTAGGGGATCCTGTAGTTGTAGTTGCCGACGCTGTAGTTGTAGTTGCAGTTGCCGAAGCTGTAGTTGTAGCTGCTGATGTTGTAGTTGCAGTTGCCGAAGCTGTAGTCGCCGTTGCTGATATACTCTCTGCTACCGTAGTTGTTGCTCCAGTATTTGCTGCTGCTGTAGATGCTGCTGCCACTGTAGACGCTGACGTAGCCCCGTATACTTTAGCCCCGTATTTATTTTTTTTTTTACCGCACTAAAATGTTATAATTTTATTTCGAAAATACCTTTTTTAACGCACATATATGCTGATGTTTAGGCCTCAAGCACGCCTTACCGCACTTTTTTTTTAAATGGGTATATATATTTTTTGAAACAACATTTGGCTATATTTTAAGCCTAACAGAGGTGTTTTTAAATTAAAACAATAAAAAATTCTTTTGAATATTTATGTTTATTTGTATTATTTATTTTTCTCTGTTCCTTACCACGGGTGGGGGGATTTTTTATTTCGCAACCTTAGATTTTTAAGGTGCTGGCTTATAACTCTAAGTCTCTTACCACTGGTGGGGGATGACTTTTAGAGCTCCTCGAAGGACCAAAATGAATAGAGCGACCCGAAATAAGGACGTCTTCATTTGTTGAGTTACTATTTCAAACTGATTTCTTTATTAATATTCAACTCTTACGTAGCTAACATGAGAATCTTATTTTACTCTTATCTTATGACCCACGCAGACACAACGGAATGGTGACGTTTAGCTTGGGAAAATGTCTAGGCGGGAAAATTCGAATTCCACGCAGGGGAACTGGGAACTGTCTGGGAACTGGGAACTGTCTGGGGAACTGGGAACTGTCTGGAGAACTGGGAACTGTCTGGGGAACGGGGAACTGTCTGGGGAAGAGGGAAACAGTCTAGGGAAATAATCTTTCAAGGAGCTGCATGGAAAAGTCTTTTAGGGAAACAGTCGCGGGAAAGTTAAAGTCTTTAAAGGAGCTGTACGAGTAAAGTCTTTTAGGAAAACAGTCTGGGGAAAGGTTAAGTCTTTCGGGGAACTGTCTGGGGAACATCAAACATGCAATTCAGGCGGGGAATTCGAGTAGTCTAGACATCAAGGGCGGGAAAAGTCACCACTTTCATTACGTTTCCGAAGGAAGGGGGAAATGTGAGAAGTCATAAACTCCAAACAAATCAGGGGAGTCGGCCTGGCAACAGCGGAGGAGGCGAGAAAGCCGGAGAAATGAAGGGCATCCAGGTCAAACGGGAACATTCCGACCTTGGACCCTCATATGGCAAGGGCAACGAGTTCATACGGTAAATTGGCGGAATTCAGACCCGCCTAAAGAGGACACACCGTGAACTAACGGTACCTCGATGGACCTTGGACCCACGCCCGGCAAGGGCAACGGGGTCATACGGTAAATTGGCGGACTTCGGACCCGCCTAAAGAGGACACACCGTGAATTAACGGTACCTCAGTGGACCTTGGACCCGAGGGAAATAACGGCACCTACAGCGCCAATAAAAAGGACGGCGCAAGCGCAGCTCGGGACAGTACGAGTGCGACAATCAGAGCGAGTGCGTGAACGCGGAATAAGTACAAATCGAAACCGAAGTGCCCAAGGATCAAGATCGCAAAGTCGAGACACCCAACGACGACAAGTCTACAAGGCTGAGGCTACAACGCTGAGATCCAACGGTGCTAGGTCGTGGTGAAATCAAACTTAGGGAGTCCTTGCGCGGTGTCAGGCGATAAAGGTGGCTAGGCGATAAGGGAGAATTTTGTTCTACCTGCTAGGCGATACGCCTTGCCGACAAAGTCCAGGCTGAACTCCGGAAGCTAGGCGATAAAGGTGGCTAGGCGATAAGGCGTAACTTCGGTTCACCTGCTAGGCGATACACCTTGCCGGCCCCGGTAGAGAACCTCGCATAACATCCAGGGTTTTTGGTGGAGCCGTCCCGATCTCAGTCACCCGGAGCAGCAAGCCGAAGCAGCGCAGTATCAGGCCAGAAGCGACGCAGCAGTAAGCCAGGGGCGACGCAGCAGCATGCCAGGAGCAGAGCAGCAGCGAGCCAGGAGCAACGCAGCAGAAGACAGCGACAACGGGCAGCAGAATAATAGCAATAAGGCTATATTTTAGAGAATCAATAAACCAGCACCGACCTAATCATTTCTGGCGTTATCCTTTGGTCACTGGCAGTCACTCAATATAAATTTGGTGGAACGAACGCACAACCTCTCTGAGCTAGCCGCACGTTTACGTAGCGAGCTGAAACTAAAGAATCAGGTCGTTACAAAATAAAGAGAATCCCAGCAGCAAAAAGTGTGGAAACTGTGGAGGTTACCATACGGCTAACTACAGGGGCTGTCCAGTCTACAAGGAACTGAAAAGTCGTACACACCAACATATAACACCTATGAAATCTACGCGTGATGTCTTCCCCCCTACAGCCGTGAAATCTTCAGCTAATAATGAGTTCACCGACAAACCCGAAAGCTTTGCAACTGCTCTAAAAATGGGTCTGAAAAGTACCGCGAAATCGCATTAAGTACCGCTTCCACAATGGCTTCGCCACTTACTACATGCAAGCTACATCTATAGATGTACAGATGGATCACCGTTCTTTAAAGCTTGCCGCCGTATACTGTCCTCCTCGGTTTACAATATCCGAATCCCAATTCATGGACTATTTCAACTCCCTGAGCGAACAATTTATAGTAGCAGGAGACTTTAATGCCAAGCATACGCTCTGGGGATCTCGACTTGTGACTCCAAAGGGAAGGCAGTTGTACAATGCAATAATAAAAGCAAGCAACAAGCTAGACTGTGAGTCACCTGGGACACCTACATATTGGCCAACAGATCCCAGAAAACTGCCAGACCTGATAGATTTTGCAGTCACAAAAAACATTCCACGCAACCTGATAAGCGCCAACTCCTTATCAGATCTATCGTCTGATCACTCGCCTGTACTCCTTCAACTAAATCTACATCCAGTTGCGGTAGATAAACCATTCAGACTAACAACGAATAAAACCAATTGGCTTAAGTACAAAAAATATGTAAGTTCGCATATTGAGTTGAATCCACGTTTGAATGACGAAGCTGATATCAACTTATCCACAAACACTCTTGAATCCGTCTTGGTCGCAGCAGCTCGCTTGTCAACTCCACAAACGCAAAAAACATCGTACAATCATAGATACACGAACGTTGAAATAGAACAGCTTGCTAGAAAGCGACGCTCACGGCGAGACTGGCAATCCAACAGATCACCATCTGCAAAACAAAGGTTAAAAGATGCTACACGGAGGCTCTCAGCTGCATTACGTCATGAAGAAGAAAGGTCCCAAAAACATTACATAGAGCAGTTATCCCCAATGAGCTCCAAGTTCCCACTTTGGAGAGCACACTCATCACTCAGTGCACCATTAGAATCTGAAATGCCAATAAGGACATCCACAGGCAACTGGGATCTCACTACCAGCAACATCAGATATCGACTCATCTACGTATGAACCAATTGTATTTAGACCACATGAGTTACTCAAAATCATAAATGAACAACTCAACGCAAAGAAATCTCCAGGATGCGACCTAATATCACCAAAAATGATTATTGAACTTCCTCTCTGTGCAGTTCGAGCTATTTGCCAACTCTTCAATGCAATAACGAGACATGGACACTTCCCAGAGAGATGGAAAAGTCGATCATCATAATGATACCAAAACCTGGCAAAGACCGCACAATTGGTTCATCATATAGACCAATTAGTTTACTAACGTGTCTATCAAAACTCTTCGAGAAATGCTTCTTGGCACATATTACCCCATATCTCAGAACACACAACAAAATCCCGACTCATCAATTCGGTTTTCGAGAAAAACATGGAACCATCGAGTAAGTCAACCGCATAACTTCAGATTCGAACAAAGGCAGTACTGCAGTGCGATATTTCTGGACGTTTCACAAGCTTTCGACAGAGTATGGTTAGAAGGTTTAATGCACAAAATAACAGAAATGCTCCCAACCAACACTCACAAGCCTTTGAAGTCATACCTTTACAACAGGAAATTCTCACTAAGATGTAATGCTGCCATGACCGATGATTACATCATCAGGGCCGGAGTTCCTCAAGGCAGCGTGTTAGGACCAACACTCTACCTTATGTACACTGCGGACATCCCAACGAGCATGCAACTAACCATATCCACTTTTGCTGATGACACAGCGATCCTAAGCCGCTCGAGATGCCCCAAGCAAGCAACGGCGCAACTTGCTAAACACCTAGTGGCAGTGGAGTAATGGCTATCCGACTGGCGAATCAAAGTTAACGAACAAAAATGCAAACACGAAACGTTTACACTTAACAGGCAAGACTGCCCTCCACTTACTCTAAACAACACAGTGGTTCCGATAGCAAATGAAGTAACATATCTTGGCGTACACCTCGATAGACGCCTTACTTGGCGTACACCTCGATAGACGCCTTACTTGGCGCAGCCACATTGAAGCCAAAAGAACACATTTAAAGCTCAAAGCCAACAGCCTCCACTGGCTTATCCATAAGCGCTCGCCCCTTAGCATGGACTATAAGGTACTTCTATACAACACCGTTTTGAAACCAATCTGGATGTACGGCTCTCAGTTGTTCCCCCAGTAACAGCAGTGTGGATATAATGCAAAGAACTCAATCAAAAATTCCCAGAACCATCACCGGGGCACCGTGGTACGTTGAGAATGTAAACATTCACAGGGACCTTCACATATCACTCGTCAGAGAAGAGATAGCACAAATCACAACAAAGTACTACAACAGGCTATCAGTACATTAAAATCATCTCGCGAGAGCCCTCACGCGAGTTTCCAGCAATTCTCGTCTTCGCCGCAACGACCTTCCAATCCAACGCTAATTATAAGGACCATGTAGTCTCTATTCAGTTAAAATTAAACTGTTAGATAATGTACTATTTTAAAATTTGCAACCTTATTGTTAGACTTATAAAGAGAAGATCCAATAAATAAAACCAAGCTATATTAAAAAAAAAAAAAAAATTTTCTAGTCAGAATTTGGAAGTGACTTCTTTGGTACCAACAAGAGTTATAAGGAGATACAGATGGTTGCACTATGTTGTCATTAATTAGTTTTTGTTCTTGGGCTTGAATTTCGTCCTTTTAGCTATGAGGACTTCTTCAATTTTTTATATATACTGGTTCATCGTCCTTTAATCTCAATTTTTGCTTATAAAAATTCGAGTCTCGACTTATGTGTCAGGCTTACCGGTTGTGTTTAGAGCTCCCGTATTTAAAAAAAAAACAAAAAAAAAAAGTTTTATACAAAATTCTGTTTTTCTGTATCGTAAAGACGATTTTTCTTTTGACTTTCTTAACGAAACATTTGCCGGCCTTGCCTTCGGTTGGCAGGCCGGCTGCTGCGTTAAACTTTCTTTTTCTTTTTTCTTAGTTCATTACGCAAGTACAATGCCAGATGCTGGTACAGTTCCCAAAAAAGATGTCTTCCATTTTCAAGCCATCTCGACGAAAGGTTGTCGTGAAATCAATCATGACTCTCATGTGGCTAAGCACTCGGTATTTGCTAAGGACCAAGTTACGCGACCACCAGTCAATACAGAGGAAGCTGCTAAAGTAGCTGTTATGAATGCCTCTAGGAATGCCAAGGCGACTGCCTTTGATGCCAATAGGTGCCTCTCTGATACTTCTGATGAATTTGATGATTCCAATTATTCAGACACCTCATGTGTCCCGACTATGACCATTTTTACCCCCAAGTGGATTAGTAAGAATGCTGCCGATGATGAACGCTTTACTCAGGTAAATAACCTAAGGAAAAGACGAAATCTGGACATACTCGGAGGTGGTAATATCAACAAATCATCGCTGCTCTCTGTTGGCGACCATAAACGTCCTCAAGCTCCAGCCTTTGGCATGACCATACAATCACATTCTTCAAGTCAAGAAGACTCTACCTACTTAGAAAAGAACAATAGCTTTGCTATTTTGTCTGACGATGATGATGATGATACAATGACTTCCACTCATAATAATGAATCAATCAGCACCTCTAAACTTGGTCATGGATCTGAGCCTGTTGAAGCTAACTTGCATTCGGTGTCCCCACGCAATGCCTCTTCTCAAGCTAAAACCAAGAAACGTGATCCCCGTCCGCCACCCTTCCTTTTGAAGGGAATCACTGATTTTAGGCAACTAATTTCCTTACTATCTTCTGTGACCAATGGTTTTCGCCTCAAGACAACTGGTAAATCTTCCTGTAGGGTTCTGTGGATGACGGCAATGTTTACCGTATAGTCCAGAAGCTCTTCAAGGATAATGGAATTCCTGTCAGCACTTTTCAGTTTAAAAATTAACGAGCCTTTCGAGTCGTCATCAAGGGACTTCCACTGAAATAGCCGAAATAACTGCAAGACTTAAAGCTTTGGGACACAACCCTCGGAATGTATTCAACCCCCCTGGTGAAAATGGGAAGGCGAACCGGGATATATTCTTTGTGGAGCTGGAACCAGCTAAAAATAACAAAAATGTATATGATATCCAGATAATTGACTACCAGGTGGTTAAAGGGAACTGCAGCTTCAGAGAAAGTGTCCTTTAAGGTGTTTCAGATGTCAAGAATTTGGACATTCTAAAAATTTTTGCTCACTCTTGCCAAAGTATGCCAGATGTGCTGGTAACCACGAAACAAAAGACAAGGAGAGGTGCTTGGCCATAAATGAGGAACAACTCAAGTGCATTAACTGTGGTTCTAATCATAGTGCGTCTTCCCGTCGATGTCCTGCCTATTTAGAGGCTATTGAAAGACGTAAGCCCACTGGTTCTGTAGAGCGTAGACCCACTCAAAAACGTACTTTTAAGCCTGCCATGCCCCCGGCTCAAAATGCTTGGTTTTCTACGCGTCTCTCTGCACCCTCAAGTCAGACTTCGCCAACGGCTAATTCACATCCAACTGAACCTCCTTGGTTGAACAACCTACTCAGGACAGGCTTCTGGAATTTATTAATGGATTAAGGAAGCAACAAGAGGCTGCTGCGATAGCCCAAGCGGCTGCAATTGATAAGTTGTTGTTACGCTTTGATCAAATGATGTCAGTAATGACGACCACACTACAAATGTTATAGAGCGTGATTTCTAAGCACGCAATGCGATGACTAATTACGGTATAAATATCGTTATTTGGAACGCCAACAACTTAGTTGGCAAATTACTCGAGATTGAGCACCTCCTCCAGAAACGCAACATTGACATTTTATTGATCTCAGAGACACATGTTACCAGCCGTACATTCTTCCACATTAATGGATATGCTGTTCACTCTGCCAACCACCCTGATGATCGACATCGTGGTGGTGCTGCTGTCATCATCATATCCTGTTTAGATTATCACATAAATGCCACAATATCAGAGCCTCACCTGCAAGCAGTTGCCATAAGTTTGGTCATTTGGTGCTGTCTACTGCCCACCTGGTCACCGCCTTTCTTGGACGACTGGGGAATATCTGCGTCTTTTTGGCTCTGTAGGTAGCCGCTTTCTCATTGGAGGGGATTAGAATGCGTACCACAGTTTTTGGGGATGCAGGCGATCATGCCCTCGGGGAAACACCCTGATGTCAGTTATTGCTGACTCAAATATGCAGATTTTGGCTACTGGCGGAGCCACTCATTTTTCTTGGATCAATGACCACCTCCCGACGGCCATTGATTTTGCTGTGTACAAAGGCATACCGTGCAACCACCTTACAATCTCAGAGTGCCCGGGACTTTCCTCTGATCATATTCCGCTCCTGATATATTTTTGCGTGGCTGCCTATACAATCGTTACCAAATCCAGGCTTCTTCCCCGGGGCTCGGATCTTAAAAGATTCAGTCCGCAACTTACTGCTCTGACTCAGGAGCAACCTTCTCTTCTTTCTGTGGACGACGTAGATTCCTTTGCAGAGGTCTTAGTTGAACAGATCCATCAAGCTGCCCCTCCTCCTAGAAGTATACCTATTCCTCCTCCATCTTGGGCTTATTCAAAGCCAGAAATTGCTGCCTTGGCCAGAAAGGGTCATGCACTTCGCCGTGTCTGGATGAGGACGAGGCATACCATCGATATGGCGAGGTGGAAGGCTACTGTATCAGAGCTAAGGAAAGTCCTCCGTTCGGCCAAGTCAGAATATTTTATAGACAATCTCAGTGTAATTGATCCTAACCAGAATCACGGATTTGCGCTCTGGAAATGCACCCGCAACCTTAAAAGACAGCCGCTTCAGAGGTTTTCCCTTAAGCGTGGTGATGGGACTTGGGCCCACAGTGATTCCGAGATTGCTGAAGTATTTGCTGATGATCTTGAAAATCGCTTTACTCCATTTGAATTTGCAACAAGCAAAGAAGTCCAGACAACAATCTCTAGGTTAGGACTTTCAATTGGCCCTCCTGTCATAGAGTAAGAAACTATATAGAGGTTTCATTTGCTCTGCCCGGGCCTCTCCCAAAGCTCTGCTGAGAGCCATGTTCGAAGCTAACTTCTTCTAACTTCGGTTTCTCACCACTTCTAACATGTGCGAAGTACAAGCAATAGTATGGGGAGTTCTCGCACCTATCCTTAGGAATAAGAGCGACCAGTCCAGCTGCAGAATCTCACCATGGGCATGGAATGAAGCTCGATTCGAACAAATGAAAAACTCTCTTTTTTTCCGTTTTTCCCCTATGTGGCATCACTGGCAAAGTCACTCGAGAGCGCGGGCAGAGCAAATGACGCCTCTATACATTATTACTCTATGCTCCTGTTACTGTCCGTCCAGTAGACGAAGATGAGGATTTACAAATCATCTCTGTTACCGTCGGCACTCCCGTGTCCTGGAACATTACTCGGTTTTCTACATAATGGTGGCACTTCACCCCTAGCATCCTCCTGAGAGCCTTTGTAATGCATGTTTGCACCCTTTTTAGTGACGAATCAAAGGCCGTGCCCCAGGAAGTGATTCCCCAGCTTAAAGTTGGAAGGACAATGGCCTTAAAAAGCCGCACCTTGGCTTCAAGGGATAGGCCGCTACCTGGACGAAGGAGCCAGTCCATTTTGTCAAGTTTTGTTCTTGCTGATCCACAAACTTGATTAATTTGTCCCTTCCAACAAAGGCGATGGTCTAAGGTAACTCCGAGGTACGCCACCTTATCTTCGTGCTTGAGCCTATTCCCATCAATGTAAAGGCTACGCGAACGGCCAGGGCGGAGAGCAAAGGTGGCATGCTGCGTTTGGTCAACATTAAGCGCAATGTTCCATCGAGAGGCTTAGCACTAACATTCGTCTAAGAATGTCTGGACGCGTCGGGACGCAGACGTAGTGGTTCTACCAGCTGCAAGAAATGCAGTGTCATTTGCATATATGGCCAGGAGTGTACCACGAGCAACTGGGTTTGGAAGATCCGAAGTGCAAATTGTACATATACAGGACCAGACCAAGGACGCTTCCCTGCGGGACACCAGCACGAATTGTGCGAAGTCCAGAACGGTGTCCACGAATGTCTACAGCAAACTCCCTATTATCTAAGAACGATACAATGAGATTCCAGAGCCTTTCAGGCAAAAGCGGCATTAGCTTGTAGATCAGTCCTTCGTGCCAAACCCTGTCAAAGGCCTGTCGAACGTCCAGAAAAACGGCTGAGCAGTATTTGTGTTCTTCGAAAGCCCCAAGAACATAATTAATTACTCTATGCACTTGCTCGATAGCACTATGGCGACTACGGAAATCAAGCTGGTGGTTCGGAAGTCCGTCTTCAAAGGCGTTAATAGATAGAATTCTACCAAGCATGATCCGCTCAAAAATCTTGGACAAAGTGGAGAGTAAACCAATCGGCCTATAAGATTCCGGGCAACATGGGTCTTTTCCTTTTTTTGCCACCTTTGTGACTAATGCTCGTTTCCAAGGTGATGGAAAATAACCAAGGTCCAGGCAAGCATTAAAGAGAAGACAGAGCTGTGCAATGACAGAGCTAGGCAGAGCCTTTGCTACTTTGCCATCAATCGCGTCCATGCCAGGAGCTTTAGTAGTAACAAGTCGCTTTATATGACCACGTACCTCATCTTCGTCTACTAGACGGACAGTAACAGGAGGCCCAAATGAAAGTCCTAACCTAGAAATTGTTGTCTGGACTTTTTCGCTTGTTGCAAATTCAAATGGAGTAAAGCGATTTTCAAGATCATCAGCAAATACTTCAGCAATCTCGGAATCACTGTGGGCCCAAGTCCTATCACGACGTTTAAGGGAAAACCTCTGAAACGGCTGTCTTTTAAGGTTTCAGGTGCATTTCCAGAGCGCAAATCCGTGATTCTGGTTAGGATCAATTGCACTGAGCTTGTCTATAAAGAATTCTGACTTGGCCGAACAGAGGACTTTCCTTAGCTCTGATACAGTAGCCTTCCACCTTGCCATATCGATGGTACGCCTGTCTTTGAATAAGCCCAAGATGGAGGAAGAATAGGTATACTTCTAGGAGGAGGGCAGCTTGATGGAATATATCTGCACCAGTGTCTATTAAGAAGACAAGTTCTTTTTCTGTTGTGACATTTCTAAAAGTAACAAATGCATTTAAACTGAGATTGATAGTGTGAACTTTCGCGTTATCTATTGCTGAGTATCTAAAGGTTCTTGGGAGTTTCCCGAAGCATTGTGGGCTGTCCTTACGTAGCTACTATTATTATAATTATTTGAGTTATAACCACCATCTTGTTAGGTATTTCCCCTATAATTTCCTCTAAAGTTGCCGCTATTATATCCTCTTTAGTTATTATTATAGGGGTAATAGTTATTGTTTTGGCCGTTATTGTTATCATAATTATTATTATAATAACCACGACCATTGCCTCTGCTCTCTGATAATTACCTGGGTTGTTATTACCACGTTAGGCCTGGCCTCTGTGACTGTAAAAAATGGTGCTCGAGTTTCCAGCCAATTAATGTATTTGCTCACAGCTTTGCTCATTGTTGTGAACGTTCCTGCTTCGATTATTGTTCTCAGCTTTTGTTGGTCATAAATTTTCGTCATGACCCGTTTGACTTCCTTCGTGTTAAACTTATCTGCATGCTCATAGGGTAATCTCTCATCAATATATGCAGATTCCAAAAATTTTCGAAGATTGTCAATGTCTTTTGCAAATTTTTGCTTTAATTACATCAGAGGTTTCACCTATAATAGTATCTTTTAACTTTCTGATAATAGCATCTATAGTGGTTTCATTACTCACTTTGTGTAGGGTTGATCCACTTATTTTAAATTTAATAACCTCTACAGCAAATTGTTCGTATTCTCCTTTAGCCATGTTCACCAGGTTGATTGCCGTAATGAATCTTTGAAGATTTATTTTTTTCCGTGAAATTCAGGCACCGCGTAAGCAGTTTCTTTTATATATGCCCTCTGCGCAGCTGATTCGTCGGCCATGATGTAGGGCTTTTGCTCTATTACACTGTTAATGGTATCAGGATCTGACTGTTCTTGATCTGATGATTCAGATTGACTGAGAACAGCGGGGACAGTGAGGTTTTTTATGTCTTTTTCTTCTATTTCTTGACTTTCAGCGTCAGAATCTTCTGTCTCTGCTGGATCGTCTTCAGATTCTAGGGTCTTTGGAGAATTTAGGATGGTCGGTACAGAAATTCTTAAGTTGTACCTTGGCTTTATTGTTATTAAACTCGATCGCTGTCTGTTTAGAAACTTAGGTACTTGAGTCCAATGGTCTTTATCTAATTTTTCTCTGTTGTGTTTATTTAATGTGGCTCGTTGTATTGGCCCATTTTGTGTAAGCGACTTAAACGATTTTTCGAAGTCACTTTTTAAGATATTTAATTCCTTAATATAATTCACTCTTTTCCATTATTGTATGGATATGAATTATGTTCTATATGCTACCATTCCTTCCCAATGTGGCGTGTTCCTCTATTACTGATTTCACCAGAACGCACAGTATATTGCTTACTACAATCGACTTTTGCGTAGCTGAGCAATGTATCAGGGTTGAATTGTCCACATTAAAAGTGTCCTTATATTTATTTTCTAATTCGTAAATGCTAACTGGAACGGTGGATCCTTCTGATAAACTTTCTGAATTATCTCCTGGGTACTCATAATGGCTATTTTAGACATGAAAGAAAAAATAAAAACGATGGTATTACATTTTAAATTATTATTTTACGCATTTAACCGAGTCGTTCCAAATTGTCTGCTCTGCTAATACATCGCTTCTTAATTATCTTGTTGTGTTTCACATACAAGGTAAGTAGGAATTGAGCGACTGTAGCTATCGTCAACATTAGGAGCAGTAACGTTATGGCTTCGAGATTCTGGGTGTGATCTACGATTTTGACGTTATTGACCACATTGGCCGTATTGAAATTGTTGTCTGGACTTTTTCGCTTTTTGCAAATTCAAATGGAGTAAAGCGATTTTCAAGATCATCAGCAAATACTTCAGCAAATTTTGGAATCACTGTGGGCCCAAGTCCTATCACGACGTTTAAGGGAAAACCTCTAAAGCGGCTGTCTTTTAAGGTTTCAGGTGCATTTCCAGAGCGCAAATCCGTGATTCTGGTTAGGATCTATTGCACTGAGCTTGTCTATAAAGAATTCTGACTTGGCCGAACAGAGGACTTTCCTTAGCTCTGATACAGTAGCCTTCCACCTTGCCATATCGATGGTATGCCTGGCTTTGAATAAGCCCAAGATGGAGGAAGAATAGGTATACTTCTAGGAGGAGGGCAGCTTGATGGAATATATCTGCACCAGTGTCTATTAAGAAGACAAGTTCTTTTTCTGTTGCGACATTTCTAAAAGTAACAAATGCATTTAAACTGAGATTGATAGTGTGAACTTTCGCGTTATCTATTGCTGAGTATCTAAAGGTTCTTGGGAGTTTCCCGAAGCATTGTGGGCTGTCCTTACGTAGCTACTATTATAATAATTATTTGAGTTATAACCACCATCTTGTTAGGTATTTCCCCTATAATTGCATCTATTATTTCCTCTATAGTTATTATTATAGGGGTAATAGTTATTGTTTTGGCCGTTATTGTTATCATAATTATTATTATAATAACCACGACCATTGCCTCTTCTCGCTGATAATTACCTGGGTTGTTATTACCACGTTAGGCCTGGCCTCTGTGACTGTAAAAAATGGTGCTCGCGTTTCCAGCCAATTAATGTATTTGCTCACAGCTTTGCTCATTGTTGTGAACGTTCCTGCTTCGAGTATTGTTCTCAGCTTTTGTTGGTCATAATTTTTCGTCATGACCCGTATGGCTTCCTTCGTGTTAAACTTATCTGCATGCTCATAGGGTAATCCCTCATCAATATATGCAGATTCCAAACATTTTCGAAGATTGTCAATGTCTTTTGCAAATTGTGTGGCCGTTTTACCCTTTTGGTAAACATTGGCCATTTTTGCTTTAATTACATCAGAGTTTTCACCTATAATAGTATCTTTTAACTTTCTGATAATAGCATCTATAGTGGTTTCATTACTCACTTTGTGTAGGGTTGATCCACTTATTTTTAATTTAATAACCTCTACAGCAAATTGTTCGTATTGTCCTTTAGCCATGTTCACCAGGTTGATTGCCGTAATGAATCTTTGAAGATTTATTTTTTTCCGTCAAATTCAGGCACCGCGTAAGCAGTTGCGCAGCTGATTCGTCGGCCATGAAGTAGGGCTTTTGCTCTATTACACTGTTAATGGTATCAGGATCTGACTGTTCTTGATCTGATGATTCAGATTGACTGAGAACAGCGGGGACAGTGAGGTTTTTTATGTCTTTTTCTTCTATTTCTTGACTTTCAGCGTCAGAATCTTCTGTCTCTGCTGGATCGTCTTCAGATTCTAGGGTCTTTGGAGAATTTAGGATGGTCGGTACAGAAATTCTTAAGTTGTACCTTGGCTTTATTGTTATTAAACTCGATCGCTGTCTGTTTAGAAACTTAGGTACTTGAGTCCAATGGTCTTAATCTAATTTTCTCTGTTGTGTTTATTTAATGTGGCTCGTTGTATTGGCCGATTTTGTGTTAGCGACTTATACGATTTTTCGAATTCACTTTTTAAGATTTTTAATTCCTTAATATAGTTCACTCTATTCCATTATTGTATGGATATGAATTATGTTCTATATACTACCATTCCTTCCCAATGTGGCGTGTTCCTCTATTACTGATTTCACCAGAACGCCCAGTATAGTGCTTACTGCAATCGACTTTTGCGTAGCTGAGCAATGTATCAGGGTTGAAATGTCGACATTTAAAGTGTCCATATATTTATTTTCTAATTCGTAAATGCTAACTGGAACGGTGGATCCATCTGATAAGCTTTCTGAATTATCTCCTAGGTACTCATAATGGCTATTTTAGACATGAAAGAAAAAATAAAAACGATGGTATTACATTTTAAATTATTATTTTACGCATTTAACCGAGTCGTTCCAAATTGTCTGTTCTGCTAATATATCGCTTCTTAATTATCTTGTTGTGTTTCACATACAAGGTAAGTAGGAATTAAGCGACTGTAGCTATCGTCAACATTAGGAGCAGTAACGTTATGGCTACGAGATTCTGGGTGTGATCTACGATTTTGACGTTATTGACCACATTGGCCGTATTGTCTTTTGTTTGGCTATCATCAGAGCCGAACCAACCCATTTTAGGCAGTTCAAATTCCATATCTTTATATAAGAAATATATTTACGGAATTTTTTTTTTTTTAATCTTAATATTAAATTTCAAAATCTGGTCATATAATTGCATAAATTTGTTTGTTTTTTTTCAAATGAAAGGAAAATTTTTAAAGTATTGTTATTGTTTTACATGTAACTGATTTACAATAGTTTACTCTAAATAAATCAATATCAATTACATTTTTTTAGAATACAGCCTATCAGTGGTTAGTATTTTTCAAGCAGCGCTTTCGCGCAACGGCTCGAGTTAGAGGTTGTTTAAAATTAAAGGCAACTGGCATAAATGCAGCCCTTGTTGCGTTATTTTGCTCGTTTGCAAAGTTCCTTTTCTATGATTTTGATGTTTTCCTCGTGGGCTTTCTTCTCTTGCGGGGTCTTGGTTATTTTTATATAGTCCTTTATTAGCCGTCGCTGCTGGAGGAGCTTTATCATTTTTCCGCTCCTCTTCTTCTTTTGGATCGGCTTGTTTCGCTCCTGTCATGCCCTGTAATCAGCTATTGTGAGGGGGCGAGGTCCATCCCTTGCTCAACAGGAGCAGATATCTCCCACGACGGTGAAGAGGGCGGATTGCCTTCCGAACTTATATATCTCCCGCGTTGGTGCAGTCGGCGGTTTACCTACCACACTTTGTTTCCCTCGATGGTGTAAAAGGATTTGCCATGCCTTCCACACTTGTTGATTCTCTGCTGCTGCTGTCCGGGGCCTATGGGCTATGGCGGTACCGGTGCCGGTCATCGCACAGGTTTTCATTGTTTCCCACGAAAATCAAATTTAACTCTGCTTCTGTTTCATCTCGATTTTTTTGTTGTTTCTTCTGTTGTTGTTTTTGTTGAAAAAATTTTTTTTGGTTTATTAGTTTTGTATTTTTGTTCTATTTTTACAGAATTCTTTCTTTGTTTATATTTTATGCCACTTTTTCACATTGAAAAATCTGCGATTGAATTTCATTAACAATTTGCAACAGACAACTGTCACGGTCGCCATGTAGTATTCGAAGGTAGTATTAATTTAAACATTTTGCAGATCTCTTGTTTTGAGCTGTCTTTATTCAATTAAAGTGGCTTATATCTAACAAAGTACTTTAAAGCTAAGGCCGCGCAACTGCGCTGTATGTATTTCATAGATATAAATATGCTGCTCGCTGCTGACAGCGGCTAGCTCGAGAGAGGTAGTATGTAGTATATGGTAGTATATGTATGTGCTGTCAAGGCATGGGAATCTGCTGACTTCGAGGCAGAGCTCGGCTGATCGTGTTACGGTCAACTCGAACCATGCCTTAAATACTCTTGGTACAGTGGGTATTGGGTGTACATACTAGACTATAGCACAGCATGATTTTATTGACGGCCTGCTTGACATAACCCTATCTCAAGTAAACAATGTTCGAAATTCACTAGGTCGCCTACTTGATTTTTGTTTTGTATCAAATCCTGAAGGTGTGTTTCTGTCCAGAGTAGCACCACTCACGCAACCTGAAGATCCGTATTACCCTACAATCGAACTTACATTTGACACGGGTAGAGTTATAGAAGAAAAATCAGAAAAATCATCCAAATACATTGTTTTCGCAAGGCAGACTTTCTGAAGCTAAATAATTTTATTTCTGACCTTAATTGGTCTGATCTTTACTTTTGCATTAATATGTCCGATGCAGTTAATGTTTTTACACTGCAATAAACTCATTTTTTAATTCCTGTGTTCCGTGGTACTATCCGTCAATTTCCAATAAATCACCTTGGTTTAGCAAAGAGTTGTCACACTTAAAGAACGCAAACATCGGTTCTCAATCTGTTTTTACTAGATATTTAAGTGCTCGGTCAAGATTTACCGTGCTTAATGCTCAGTGTTATAATAGTTACTTAAACCGTTGTAAGGTCCAGTTCTCTCAGGACCCGAAACAGTTTTATAATTTCGTTAACACCAAGCGTAAATCTAATTCTTTTCCTTCCTCGCTGTCGTTCGAAAACATTACGGCAACCACAGATCAGGCAATAGCCGAATTGCCCAATTTTTTCAAACAAATTACTTTACTTTAGATTATTCATCACAGCCTTATTCTTACTTTAACAGAAAGCTCTCGTCCTTTGGATCTTTTTCGTATTAAGCCACCGATGGTATTCCTGGGTGCGTGCTTAGGTATTGTGCAAACCTCTTCACAAGTTGTTTACCTTATCTCTAGAAAATTCCGAATTACCAAATATTTTGAGGGAATCATTTGTTATTCCTTTTTTCAAAAAAGGTAACAAGTTAGAAGCAAGTATAGCTCTATAGTCTATCTCTAAGTTGTCAGCTATTCCTAAGCTTTTTGAAAAAATAATTACTCCTCATTTGCAGCACCTTTGTAGATTAATCAATTCCACAACCACAAACCTTCTAGAGCTCACAATATTTGTGATAAAAGGCTTCAACAGTAGTTTTCAAAACAGAGGTCATTTACACTGACTTTAGTAAAGCATTTGACTCTGTAAATCACTTACATCTTGTTCGAAAACTTGACCTGTTAGGTTTTCCATTTGATCTCCTTAAATGGATCTCAAGTTATCTGAATGGCAGGTCACAAAGGGTCCTTTTTAAAAATTTAATTTCTAAAATTATCAGTGTTACCTCCGGTGTCCCACAAAGGAGCCATCTGGGTCCGTTACTTTTTACATTATTTATTAACGATCTTCCCTCAATTATAAGTCATTCTCGCGTACTTATGTACGCAGATGATGTTAAGTTGTGCCTGCAGTATAAGGACATTTCCTGCCATTTAGACTTGCAATCCGATCTAGATAATTTTCAAAACTGGTGCCGAGATAATTTACTAAATTTAAACGGCTCCAAGTGCAAGCTGATGACTTTTTATCGGGCCAATCCGATATACGCGACTTACACGTTAAGTGGCAGCTCTTTGGATAGAATAACTCTTGTAAACGATCTTGGCGTTCTCTTGGACCTTAAACTAAAATTTTCAAACCAAATTTCGTCCATGGTTAATAAAGCCAGATGAGTGCTTGGATTTATTAAAAGGTGGTCAAAAGAATTCGATGATCCTTATTTAACTAAAACTTTATTTATTTCGTTAGTCCGTCCGATTCTGCCGTCTGGAGTCCATAATACGGAATTCATATTGGTCGTATTGAATCAGTGAAAAGAATTTTTTTTTAATTTTTACTTTACGGTGCCTAAACTGGGATGCAAATCTTAACTTACCTTCTTATTCTAGTAGACTTCTGTTGATTAATGTACCCTCCCTAGCGAACCGTAGAACAATGCTTCTTCATTTATAACATTGTATTAATATTATACAGATATTGACTGCCTTTCTTTTCTGTGCCAAGTAGATTAACTAGAAATTATATTACCCTAATATTAAATCATTTTATATCTAACTATTCCTTGCATGAGCCTTTCAGAGTATTATGTTCTGACTATAATAGACTTTTTCCTATAATCTCAAGTCTTGACTCTCTCCCGCTCCTAAAACGATAATTACTAGCTTTATTGGCACAAAATTGATCTTAATATTACTTTTTTCCCCGGCCTTTGACCTATATTTTCTTATATCGCGTCTATCTCCTCGCGAATCATGCTTTACGATACACGGCTGCGCCCCTCGGTCGGTTGGGCAAGTAAAAAAAAAAAATTATATCGACAGAACGGAGGTAGTCTCCACGCCCTTACAAACAAAAAACTAAGTAGTATGAGGCAACCTGTTTAGAAGCCTTTGTTAAAGGGCTAAAAGGTACTTAGGTAGTGCTGTTCGGAGTAGAGATCAGAACACATTAAGTAGGTCAAATAATCCCTTTAACTATGGAAACTACGGCAGACAACAATATCGGGGATATAACAAAAACAGGGGATACAATGAATATTACTCAAGAGGTAATGCCGGCTTTAACGACCGGTACAGGCAACAACGAATGTTGGGTGCTAATAGACGAGAGAATCACAGGTGGAGTAGAGACGAAACAAGTGGAAATAGGCGTCATGATGACCAGTCGACAGGGAGTAGTTCGAACCTCAATAGACAAGCAATTATGCCGAAGCAAGAAGTTGCAGGATGCTAGTCATAACCCCGTCAGGTTCGATAATTGCAAGACAATGGCAGCCCGACACATTAAAAGCAAGAAAGTCACACATTAAAAGCTGGCTAAGAGCTAAGTAATATCATAGATGAAGAGGATATTCGCCAGAGCACCTCAGGAAGCAAACGGGGTTCATAAGAACGGATACCCACAAGACAGCGTTGCCCTTCATTAATAAAAGAGGATCGGCAAGTAAAGCTTGAGAAGACTTTTATAATTGAAACACCTCATGGTATAGACGAAAGCATCAAGGTCGTTAAATTTAAAGAGTTTAATGATTAACCTTTTGATTTTTACTTATTTAATATTCATTTTTATTTTGACGGATTATTGGAAGTGGTATCAGAAACAATTATAGTGTTACCTGTTACGGTGAATAACGGTGCATTTTTGTTAAACACAACGGTGGCGGAAGAAGGAGGTAGATTACTGGTGGGATCTACCAAGCAAAAATCGGGCAGGCAGAAATAGAGGTGGCCAACTTTACGGACAGCAAAGGAAAACTATACTTGGGGCACCATTGTCAGTAATACCATACAACAAATAAAACTTTGTAAAAATGGAAAATGCTGACACCATTTAGGCAAATTCAACGACGGATTCAAACAGAGAGATGAGATAAAAAAACAGATACAGAAACAACTACAGGAGGTGATCAGATACAGTCACTCCCCATGGATTGTACCAGTCTGGTTGGTACCAAAGAAGATGGATATGTCAAAAGAGAAGTGGCGAATGGTTGTGGATTTTAGGAAGCTTAACAATAAAATGGTGAAGAATAGATATCCCTTGCTAGTAATGTACTAGACGTATTTAAACTAGGTAAGACAATTTATTTTTCGGTATTGAATTTAGCAAGTGGTTACCATCAGGTCGAAATGCGAAAAAAGAACGTACCATACCTGCATTTACTTCAGAAAATGGGCATTTTGAATACGTGAGAATGCCGTTTGGGTTAACTAAAGCTCGGGGTTTCTCAAAAAGGAGATAGAGTACTTGGGTCATGTAGTGACTCAGGAGGGGGTTAAGCCAAACACAAGGAAGATTAAGGCCATAAGGCCTTTTTAACAGACCAATCGCATTTGGCAGCAGAACCTTGAACGACGCACAAGTGAACTACTCCACGGTGGAAGAAGACATGTTGGAAATAGTTTAGGGTATAAATCACTTCAGACCGTACTTGTTCGGTCAGAAATAGTCATAGATTACCGTCCACTGGTTATTGGGCTTTAAGGAGTTAGTGAGGTTATGAGTTATGAAGTGATTTATAAGAAGGGCTCGCAAAATGTAGTAGCAGATTAATAATAATGAGCTGGATTGACCATACGGGGGTAGGTTCTTAAGAAAGAACTCAAGTTGCAGAAAATCCACGGAATGATTTCAATATTCAACTAATACTTGAGATCGTGCCGAAATAAAATAGGACGGTAGTATCACACTTTAGAAACAAGACTAGAAGAGTGATAACTGAACCAAATTTCGAAAAAGAACATAAATATAGTTCTCACTCTGCACAAAGGGTCGCTTTGCGGGAGACCGCTAAGGCTCCCGCTCAGGCAAACAGATGTGGTCTCTGCGTAGACCATAAATAAGTGTATTACAAGAATCTTATGTTATTTACCTACACATAGACTTAGTAAAATAAAATTTTTCCTTTTTACAGGATACCCTTTCATTTTGGTCATTCGAGCTTTTCTGATTCCTTGCAGACCAATTACTCTGCAGTTTTCCTTTACCAGTGGTAAGAAACTCAGAGAAATTGTGCACCTTAAAGATTCTGTCAATACTAGACCCTTGCAGCTAAAGGTTGCAAATAGATTCACACGATAGATCACACGATTACCCCACCACTGGTAAGAGACAAAAGTCTGAACAAAAAAAAAGCATAAAGATATACAAAGAGTTCTTTTTTGTTTTTGAACGCACCTTAGGGATTCTGTTTTTTTAAACAGCAAAAGGTCGCTACCAATGGAGCGTTTCCAAAAACATAACATCGGAAATATAAAACATAACGAGGACGGAAGCTAACTTTGGCAAGCCGAAGTTGTAATACCCTTGCAGAAATATAAAAATAGAAAAAAAAATTATATTTTCACATCTTTTAACAATTATTCCTATGGAAGCTATAAGATATAGAGGTTTTGAAAGCTCGGAATCTGAGGACAAGATAACCGAATTAGAATTCGACGTTCAAAATATTTTAGATGTTATAGATGAAAGACTTAACGATGAAAAAATCACGTTAACGAAACTATACAGTAAAGGCAGAAGAATTACCTAAGCTGCCAAAAATTAAGATACCGAGTTGCTTTGGTGATTCTAAAGAATGGGATCTGTTTAATGAATTCTTTATGGAACTCATTCATACAAGAGAGGACCTCAGTACTACTCAGTATTACTCTACATTGCAACGCATTGGCTGTGGGGTATATGGTCGAATTTTGATTCTTTCATATCCAATGATGATGTTTTACAGTAGGTTGAGTAACGAGTATAAGTCCAGTTTCGGTAGGGATTCTAGAAATTGTTCCAAGTTTTTTTCAATATTTTTTAACGTGTATGACATTTGGTTGTTGTAAGTTTTCCAATATTTCTACCTCTTAGATATCTCTTAAGTCGTTGCAGTATATCACTCCTTTGCAAGAGCTTAGCCATCGATGTTCTGATACTTGAATTGGTATGTTGCCAGGCCTTGGGGTGAGCTTGCAGAGTTTTTCAGCTTGGATTGGGTTCTTTATTTTAATCAATATATTTCCTTCTCTTTTCTTGCACTCTGAGACTTCTCCACCTAGGGTAGAGTCGATTGGCTTTTTGATTTGATTTTTGAGCGTGAGTCAAATTGTCTTTCGAACTGATAAGAGATCTATTCATAGAATTATGCGTAGCTTAACTTCGGCCCAAGACTTTTTATTCTCTTTGCCGAATTTGCATAAAAATGTATAATACTGCTGGAAAGCCTATAAGTAATCATCGGGCAAGACCTTGAAAATACATTGCTTTAAACACATTCTTGGGCTCCGGAAATTCTTTTAAGACCTCGAATTATTGATGACTGTAAGCCCCCGAAAACTCACACTTATCCTAAAAGAGCTTTATTTTTGGACTTTCCAAAAAATGCGTCAGACGTGGCAAGAATTCAAAGCCAACACTGGTGGCAAGGAATTGATTGGTACAGGGCAACATAAATCCAGTTATTGACTTAGATCAGCGCGCTGTGTACATCAATTTCGCAAAAGCCCACTCTAAATATTTTCTTATGTGTTTCGTAATCGTCGAACTCCACTGGCTTAAATCCGAACCACTCCATTATATTGCTCAACTTGTTGAATAGCCATGATTTCTTTCGGTTTTCTCACATGTTTTCTTCTAATTTTTTTTCGTCTGAACAAAAATAACGCTGGTCAGGTTGAACTTTCATATTTTTCCTTTTGCGAATGATCACTATAATCTTTTTCGCTGCGCTTAGGTGTTCAAGACTGCTATTTAAACCTATTTCCTACACACTGTTTAAAAGAAATTATCGCACTCCAAGTCCAGCTTTGAATTTATGTACTAGAGAGCTGCACGGCTGCACTCAAATTTTTTTCTCTCTCAGTACTCTTGAGTTGTGTACTCTAATTTGAGCACAACGCATTCAGTTGATCGAGTTCGCATCGCACTGTATTCTCATTTGAGCGCATTTTTGAGAATTTATATGAAATGGCATTGAATGAACGTGTGTGCAAAACGGAATGAATGAGTGAATGAAGCTTAGAATTGACTGAATACTCAGAATACAATTTGTGCGCCGCTTATTGCGCACAGCGATTTACTTTTCTGCAAGAAACGATGAGTTCGGAAGATTTTGGCGGAAATAATGTAAGTAATTTATGTGTTCGTGTACTAACAGTTATTTATTTTTATGTTAATATATGTGCGTCCAATGTGATTGTTTGGTTTAGATACTAATGAGAATTGTTTGTTACTTAAAATTGAATTGTGAATTTGTGAATAAAGGTTTGTTGTCCGATGTGAACGTTCAACGCAAAACCATAATAACTGTAAACTAAAATCTCCGTTCTTAGGTATCGGTATTTGATAAATTCCTAATATATTAAAGGAAAAACTTTTAAGCGGGGAGTATTCTATAAATGGAACAAGAGGTCGAAGTAAGGTATGGGGCATTTTTGGCGGCGTTATAGACTTCAATGGAAAGGAAGTTAATAATTTTGTGGCATGCAAGTTATGTTATAACATTAATAAATATACGGGAAGCACATCTAATTTAGTTAAGCATAAATGCTACTTACTGAGCTGCAGTAAAAACCTATCACTGATTAATGTTAATTGTGATACAAAAAAGGAGGCAATCACTATTGCTACTGTATGGATAATAAACAAGAGAGAACGCTATAGTCGAGTGCCTCGACTATTAGTTACCAGTTACTCAGCTAAACAACTTAATATAAATATGCCTTGTCTTGTATGTTTTTCGCCGCCCGAATTAGCACCTTGGCCAGCTAGCCAGGTTTAAGCGTTTAATGGGTTTTTGGGCGTTAGAGTTATTAGGCCAATCGATAGGTATTGACGAAACAAATACATATCAATTAAAATTTTCATAATAGCATCAAAACTGTGGCCACAGCTTGTGGCTTGTGGGCGTCAGAGGGGGCGTGGCACCATTTTGAAACAAACTTGCGCTGCGTAGGAACTCCTAAAATCTACATGCAAAATGCCAATCTTCTAGCTTTTATAGTTTCCGAGATCTCAGCGTTCATACGGACAGACAGACGGACAGACGGACATGGCTAGATCGACTCGGCTAGTGATCCTGAACAAGAATATATATACTTTATAGGGTCGGAAACGCTTCCTTCTACCTGTTACATACTTTTGCACGAATACAATATACCCTTTTACTCTACGAGTAACGGGTATAAAAATTGTCGTCCATTTAAGTTGACGACACAAGAACCACCGAACCGCGTAGACGTGTCTTTTTGCTCGCCCTGCCGAAAGACTTCAAAAAATCTACAAAGTGACCACCAAAAATAAGAAAAATAGCGAAAAGACGCTGGCAGCAATGCCATATCCCAAGGTCAACATCTCCTTGTGATTAAAACTAAATTTAAATCCGATCTAGCTAATCAAAAACAATTAAAAATGTCGAACGCAAATAAAATATTAACAAGTGCAACCGGTAAAGCCACGAAGCCAAGTCGCGATCGGCAAAAAATACAACTAGACGAACGACGGCTGTCTTCTGCACGGAACAATGCTTACATTTCAATTGACTCATCGGAGGCAACAACAAAATCAACGTCACTGACCGCTACCGAAAGAGCCCGCTCACTGTCAACAGCGATTTTATGCTCAAGCAGCGCTGCCGTTACTCAGTCGTGGAGTTCACAATGCCCGTCACCTCTCTCTCTCATCGATGCACCGACTACTTCGGCTTGTGCGCCCACCAGCACTGCACTATGGAGAATTTGCCCGATTTTTTGGAATAAATTAATAACTCGCGAACTATGTAACATATTTAAGTGAGGTTTTTTTATAGTGTTCTACATACCTATACACACCTGTTGGAGAAGTGAAAGTATACCACCCCACCTCCCCCCACCCACTTTTTTTATATTTTTTATAACAAATTTAGCTCTATATGCTCTTAAGGCAGGCTTGCACCTTGTTGGCGCCCAAAACCTGATTTTTTTTCTGGAATTTATTTCTTGGAAAGTATGGTAGGTGTGGGAATAAAATTTTAGCCAGTTGTAGGATACAGTTTATTGAAGCTACACAATTTTTTTGAGTGCGATCCAAGCGAAGGGGGGAGGGGGAGTACCCAACATAGGCGGCATGTCCGCGAAAAACTCGTCCTCATGGCGGATTTTTTGGAATTTTAAGAAATAATCTGAAACGCAAAAAACGAATATATTCTTAATCTGTACACTTGCTCGCATGGCTTGAACTAGGATAATTGAAAAAACATAAAAAATGCAAAAATTATGAGCTTTTGAAAAAAAAATCGGTTTTTTCCTCATTTTTTCGTTACTCATTATTTTTTTAAATAAACAATTTTTAATATTTTCAAAAGATCCTAGTCTATGCCATGCACATACTTCTGAGGAACATGTATAAAAAATTTCATGACGATTGCTCAATTTTTTCGGCTTGTACGACTTCCGCCAACTCGGAAAACATGGTTTCGAGAAAAACGCGTTTGAAAATTTGCACTATAATGGCAACGCGCTTGACACCGGTCCACCAAACAGCCGATAACTTTCGTAATTCAAGAGATTTCGAATTGAAATTGTAGGAGAGTAAAATTGAAACATGTATGTACCGAAACTGCAAAAAAAAAAAATTGATTTTTTTGACCTCACAAGGTGCAAGCCTGCCTTAATTATCAATTTCAATGTTGTTAAAAAAAATCATAGTCGTTTTCTTCTTCATAATTATCAACATCTAGAGACTCGTCTCCAGGTTCATATTCGCATAATAACAATTGAATGACTTCTGGTGGAAGAGCAAGCAGCTTATGTTTTCGGACGCGGTTCTTCAATTCAATGATGAAATGATGGGGTCTGAAGTATCCATGGCTCTCTGAAAAACATATGTAAAGGTGAAGATTCGATTGTGGGATCAACTTGCTTCAACAAAAGTGAATTCGCCATCTTCTTTTCTCGAAGACCCTTTTGCTTATGCAAAACCAGCAAGGCTGCGTTTTTGATCAAGAGATTGGTTTCTAAAAAATGAAATTACGCGAAAAGTCGCACGAAGCGCACGATGAGACAATATGTTCTGAATTTGGAATTAATGACTTTACAACATGGATATAGACACTCACTGAACAAAGTTAAACATTTTTTAAAACTCTATTGAAAGTTTAACTTTCTTTCCAAAGTTCCATTTACAAATTGTTAAAATTGGACGCACATATTAAGCAATATACAAATATTTTTACACAGAACATACCTTGAGAATTGGTAATCATTTCAAATTTGACTGTCTTACGTCATTTTGTTGCAGAGATAATGATTTGAAAGTGAGCTTCAAAGTTAAGCAAAATGTAAACAAACCATGTGCGCTTGCAACAGCTGACTTTAACAGTTGGTATTTAAGTACTAGACTTTAAGTTAACATTTGCGGTATGCTACCAAACAGCTTGATATTTTCTTAATACATTAAAAAAAAATTTACAGAAAATCGGCATACTTTTAAAAAATACATTTATTCCAAAAAATCGGGCCAATTCCCCATAGTGCACTGTACCCTCTCTTACTACAGCAACGTCAACGACAACAACAACTTTAACGTCTGCGGCGTAGGCCACTGGGTGGCCTACCTCAACACCACAAGTAAAACTTAGCTCTACTGACCCTCTTACAAATAATACTCTCGTACAGTCGGGGATCGATCGGTATTTACAAATAACAAGAAAGAAAAGCTAACTTCGGGCGGAGCCGAAGTTGATATACCCTTGCAGAATACTCTATAATTATATTCTCCAAAATTATTCCTATGATGCATTCTTAATACTCATAAAAAATCCAAAACTTCCTAACTTTACAAACACCAAAGTTATGGCATTTCCAATCGTTCAGTTATATGGCAGCTATAGGATATAGTCGGCTGATCCTAATGAAATTTGGTAGGTCGGATTGATTGGCCAAATATAAAACCCATAGAAAATCCCAACTTCCTAACTTTACAAACACGGAAGTTATGGCATTTCCGATCAATCAGTTATATGGCAGCTATAGGATATAGTCGGCCGATCCTTATGAAATTTGGTAGGTCGGATTGATTGGCCAAATATAAAACCCATAGAAAATCCCAACTTCCTAACTTTACAAACACGGAAGTTATGGCATTTCCGATCAATCAGTTATATGGCAGCTATAGGATATAGTCGGCCGATCCCGGCCGTTCCGACTTATATACTGCGTGCAGAGGAAAGAAGGGTGTGTGCAAAGTTTCAATTCGATAGCTTTAAAACTGAGAGACTAGTTTGCGTAGAAACAGACAGACGGACAGACGGACAGACAGACGGACAGACGGACAGACGGACAGACGGACATGGCTATATCAACTCAGGAGGTGATCCTGATCAAGAATATATATACTTTATAGGGTCGGAGATGCCTCCTTCACTGCGTTGCACACTTTTGACCAAAATTATAATACCCTCTGCAAGGGTATAAAAAGAAAGCTTAGTCCACAAAAAAACGTAAACTCAAATTTGCCAAAAGTACCGAAAACTTTAGGCAACACACGAACATCCGAAAACAGATTTGCCATACTTGGCGAAGAGAAGAAGAAGGGTCAGGCGCCTTAAGTCATGAAAGCTGTAAAGCCACCGCCAATATATATTAGGAAACACAACAGTGTCGATCTGATCAATAAGCTTAAACAAGTAATCGGGCCCAACCACTTTTATATCAACACCCTAAAAAGAGGAAACATATTAGAAGCAAAACTCCAGGTTAACAACGAAGACAACTTCCGTTCTGTAACAAGATATCTCGACAATGAGCTTATAAATTACTACACTTACCAACTAAAAAGTAAGAAAGGCCTACAAGTTGTACTTAAAGGTATAGAATCGACTGTTGCGGTAGCAGAAATAGCTGAAGGCCTCACGGAAAAAGGCTTCGACGTTAAGCACATCGTGAACATAGTAAACAGGGATAAAATTCCTCAACCACTGTTTAAGATTGAGCTGGCCCCAGAGACGAAACCTCTAAAGAAAAATGCAGTACATCCTATTTACAATCTGCAATATCTCCTTCACCGAAGAATCACCGTAGAGGAACCGCATAAGCGGAACGGCCCCGTACAGTGTACAAACTGCCAGGAGTTCGGGCATACAAGAACCTACTGCACCCTGCCACCAGTTTGTGTCGCCTGTGGAGATTTGCATTGCATTGAAGCATGCCTGGGAAACAAAGAAGACCCTACTCTGAGGAAATGCAGTAACTGTGGGGAAATCATACTGCCAACTACCGGGGCTGTCCCGTCTACAAAGAACTCAAGAGCCGCCTAAATCAGAGACGCAGTAATCCATTCGCCGCTCAACACTCTGCCCAACCAAACATCTTCACCCCATCAACAACCACTCCTGGTGTTTCCTTTGCCAACGCACTCCGATACCCTGGAATCTCACAAACATCTACCGCCCAGCCTGCAGCATTGCGTCCACAGCCACCCATACCAAACCTAAATGATTTTCCGCTCTTAAGCCAAAATGGCCAAACAACAACTCAACCTTCTACGCAGCAAAACCATGGAACTGCTGATCAAACAAAAGTCTGTATAAATGGACTCCTTAAGAATATGCTTCTGGAACGCAAACGGCGTTTCCCGGCACAAAAACGAACTCCTACAGTTCTTAAACAGCCACAATATCGATATCATGCTACTTTCTGAAACCCATCTAACTAATAAAAACTACTTCCATACCATCCATATATATTTCACGCGACCAACCACCCGGACGGTAAAGCACACGGAGGTACCGGTATACTCATAAAACAACGCATAAAACATCATCCCTTGAAGACATTCGCTACTAACTACCTGCAGGTCACATCCCTACGTATAAACCTAATTAGCGGCCCACTTACCCTATCCGCCATATATTGCCCCCCACGCTTCAGTATTGCAGAAAATGAGTTTATGAATTTCTACAACTCACTAGGACGCTGCTTTATAGCTGCCGGTGATTATAACGCAAAGCATCCCCACTGGGGATCTCGTCTTATCAACCCCAAAGGCCGCCAATTATACAACGCTATCATCACTCCTGGTAATACGCTTGACTTTGTCTCACCAGCTAGGCCTACATACTGGCCCACAGATCCAAATAAACAACCTGACATTATCGATTTCGCTGTTATTAGAGGAGTCTCGCACAGGCTGATAAACATAAAAACCTTAGAAGAGCTTACATCGGACCATTCGCCAGATCTCCTCTGTCTATCTGAACAGCCGCAGCTTCTGGAACGCCCCCAACATCTAACATCAAACAAAACAAATTGGCTGAAGTACAAAAAATATGTAAGTGCACACATCGAACTTGATCCTGAAATTTCCTCTGAATCTGACATTGATAAGTCACTTAACCACCTCACGGACGTAGTGTCCTCTGCCGCCAAACATTCTACGCCAGAACCCTCATCCACAAACCCGCTAAGAACTAGACGCTCAAGTATCCAGATCGAGTCTCTCCTACTTGAAAAACGTAGACTTCGCAGAGACTGGCAGACTCATCGGTCCCCAGCTACTAAGAAAAAACTTAATAAAGCATCTCGAAAATTGTCGAAGGCCCTCTCTACCGAAAAGAACCAGGCCCAACGGGCCTACATTGCGAAACTATCCCCGACGGGTAATAAATTCCCACTATGGAGAGCTCACCCAAACATGCAACCACCAATAGATCCCGATTGGCCAATTGGATCACAAGCAGGTGCCTGGGTGCGCAGTGACGAAGAAAGAGCTAACACCTTTGCCCATCACTTCGAAAATGTCTTCAAGCCTCACCCGCCATCCAACCAATTCACTCTACCGAATGTCTCGCTAGCGTCGCCGTCCTCCCCAGTTACCCTTGAAACCAGCACAATACTTAAGGCTATTAAAGAACACATAAACCCAAAAAAAGCTCCTGGTCACGATTTTATTTCTCCAAAAATTATAATTGAATTACCTGCATGCGCAGTCAGATGCATCGCATTTATATTTAACTCAATATTGAAATGGGGCTACTTTCCTGACCAATGGAAAAAGTCTGTCATTACAATGATCCCGAAGCCAGGAAAAGACAAATCCCAGCCTTCCTCGTACAGGCCCATCAGTCTGCTCCCATGTCTATCAAAGCTATTTGAAAAACTGCTTCTTGTTAATCTAGTAACACATCTTCAAAACAACAGAACGATCCCTCTGCACCAATTCGGATTTAGGGAAAACATCTGAAATTATTTCTGGACGTATCACAAGCATTTGATCGCGTCTGGATCGACGGTCTGGTATACAAAATCAAAACCTTCCTACCGGAAAACACTCACAAGTTGCTTGAGTCATACCTCAGAAACAGAGTTTTCACCGTGTGATGTAAAACCTTTACTTCAACCATCCGTAACATCGAAGCTGGAGTACCCCAAGGAAGTGTGCTTGGACCAATCTTGTACATCCTTTACCCGGCAGACATTCCAACAAGCCGCCAGACCCTCATCTCAACCTTTGCTGACGACACTGCCATTGTCAGCCGCTCGATATGCCCAAAAACAGCTACAGCCCATTTAAAAGAACACCTGGTAGCTGTAGAAAAATGGCTCGCAGACTGCCGTATCAAAGTCAACGAGCAAAAGTGTAAGCACATTACATTAACACTAAACTTGTCGAAATGCCCACCACTGGCGCTAAACAGCAAGCCGGTTCCACAAGCAGTCGAAGTCACCTATCTCGGCATACACTTAGACATGAGGGTTACCTGGTGAAAGCATATAGAAGCAAAGAAGACCCATTTAAAACTAAAGGCCAGCAGCCTTCACTGGCTCATGAACTACCGCTCCCCCCTTCCACTCGAATATAAAGTACTACTGTATAACTCGTGCTTAAAGCCGATATGGACCTACCGTTCCGAGCTCTGGGGAATCGCAAGCAGCAGCAATATAGAAATTATTCAAAGAGTACAATCAAAGACCCTACGAACAATAACTGGAGCCCTCTGGTACATCCGCAACGCAAACATCCAGGGAGACCTGGATATAAATCCCGTAAAAGAAGAAATTGTTTCCAGAAAAATTAAATATGAAGCAGGATTATCAAATCACCCAAACCTGCTAGCCAGACAACTCAACCGGCTAAGCTATCATTCCCGTCTACAGCGGAATGATTTCCCATCTCTTCAATAACATAAATTAACGTAACATAGATTAAGATTTGAAAACTTATTGTTAGTCTCTTAAGTAATAGAGAAGATCCAATAAATAAGAATAAAAGAATTCAGTAAGTTTCTGATCAAGGTGGGCAGTACCTACGGCTCTAACGTGGACGTTGACCAACTGTTGCCGAATCCAACGACAATATCAAGGAATGTGCCGTCTCTGTACGAAACTCACTTCGGGCCAGTCAAAGCAGACATTCAAAAATATAAATGTTATGGATATGCACTTACAAGCGATATTTGGACAGACAATCATTTAAGACTATCATACTTGTCTTGTATTATGCATAATGTAAAGGACGGCATATTGATAAACCGTCTACTGGCTGTTAAAAGCATGAAAGGAGAAGCATGAACAGGTAATTATAAGAAGCTCGTCCCAGTTTTTACATTTATTAAGAGTTGTAATTGTTTTTATTAGGTGTGAACGTTCGCTCTAAGATGATAGAAATATTGGAAAACTTTTCTTGCGACCTTGAAGAAGACCATCCCGTGATTGTTACAGATAGGGGATCAAATATGAGAACGGCTTTTGGAACATACGATCAAATTTACTGCATCAACCATTTAATACATAACGTAGTAGAAAAATCTGTTAAGACAGTACCAGAGCTATCACAAATAGTAGTTGAGTGCAGCAAATTGGTGAAATACTTTTAAAAATCCGGCTCCAATACAGATTTAAATATTTCCTTAAAAAGCTTTAGCCCAACGCGTTGCAATACAGTTTTTTATTTAACTAATTCACTTAAATGAGCTTCGATTAATAAATATTTGCAGAGATATCGACAAAATTGGAAGGTAATAAATATCCAACAATTCATTTGACTATACCCTACGTAAATAAATTGAAAAAATCTTGCCAAGCAGACATAGCCGATAGTGATATTCTTGCCAAAGTCAAATTAGTTTTGCTAAACCATTATTTCAGAAACCATTCCGCAATATATTACAAAATTTGATAAAATAGCCCTGTTTTTGTTTCCACCAACAAATAAATTGCTCCAATTTTCAGAAAATGAGAAAAATACTATTATAGATGACTGCAAAGAAATCGTAGTGGGTTTCTTATTAGATGAGGTTTCCAACGAAAATGATGGCAATCATTGCCAGGCAAAGCCAAAAATTCTCATGATGATGCATTTATTGATTTCATCGAAGTCCAAAAAGCTACAACCACAATAGATCAAATAGACAAGGAAATAAACGGTTATTTTAACACAAGTGTAATTTTTTCAAATAGTTTTGATTGCCCTAGTTGGTGGACCGACCATAAAAAAATGTTCCCCCTTTTATTTAAGACTAGTTGTAAGATTTTGTGTATACCAGCAACTAGCTCGGCTTCTGAGAGAGCGTTTTCTGATGCCAGAAACTTAATAACTGAAAAACGCTGCAGTATATCAAAAAATCTAGAAGGCATAAATAAAATTATGTTTCTACATTCTAATATAAATAATATTTAATAAGGAAAAATTATTAATTAGTTTTAAGCGAAATATACATACATGAAATGAAAATAAACATTGTATTATTCTCTCTTATTTAATTTCGTAATAGTAAATACAGCTCACGTAAAAGGAAACAATGCTATTTTTAGTCGGTTCTTTTGGCATTCAATTCGCTCTCTCTATGTGTGAGTTCGATGAGTTGAGTACAGCGGCGGCGCACACATTCACTCACATTCATTGCAATTCGCAGCCGAATTCATTCAACTCATTGGCAGATGAATGTCTTATAAGCCATTTTTAATGCGGCCGTGCAGCCCTTTAATATGTACATATTAAAGGTATTATTATACATATGTAAGTTAACTAAGTTAACCGGGCGACGGCAATGACCGATCGCCCGAAGGCTCGCTCCGGCCAAATTGCTGACACAGCGTCTGGCAGGAAGCTCGTGCATAGCCGGCAAAGACTACCCATTGGAGTGGCCGCTATGAGTCTCTTTTTTGATAGCTTTAAATTTCAGTTTAGATTTGACTTTATATGAATAAAGAGCTGTCGCTCATACAAACTATACTCCGACAACCGTCGTTAAATTCTTATTACTGAAAAACTGTCTGAGTCCCTAGGCCAGCAGGTAAAGAAGGGCAGTCACCCTTCCAACGTAATCTTCGTAATTCATCTTGGAGAATTCTTCGGCCAGCCGCCCAACTACCACAGCGGCGGACCTTGCCACCCGCACCCCCCTGGATAAGCTGCAACTGCGAGTACCCACAGCGGTATAATAGGGATCATGTAAGTGAGCACCTCAGTCCTTATACTTCCCAGCATCTGCATTTGTGTGTAACTTATAATAAATAAAACAAGTAAATCGCGGCCAGAATATTCTTCTGCAGCTCGAATAAATAAAACAAGTAAATCACTGCCGGAATATTTTCTGCAGCTCCGCTTCCATAATTTGTTTGGTGTTAATTTAAAAAAATAAATACAATATTAATTAGCATACTCATTATTTGATGACATTGTGGAATTTTAAATTGTGGAATCATATGCGTTATTATTATATTTGCTTCTGTGTGTTGTTTGCATTTTTAATTGCTAAAAAAATATAAATATATCAGGCATATAAAATATAAATATAGTATTAAATATCTCGGCCTCGGCGCAAGAGCGCCGCTGGGAAATAAATAAATTGTTAATTTATTTAAATAATTCTATTGCCGACAGAGCTGTCTCATCGAATTGTGGGCATTTAATTTAGCCCTTTTGTGTCGTTGTGTTTTTTGCTTATACTTAAAATTCTCTGTATTAGCTTTGCAACAATCTTGGGGTTTTTTTTTTTTTTTTTTTACTGCTTCCCCGCTCCGCGCCGGTACGCGAACCCGACACCGCGCATTCACATTTCGACTCTGTTAGCTTCGCTTCTTTGTTTACCATATCTCCCAATACAAACATGTCCATAAACGCGGATCAGCTCCAAGCTGTCATCCAGGCGGCTATCGCCCACGCCCTAATAGAAAAGGCTAGCGAGGACCAGCGCAGGGAGAATGAAATGCGCCAAACTATAGAGAACTTAGCTAGGCAGGTGGTAGAGGCGCGGATATCACCCGCCCAGATGGAAACCCCCCATATTAAAGTTTATGAACCCATTGATATCACAGGCAATGTTCAATGCAACGAGCCCTTAGACGCCGTTAAATGCCTTCCCGAATTCACTGGGGCACAAGAGACATATGTCTCTTGGCGGCAAGCGGCAGTAGCTGCATATTATATATTTAGAAATTATGTAAATAGCTCACGCCATTACCAGGCGGTAATTATTATTAGGAGCAAAATTAGGGGCCCTGCTGATGCCGTGCTATCTTCGTTTGGCACTGTATTGAATTTTGATGCGATTATAAATCGCCTCGATTTCACATACAGTGGCAAGCGACCGATGCATGCCATATAATAGGCTGCATTCGAAGAACATCGGAATTTCAATTACAATATGTCCACAGCTAGGCGAGTAGTAGAAAATGCATTGGCCATTTAAAGGCAATGTTTCGGTTTATTAGGAAAGGTCTTGACAGCCATTACAAGAATATTAATGCAGTCTTTCAAGCCTGTTGCATTTTGCACAACATTTTAAATGAGCACAACAGCACTGACCTACGCGAACAGCCAGCCTGCAGAAAAATAGTTGGTTAATTGATCATTTTAGTCTCGCAGAATCCACTTCAACATTGTTTGATTATGTTTTTATTATCCACAGCTGTTTATAGCAGCTGTTATCGGATGGTAGATGGTGGATGCGCTTTTTAGGAATCGAACTTTTATGCCGTCTTCCCACAGAGATCCATCCACCATCTACCATCCGCTGAACGGATGTTCCCCATCCAAATTTGACGGACTTTTTTATGCAAAAGTTAGGGGGATTTTTAACGGTGCAACTCTTCTTCTTCTTGACAGTGAAAATTGAAACATTCACTACGAAAATTTAAAAAATAATGCCGGGTAACTTTACAAAAGGAAAGGCGCCATATCAAAAAATGCTGTTTATACTTGTAATAATTAATTAATAACTGCTCCATCCGTGTGGCAGGATTAAGAGTTGTTCCACTCTTTCCTAGGCGCACACCGTACTCACAACATAGAACAGAACACCTTGGAGAACGAGAGTATGTCCCCAGACTTATATTTGTGATTTACAATTACTAATAAAATATATTTATTGCAGGTACTAGGGAATACTTTTTGAACGTCTTAGATGTGGACCCCGCTGTCCAAAAAGCTTCTGCAGCGGAAGTCAACGCTCAGGCAGCTCTGCTTCCTCTGCAAAGCGCGAAAAGATGGACCCCAAGGCCATGCTTGTGGCGACAGTGCTCGAGAAAGGCTGGTGGAGCAGAGAGCGCAGACCGAAATCATGTCATTGATCTGAGCTTGGCTGTCATCCTAGACATTAAAACTAAAATTAAGTATTAATTAAATTAAATAATGAGCTTGATTTATTACCATTTAGACAATATTGGGCAAAAGCGGTCTTTTTTTTCTGGAGGCTGGCAAAAAACTTATGTTGTTTACCTACACATAGACTTAGTAAAATAAAATTTTTCCTTTTTACAGGATACCCTTTCATTTTGGTCATTCGAGCTTTTCTGATTCCTTGCAGACCAATTACTCTGCAGTTTTCCTTTACCAGTGGTAAGAAACTCAGAGAAATTGTGCACCTTAAAGATTCTGTCAATACTAGACCCTTGCAGCTAAAGGTTGCAAATAGATTCACACGATAGATCACACGATTACCCCAGCACTGGTAAGAGACAAAAGTCTGAACAAAAAAAAGCATAAAGATATACAAAGAGTTCTTTTTTGTTTTTGAACGCACCTTAGGGATTCTGTTTTTTAAACAGCAAAAGGTCGCTACCAATGGAGCGTTTCCAAAAACATAACATCGGAAATATAAAACATAACGAGGACGGAAGCTAACTTTGGCAAGCCGAAGTTGTAATACCCTTGCAGAAATATAAAAATAGAAAAAAAATTATATTTTCACATCTTTTAACAATTATTCCTATGGAAGCTATAAGATATAGAGGTTTTGAAAGCTCGGAATCTGAGGACAAGATAACCGAATTAGAATTCGACGTTCAAAATATTTTAGATGTTATAGATGAAAGACTTAACGATGAAAAAATCACGTTAACGAAACTATACAGTAAAGGCAGAAGAATTACCTAAGCTGCCAAAAATTAAGATACCGAGTTGCTTTGGTGATTCTAAAGAATGGGATCTGTTTAATGAATTCTTTATGGAACTCATTCATACAAGAGAGGACCTCAGTACTACTCAGTATTACTCTACATTGCAACGCATTGGCTGTGGGGTATATGGTCGAATTTTGATTCTTTCATATCCAATGATGATGTTTTACAGTAGGTTGAGTAACGAGTATAAGTCCAGTTTCGGTAGGGATTCTAGAAATTGTTCCAAGTTTTTTTCAATATTTTTTAACGTGTATGACATTTGGTTGTTGTAAGTTTTCCAATATTTCTACCTCTTAGATATCTCTTAAGTCGTTGCAGTATATCACTCCTTTGCAAGAGCTTAGCCATCGATGTTCTGATACTTGAATTGGTATGTTGCCAGGCCTTGGGGTGAGCTTGCAGAGTTTTTCAGCTTGGATTGGGTTCTTTATTTTAATCAATATATTTCCTTCTCTTTTCTTGCACTCTGAGACTTCTCCACCTAGGGTAGAGTCGATTGGCTTTTTGATTTGATTTTTGAGCGTGAGTCAAATTGTCTTTCGAACTGATAAGAGATCTATTCATAGAATTATGCGTAGCTTAACTTCGGCCCAAGACTTTTTATTCTCTTTGCCGAATTTGCATAAAAATGTATAATACTGCTGGAAAGCCTATAAGTAATCATCGGGCAAGACCTTGAAAATACATTGCTTTAAAACATTCTTGGGCTCCGGAAATTCTTTTAAGACCTCGAATTATTGATGACTGTAAGCCCCCGAAAACTCACACTTATCCTAAAAGAGCTTTATTTTTGGACTTTCCAAAAAATGCGTCAGACGTGGCAAGAATTCAAAGCCAACACTGGTGGCAAGGAATTGATTGGTACAGGGCAACATAAATCCAGTCATTGACTTAGATCAGCGCGCTGTGTACATCAATTTCGCAAAAGCCCACTCTAAATATTTTCTTATGTGTTTCGTAATCGTCGAACTCCACTGGCTTAAATCCGAACCACTCCATTATATTGCTCAACTTGTTGAATAGCCATGATTTCTTTCGGTTTTCTCACATGTTTTCTTCTTATTTTTTTTCGTCTGAACAAAAATAACGCTGGTCAGGTTGAACTTTCATATTTTTCCTTTTGCGAATGATCACTATAATCTTTTTCGCTGCGCTTAGGTGTTCAAGACTGCTATTTAAACCTATTTCCTACACACTGTTTAAAAGAAATTATCGCACTCCAAGTCCAGCTTTGAATTTATGTACTAGAGAGCTGCACGGCTGCACTCAAATTTTTTTCTCTCTCAGTACTCTTGAGTTGTGTACTCTAATTTGAGCACAACGCATTCAGTTGATCGAGTTCGCATCGCACTGTATTCTCATTTGAGCGCATTTTTGAGAATTTATATGAAATGGCATTGAATGAACGTGTGTGCAAAACGGAATGAATGAGTGAATGAAGCTTAGAATTGACTGAATACTCAGAATACAATTTGTGCGCCGCTTATTGCGCACAGCGATTTACTTTTCTGCAAGAAACGATGAGTTCGGAAGATTTTGGCGGAAATAATGTAAGTAATTTATGTGTTCGTGTACTAACAGTTATTTATTTTTATGTTAATATATGTGCGTCCAATGTGATTGTTTGGTTTAGATACTAATGAGAATTGTTTGTTACTTAAAATTGAATTGTGAATTTGTGAATAAAGGTTTGTTGTCCGATGTGAACGTTCAACGCAAAACCATAATAACTGTAAACTAAAATCTCCGTTCTTAGGTATCGGTATTTGATAAATTGCCTAATATATTAAAGGAAAAACTTTTAAGCGGGGAGTATTCTATAAATGGAACAAGAGGTCGAAGTAAGGTATGGGGCATTTTTGGCGGCGTTATAGACTTCAATGGAAAGGAAGTTAATAATTTTGTGGCATGCAAGTTATGTTATAACATTAATAAATATACGGGAAGCACATCTAATTTAGTTAAGCATAAATGCTACTTACTGAGCTGCAGTAAAAACCTATCACTGATTAATGTTAATTGTGATACAAAAAAGGAGGCAACCACTATTGCTACTGTATGGATAATAAACAAGAGAGAATGCTATAGTCGAGTGCCTCGACTATTAGTTACCAGTTACTCAGCTAAACAACTTAATATAAATATGCCTTGTCTTGTATGTTTTTCGCCGCCCGAATTAGCACCTTGGCCAGCTAGCCAGGTTTAAGCGTTTAATGGGTTTTTGGGCGTTAGAGTTATTAGGTCAATCGATAGGTATTGACGAAACAAATACATATCAATTAAAATTTTCATAATAGCATCAAAACTGTGGCCACAGCTTGTGGCTTGTGGGCGTCAGAGGGGGCGTGGCACCATTTTGAAACAAACTTGCGCTGCGTAGGAACTCCTAAAATCTACATGCAAAATGCCAATCTTCTAGCTTTTATAGTTTCCGAGATCTCAGCGTTCATACGGACAGACAGACGGACAGACGGACATGGCTAGATCGACTCGGCTAGTGATCCTGAACAAGAATATATATACTTTATAGGGTCGGAAACGCTTCCTTCTACCTGTTACATACTTTTGCACGAATACAATATATCCTTTTACTCTACGAGTAACGGGTATAAAAATTGTCGTCCATTTAAGTTGACGACACAAGAACCACCGAACCGCGTAGACGTGTCTTTTTGCTCGCCCTGCCGAAAGACTTCAAAAAATCTACAAAGTGACCACCAAAAATAAGAAAAATAGCGAAAAGACGCTGGCAGCAATGCCATATCCCAAGGTCAACATCTCCTTGTGATTAAAACTAAATTTAAATCCGATCTAGCTAATCAAAAACAATTAAAAATGTCGAACGCAAATAAAATATTAACAAGTGCAACCGGTAAAACCACGAAGCCAAGTCGCGATCGGCAAAAAATACAACTAGACGAACGACGGCTGTCTTCTGCACGGAACAATGCTTACATTTCAATTGACTCATCGGAGGCAACAACAAAATCAACGTCACTGACC
This sequence comes from Drosophila carrolli, assembly GCA_018152295.1. Lineage (NCBI taxonomy): Eukaryota > Metazoa > Arthropoda > Insecta > Diptera > Drosophilidae > Drosophila > Drosophila carrolli. Next base: position 2,148,029 of record JAECXJ010000021.1, on the reverse strand, counting down.
GCTACCGAAAGAGCCCGCTCACTGTCAACAGCGATTTTATGCTCAAGCAGCGCTGCCGTTACTCAGTCGTGGAGTTCACAATGCCCGTCACCTCTCTCTCTCATCGATGCACCGACTACTTCGGCTTGTGCGCCCACCAGCACTGCACTATGGAGAATTTGCCCGATTTTTTGGAATAAATTAATAACTCGCGAACTATGAACATATTTAAGTGAGGTTTTTTTATAGTGTTCTACATACCTATACACACCTGTTGGAGAAGTGAAAGTATACCACCCCACCTCCCCCCCCACCCAATTTTTTATATTTTTTATAACAAATTTAGCTCTATATGCTCTTAATTATCAATTTCAATGTTGTACAAAAAATCATAGTCGTTTTCTTCTTCATAATTATCACCATCTAGAGACTCGTCTCCAGGTTCATATTCGCATAATAACAATTGAATGACTTCTGGTGGAAGAGCAAGCAGCTTATGTTTTCGGACGCGGTTCTTCAATTCAATGATGAAATGATGGGGTCTGAAGTATCCATGGCTCTCTGAAAAACATATGTAAAGGTGAAGATTCGATTGTGGGATCAACTTGCTTGCTAACAAAAGTGAATTCGCCATCTTCTTTTTCTCGAAGACCCTTTTGCTTATGCAAAACCAGCAAGGCTGCGTTTTTGATCAAGAGATTGGTTTCTAAAAAATGAAATTACGCGAAAAGTCGCACGAAGCGCACGATGAGACAATATGTTCTGAATTTGCAATTAATGACTTTACAACATGGATATAGACACTCACTGAACAAAGTTAAACATTTTTTTAAAACTCTATTGAAAGTTTAACTTTCTTTCCAAAACCCAAACGAAAACATCACCTGCTACATTTACAAATTGTTAAAATTGGACGCACATATTAAGCAATATACAAATATTTTTACACAGAACATACCTTGAGAATTGGTAATCATTTCAAATTTGACTGTCTTACGTCATTTTGTTGCAGAGATAATGATTTGAAAGTGAGCTTCAAAGTTAAGCAAAATGTAAACAAACCATGTGCGCTTGAAACAGCTGACTTTAACAGTTGGTATTTAAGTACTAGACTTTAAGTTAACATTTGCGGTATGCTACCAAACAGCTTGATATTTTCTTAATACATTAAAAAAAAATATACAGAAAATCGGCATACTTTTAAAAAATACATTTATTCCAAAAAATCGGGCCAATTCCCCATAGTGCACTGTACCCTCTCTTACTACAGCAACGTCAACGACAACAACAAGGTAGGGTGGCCTACCTCAACACCACAAGTAAAACTTAGCTCTACTGACCCTCTTACAAATAATACTCTCGTACAGTCGGGGATCGATCGGTATTTACAAATAAAAAGAAAGCTTAGTCCACAAAAAAACGTAAACTCAAATTTGCCAAAAGTACCGAAAACTTTAGGCAACACACGAACATCCGAAAACAGATTTGCCATACTTGGCGAAGAGAAGAAGAAGGGTCAGGCGCCTTAAGTCATGAAAGCTGTAAAGCCACCGCCAATATATATTAGGAAACACAACAGTGTCGATCTGATCAATAAGCTTAAACAAGTAATCGGGCCCAACCACTTTTATATCAACACCCTAAAAAGAGGAAACATATTAGAAGCAAAACTCCAGGCTAACAACGAAGACAACTTCCGTTCTGTAACAAGATATCTCGACAATGAGCTTATAAATTACTACACTTACCAACTAAAAAGTAAGAAAGGCCTACAAGTTGTACTTAAAGGTATAGAATCGACTGTTGCGGTAGCAGAAATAGCTGAAGGCCTCACGGAAAAAGGCTTCGACGTTAAGCACATCGTGAACATAGTAAACAGGGATAAAATTCCTCAACCACTGTTTAAGATTGAGCTGGCCCCAGAGACGAAACCTCTAAAGAAAAATGCAGTACATCCTATTTACAATCTGCAATATCTCCTTCACCGAAGAATCACCGTAGAGGAACCGCATAAGCGGAACGGCCCCGTACAGTGTACAAACTGCCAGGAGTTCGGGCATACAAGAACCTACTGCACCCTGCCACCAGTTTGTGTCGCCTGTGGAGATTTGCATTGCATTGAAGCATGCCTGGGAAACAAAGAAGACCCTACTCTGAGGAAATGCAGTAACTGTGGGGGAAATCATACTGCCAACTACCGGGGCTGTCCCGTCTACAAAGAACTCAAGAGCCGCCTAAATCAGAGACGCAGTAATCCATTCGCCGCTCAACACTCTGCCCAACCAAACATCTTCACCCCATCAACAAACACTCCTGGTGTTTCCTTTGCCAACGCACTCCGATACCCTGGAATCTCACAAACATCTACCGCCCAGCCTGCAGCATTGCGTCCACAGCCACCCATACCAAACCTAAATGATTTTCCGCTCTTAAGCCAAAATGGCCAAACAACAACTCAACCTTCTACGCAGCAAAACCATGGAACTGCTGATCAAACAAAAGTCTGTATAAATGGACTCCTTAAGAATATGCTTCTGGAACGCAAACGGCGTTTCCCGGCACAAAAACGAACTCCTACAGTTCTTAAACAGCCACAATATCGATATCATGCTACTTTCTGAAACCCATCTAACTAATAAAAACTACTTCCATACCATCCATATATATTTCACGCGACCAACCACCCGGACGGTAAAGCACACGGAGGTACCGGTATACTCATAAAACAACGCATAAAACATCATCCCTTGAAGACATTCGCTACTAACTACCTGCAGGTCACATCCCTACGTATAAACCTAATTGGCGGCCCACTTACCTTATCCGCCATATATTGCCCCCCACGCTTCAGTATTGCAGAAAATGAGTTTATGAATTTCTACAACTCACTAGGACGCTGCTTTATAGCTGCCGGTGATTATAACGCAAATCATCCCCACTGGGGATCTCGTCTTATCAACCCCAAAGGCCGCCAATTATACAACGCTATCATCACTCCTGGTAATACGCTTGACTTTGTCTCACCAGCTAGGCCTACATACTGGCCCACAGATCCAAATAAACAACCTGACATTATCGATTTCGCTGTTATTAGAAGAGTCTCGCACAGGCTGATAAACATAAAAACCTTAGAAGAGCTTACATCGGACCATTCGCCAGATCTCCTCTGTCTATCTGAACAGCCGCAGCTTCTGGAACGCCCCCAACATCTAACATCAAACAAAACAAACTGGCTGAAGTACAAAAAATATGTAAGTGCACACATCGAACTTGATCCTGAAATTTCCTCTGAATCTGACATTGATAAGTCACTTAAACACCTCACGGACGTAGTGTCCTCTGCCGCCAAACATTCTACGCCAGAACCCTCATCCACAAACCCGCTAAGAACTAGACGCTCAAGTAACCAGATCGAGTCTCTCCTACTTGAAAAACGTAGACTTCGCAGAGACTGGCAGACTCATCGGTCCCCAGCTACTAAGAAAAAACTTAATAAAGCATCTCGAAAATTGTCGAAGGCCCTCTCTACCGAAAAGAACCAGGCCCAACGGGCCTACATTGCGAAACTATCCCCGACGGGTACTAAATTCCCACTATGGAGAGCTCACCCAAACATGCAACCACCAATAGATCCCGATTGGCCAATTGGATCACAAGCAGGTGCCTGGGTGCGCAGTGACGAAGAAAGAGCTAACACCTTTGCCCATCACTTCGAAAATGTCTTCAAGCCTCACCCGCCATCCAACCAATTCACTCTACCGAATGTCTCGCTAGCGTCGCCGTCCTCCCCAGTTACCCTTGAAACCAGCACAATACTTAACGCTATTAAAGAACACATAAACCCAAAAAAAGCTCCTGGTCACGATTTTATTTCTCCAAAAATTATAATTGAATTACCTGCATGAGCAGTCAGATGCAACGCATTTATATTTAACTCAATATTGAAATGGGGCTACTTTCCTGACCAATGGAAAAAGTCTGTCATTACAATGATCCCGAAGCCAGGAAAAGACAAATCCCAGCCTTCCTCGTACAGGCCCATCAGTCTGCTCCCATGTCTATCAAAGCTATTTGAAAAACTGCTTCTTGTTAATCTAGTAACACATCTTCAAAACAACAGAACGATCCCTCTGCACCAATTCGGATTTAGGGAAAACATCTGAAATTATTTCTGGACGTATCACAAGCATTTGATCGCGTCTGGATCGACGGTCTGGTATACAAAATCAAAACCTTCCTACCGGAAAACACTCACAAGTTGCTTGAGTCATACCTCAGAAACAGAGTTTTCACCGTGTGATGTAAAACCTTTACTTCAACCATCCGTAACATCGAAGCTGGAGTACCCCAAGGAAGTGTGCTTGGACCAATCTTGTACATCCTTTACACGGCAGACATTCCAACAAGCCGCCAGACCCTCATATCAACCTTTGCTGACGACACTGCCATTGTCAGCCGCTCGATATGCCCAAAAACAGCTACAGCCCATTTAAAAGAACACCTGGTAGCTGTAGAAATATGGCTCGCAGACTGCCGTATCAAAGTCAACGAGCAAAAGTGTAAGCACATTACATTAACACTAAACTTGTCGAAATGCCCACCACTGGCGCTAAACAGCAAGCCGGTTCCACAAGCAGTCGAAGTCACCTATCTCGGCATACACTTAGACATTAGGGTTACCTGGTGAAAGCATATAGAAGCAAAGAAGACCCATTTAAAACTAAAGGCCAGCAGCCTTCACTGGCTCATGAACTACCGCTCCCCCCTTCCACTCGAATATAAAGTACTACTGTATAACTCGTGCTTAAAGCCGATATGGACCTACCGTTCCGAGCTCTGGGGAAACGCAAGCAGCAGCAATATAGAAATTATTCAAAGAGTACAATCAAAGACCCTACGAACAATAACTGGAGCCCCCTGGTACATCCGCAACGCAAACATCCAGGGAGACCTGGATATAAATCCCGTAAAAGAAGAAATTGTTTCCAGAAAAATTAAATATGAAGCCAGATTATCAAATCACCCAAACCTGCTAGCCAGACAACTCAACCGGCTAAGCTATCATTCCCGTCTACTTTTTTTTTTTTCGTCTTTGACTTTCAAAGTGAACGGTCGTGTTTTTTTTTTCTGCGCTTCGAATTTTGCATTTTGTTTTCGTTTATTCCCATCGGTGGGTTTTATCAAAACAATTCTAATTCGCTTCCGGTTTATTTAAACATAAATTTAAACTCCGTTCGCTTCGCGAGTGCACTTTGTATTTAATACTAATTAATTGTTTTAGTTTTTTCGTAATTCTTATCTGTGTTTCCTTTTCCAATTTGCAGTTTTGTTGTGACGCTTGTGTCGAGGTTGCGAACGAGATGAAATCGTTCATGCGCCAAACTAAAGGCGGCCTGATGGGGCTGATTAGCTGTTTCGGAGTTGCTAGAGATAGTTTTCGCCGAGCTGATGATCTCCTCTCTGCGCTGGACTCGCAGTTTAATAGTCGTAAGCTATTAGAAGAGTCCCCTAAGCGCAAAAAGGCCGCTGGTGGTAAGGAGCAAAAGGGGAACACCCCGCAACCGAAATCAAAAAAAAAACAGCAGAGCTATCCGGCGGATCAGCAGCTGATTTCAGCAAACCCTCAAATGTTGCTAAGATCAGCAGCTAAAAAAGATTCGGTATCCGAACAATCCGTTACAGAATGCATGCAACCAGGGACTTCTAAGAATTCCGATTTGTCCGGAGTGGTTTCACAATTAGTGGATCCACTTATCTCTCAGAATGTAGCATCACCACCACAAGGGACTACTGAGTCCGGACAACCGGCTCAAGTTGGTTTTGCAGAAACAATGTCTGCTCCACCAAAATCCCTTACAGTGGTTCCACTAAAGAAACTAATTTTCGTTTCTCGGCTTTCCCCTGATCAAACATCTTCTGATGTATTGTCTTATATACAAGACAAAACTAAAGCCGATTGTAATAGTGTAAAGGTGGAAAAGTTTAAGTTTTCTTATGCTAGAGACATTTCATCTTTCAAGATAACTGTCCCTAACGAGCTTTTTGAAGCCATATGCTCGGGCGACTTTTGGCCGGATAATATGGTTGTAAAAGAGTTCGAGGCTAAGATAAAGAAGAAGGGGCCCGTGGGAGTAAAACTTCCTAGTCGAGGCCAAACCAGTGTACCAATTTCAAAAAACTAACTTCTAACCTCCTTCTTTCCTATCAGAATGCAAGAGGTTTGCGTAGCAAACTCACTAAATTGTATTCTGATAGCCTTTCCTTTGCATCTCATATTATTGTGTTCACAGAAACCTGGTTAAAGCCGGAGATCTTTAGCTCCGAAGTTTTTCCAGGTAAGTACACAATATATAGGTATGACCGTCCCTCTAGACGGGGAGGTGGAGTCTTAATTGGAGTTGATTCAAACTTCCCGTCTGAGGAGTTATTTTTTGATGAATTCAATACCATTGAATTTATTTGTGTAAAGTTATCGCTTCCTGGTAACTTTATATACATAACTTGCTCATATATTCCGCCGTTGTCTGAACTTCCTGATTATTTAAATCACCTATCCTTTATTAAGTCCGTTGCAAATAAGCTTTCCGATAGGGATCAGTTGATAGTTTTAGGTGATTTTAATATACCTGGAGTTACTTGGTCCACTGAGGATGGATCGAATGTCTTACTACCTATAGCACAGCATGATTTTATTGATGGCCTGCTTGACATATCTCTATCTCAAGTAAACCATGTTCGAAATTCATTAGGTCGCCTACTTGATTTGTGTTTTGTATCAAATCCTGAAGGTGTGTTTCTGTCCAGAGTAGCACCACTCACGCAACCTGAAGATCCATACCATCCAACAATCGAACTTTCGTTTGATACGGCTAGCGTTATAGAAGAAAAATCAGAAAAATCCAAACGAATGCATTGTTTTCGCAAGGCAGACTTTCTGAGGCTAAATAATTTTATTTCTGGCTTTAATTGGTCTGATCTTTACTTATGCATTAATATGTCCGATGCAGTTAATGTTTTTTACACTGCAATAAACTCATTTTTTAATTCCTGTGTTCCGTGGTACTATCCGTCAACTTCGAATAAATCACCTTGGTTTAGCAAAGAGTTGACACACTTAAGAAATGTAAAATCCAGACTTTTTAGGAAATATAAAAATACCGGTTCTCAATCTGTTTTTACTAGATATTTAAGTGCTCGGTCAAGATTTACCGTGCTTAATGCTCAGTGTTATAATAGTTACTTAAACCGTTGTAAGGTCCAGTTCTCTCAGGACCCGAAACAGTTTTATAATTTTGTTAACACCAAGCGTAAATCTAATTCTTTTCCTTCCTCGCTGTCGTTCGAAAACAAGACGGCAACCACTGATCAGGCAATAGCCGATTTATTTGCCCAATTTTTTCAAACGACTTTCTCTACTTTAGATTATTCATCACAGCCTTATTCTTACACCATGTCCAAGTCAAACCTCATATTCTGTCCCACTTTAACAGAAAGCTCTCTTCTTTTGGATCTTCTTCGTATTAAGCCTGTTTATTCGCCAGGGCCCGATGGTATTCCTGGGTGCGTGCTTAGGTATTGCGCTAAGGCCCTGTGCAAACCTCTTCACAAGTTGTTTACCTTATCTCTAGAAACCTCCCAATTCCCAAATATTTGGAAGGAATCATTTGTTATTCCTCTTCTTTTTGAAAAAATTATTACTCCTCATTTGCAGCACCTTTGCAGATCAATCATTTCTCCATGCCAACACGGATTTATAAAACGTAGATCCACAATCACAAACCTTCTAGAGCTCACTTCATTTGTGATAAAAGGCTTCAATCGTAGTTTTCAAACAGACGTCATTTACACTGACTTTAGTAAAGCATTTGACTCTGTCAATCACTTACTTCTCATTCAAAAACTTGACCTTTTAGGTTTTCCAGTTGATCTGCTTAAATGGATTTCAAGTTATCTAAATGGCAGGTTACAAAGGGTCCTTTTTAAAAATTCAATTTCTGAAATTCTCCGTGTTACCTCCGGTGTCCCACAAGGGAGCCATCTGGGTCCGTTACTTTTTACATTATTTATTAACGATCTTCCATCAATTATAAGTCATTCTCGCGTACTTATGTACGCAGATGATGTTAAGTTGTGCCTGCAGTATAAGGACATTTCCTGCCATTTAGACTTGCAATCCGATCTAGATAATTTTCAAAACTGGTGCCGAGTTAATTTACTAAATTTAAACGGTTCCAAGTGCAAGCTGATGACTTTTTATCGGGCCAATCCGATATACGCGACTTACACGTTAAGTGGCAGCTCTTTGGATAGAATAACTCTTGTAAACGATCTTGGCGTTCTCTTGGACCCTAAACTAAAATTTTCTAATCACATTTCGTCCATGGTTAATAAAGCCAGAGGAGTGCTTGGATTTATTAAAAGGTGGTCAAAAGAATTCGATGATCCTTATTTGACTAAAACTTTATTTATTTCGCTAGTCCGTCCGATTCTGGAGTATGGCTCTCCCGTCTGTAGTCCACAATACGGAATACATATTGGTCGTATTGAATCTGTACAAAAAAACTTCCTTCTTTTTGCTTTACGGCGCCTAAACTGGGATGCAAACCTTATCTTACCTTCTTATTCTAGTATACTTCTTTTGATTAATTTACGTAGAACGATGCTTGGTACTATCTTCATTTATAACCTTATACATGGTGATATTTACTCCCCCGACTTGGTAAGTCGGCTAAACTTTTCTGTGCCAAGTAGATTAACTAGAAATTTAAATCATTGTAGATCTAACTATGCCTTGCATGAGCCTTTCAGAGTATTATGTTCTGACTATAATAGACTTTTTCCTGTAATATCAAATCTTGACTCTCTGCCGCTCCTAAAACGATTGATACTTGCTTCATTGGCACAAGATTGATCTAACTATTACTTTTTTCCCCGGACCTTTACCTTTATTTTCCTATCTCGCGTCTATCTTATCGCGAATCGTGCCGTACGATACACGGCTGCGCCCCTCGGTCGGTTGGGCGGGTAAGTGGGCCGTGGGACTCCGCGCGAAAAAAAAAAAAAAAAAAAACAGCGGAATGATTTCCCATCTCTTCAATAACATAAATTAACGTAACATAGATTAAGATTTGAAAACTTATTGTTAGTCTCTTAAGTAATAGAGAAGATCCAATAAATAAGAATAAAAGAATTCAGTAAGTTTCTGATCAAGGTGGGCAGTACCTACGGCTCTAAAGTGGACGTTGACCAACTGTTGCCGAATCCAACGACAATATCAAGGAATGTGCCGTCTCTGTACGAAACTCACTTTGGGCTAGTCAAAGCAGACATTCAAAAATATAAATGTTATGGATATGCACTTACAAGGGATATTTGGACAGACAATCATTTAAGACTATTATACTTGTCTTGTATTATGCATAATGTAAAGGAGGGCATATTGATAAACCGTCTACTGGCTGTTAAAAGCATGAAAGGAGAAGCATGAACAGGTAATTATAAGAAGCTCGTCCCAGTTTTTACATTTATTAAGAGTTGTAATTGTTTTTATTAGGTGTGAACGTTCGCTCTAAGATGATAGAAATATTGGAAAACTTTTCTTGCGTCCTTGAAGAATACCATCCCGTGATTGTTACAGATAGGGGATCAAATATGAGAACGGCTTTTGGAACATACGATCAAATTTACTGCATCAACCATTTAATACATAACGTAGTAGAAAAATCTGTTAAGACAGTACCAGAGCTATCACAAATAGTAGTTGAGTGCAGCAAATTGGTGAAATACTTTTAAAAATCCGGCTCCAATTCAGATTTAAATATTTCCTTAAAAAGCTTTAGCCCAACGCGTTTGTGCGGACTCTGCCGAATGCAGAGTTATTAGAATAGAATAACGTTCGACTTGTTTCGATCTCTAATATGCACTGATTTTTAATGTTCGATTTCGATATTATAAAGAGAGATGTATGTATATGTGTGAGCTGCATTATAAAAGAGCGTAAGGCGAATTCAAAACATAAGCATATGATTACAGTGTGGGGTAATTAAATATAACAAGTTGGCAAAGAATTCAAATTATTAATCAGCTTGAACGAAGTTATTCATAACAATAATAATAATTAAATCAAAAATGATGTTGACTTATGATGTCATCGAACATTCTCCGCCCGTTGAATGATCCAAGGAGTATTCAAGCACCAGTTTGCTCAGGCAGGGGCGCTATCTTACAGATGGGTCTTCGAATGGTTCCATTTTTCACCTTGATCTCGGCCACTCGTACTCGTCCATCAGCTCCGACATGCGTGTTGGTGATGCGACCAAGGATCCATTCCTGGGGAGGTGTATTATCCTCGTGAACAATCACCATTTGGCCAATTTGAATGTTGGCGTTGGGTTTGAGCCATTTGGAGCGCTCCTGAAGCGTGTGTAAATAGTCACGCCTCCATAGCTCCCAGAACTGCTGCTTCAAATACGTTACGCGCTGCCACCGCGTAAGATAAGATGGTCTGCTCTCGTCAATTGAAGGCTCCGGTACGGACATCAAAGAGGACCCAATCAGCAAGTGCGCTGGGCTAAGCGCCTCTCCATCGTTTGGGTCTTCGGAAAGGGGTGCCATTGGTCTTGAGTTCAAGATTGCCTCCGACTCGATTGCAATTGTTTGAAGCTCCTCGTACGTTAGCCCAGTGTTGCCCAAGTTTTTCATCATTAGGCTCTTCATGGACTTCACTGCGCCTCCCACAAGCCGCCAAAGTGGGGAGCACGCGGAGGGATGAACTTAAACTCGAATCCCACGATGCTGCTGAACTTCTGCAAATTCAATGTGTTGGCTTCGTCGAATAGCTGCTGCTTAAAGTCCTCGAGCTGCGATCGTGCACCGACGAAATTAGTTGCATTGTCACAATAAATGCGTAGTGGGATGCCTCTGCGACTGACGAAGCGCTTTAAGCAGAGAATAAAATTATTAGTGGATAGATCGGAAATGAGTTCTATGTGGATTGCTTTTGACGAAAAGCATATAAACACAGCCATGTATGTTTTATATGGCACCTTGCTTCGAATGCGGTATGATGTGGAAAATGGTCCACATAGGTCGACTCCAGTTACAAAAAAAGGTCGTTGTGAATGAAAGCGATCAACTGGAAGTGATCCCATTATTTGTTCCATTAAACGAGGCTTATAATGGTAACAGTGTGTGCAGCGCCGTACAATCTTTCGCACAACTTCTCTGGCGTTTACAATCCAAGCCTGAAGTCGCAGGATTCCAATGAGAGCCTTTGGTCCAGCGTGCATGTGATGCCGGTGGAGATACTCAACAAATTTCAACGTGAAGCAATGATTCTTTGGTAGAAGAACAGGAAATTTGGCATCGAGTGAAATGGGCGCCTTGGCTAAGCGGCCTCCTACACGTAATAGTGTTATCGAACCGTTTGGCCCGTTAGTCGCTGCTAGGAACAGATTTAGTTTTTGAAATTCGGGTTTTAAAATCCTGTTTTCCTTTAGCTGCTGGATTTCGTTGGAAAAGGTCTTCTGCTGAATATGGGATACGATGTGCTTGAACGCGTATTGCAATTCAGTTGCTGGTGTATGAATTACATCGACTAAGTTCACCCTTTTGTTGACCTTGATTCTATTAAAGACGCGCAACACAAAAGCTATGACTCGCAAAATGCGCCGATAGGATGAGAATTTGTTGATAACTTCATCGAATACATCTTCTTTGCTTCCACTATCGGTACATAGCAGCCTCTTGAAACTATGTCCGCGGGATTGTCCTTGCCCGGAACGTGCCTCCAAGTGATGTTTGACGTGGTTGATTGCATCTCAGAAATCCGGTTAGCGACGAAACAGTTTAGCCTGGACGAGTGCATGGTAAGCCACTGTAGAACTATTCTTGAATCTGTCCAAAAGAAAATACTATCAATGTATTTTTCGAATTTATGCTTAATCTTGGCCCATGTTTGACACAATAAATATGCGGCGCACAATTCTAGCCGCGGCAATGAAATTGCTTTTATTGGGGCCACCTTAGACTTGGCGATGATTAGCATTGATTTGAACTCTCCGTTTATGTATGTTCGTAGATATAGGCAACAGCCATAAGCTCGCTGCGATGCATCTGAAAATCCGTGTATTTCCGATAGATTTTTAGGTGACGAGTTAATGAATCTTGGAACTTCGATGATTTGAAGATTGTGCAAATCTTCTTCTATTCGCTTCCACTGAAATTGAAGCTCAGGGGGAAGTGGATCGTCCCAGTTTAGACGATGCATCCACAACTCTTGGACCAATATTTTGCATCGAATAACGACTGGTGATACGAGCCCTAGCAAATCGTACAGGTGAGCTACAAGTGAAACGATGCTCCGCTTGGTGACGACAGAGATTGTAGGTAGGGTATACCTGAAACAAAACACATCTTGTTTTGGTTGCTACGACATGCCCAAAGTCTTCGTAACATCTTTGGTATCAACCTTAAATTGAAACTCTGCTCCGTTGCCTTCTATTTTGCTTGTGTTCCACTTTGCAAGCTCTAATCCAGCCTTAGAAAGTATGCTGGTGACCTCTGTAGCCTTGAGATGAAGCTCTTCGACACTGTCTGCTCCAGTAAGGAGGTCATCGACGTACATATCTTCTTTAAGTACTGCTGCTCCGATGGGAAGCTGATTTGAGAACTTATCTGCAATATATTTCAAGCTCCTGATTGCTAGAAATGGTGCGCAGGACATGCCGTACGTGACAGTGTTGAGCTGAAACAATTCTAAAGGCGCAGCTGAGGATTCTCTCCAGAGAACAAGTTGATACATACGATCGTCTGGTGATACTTCAAACTGGCGATACATCTTGCAGATATCAGCTACAAGTGCATGACGATGTAAGCGAAAGGCAAGAAGTGTTAGGATAAGATTCTGCAGGATGCTTGGGCCAATCATCAACAACTCATTCAGAGAAAGGTTCGACGTTGTTTTGCACGATGCATCAAACACAACACGCAGCTTGGTAGTCGTGCTTTCTGATCTCAGGACTCCATGATGCGGGATTACATAATGGGTCTTTTGAGAGTCGAAATCAGATGCCAATTGCATGTGATTCAAATCTAGGTATTCCCTCATGAATTGAACGTACATCTCCTTTAACAACGGGTTGCGGCTCAACCTCCGTTCATTTTGCAAAAACCGGGATTTGGCAATTTCAAAAGATTTACCTAACATGTGAGGATTCTCCTTAAATGGCAAGCAAACTTGGACTCGTCCAGATGTGAGAAACCTTGTGTTTGCCACAAAATGTCGTTCGCATTCCTGCTCTTCTGCGGTGAAACCTTGATCGTGCGAATCAAACTCCTCGATTAGCCAAAACCTTTCTAATGCACCTTGCAGCTCCGTAGAACGTGCCATGTTGCATGTTACGACTTGGGATTGCGGAATATCAGAAACCTTTCCGCCAACGATCCAACCAAGTGCAGTATTGACCAGGCAAGGAAGGCCTGGACCTAAAGAAATTTTGCCATGTGAAAGTAAATCAAAAAACTCTTGTGTGCTGATGAGTAGGTCAATCCGGTGAGGCATGTAGAAGCCTGGATCTGCAAGGTCAATCTCTGAGGGTATGTTCCATTGTGAAGTGTCAACGAATCGCTCTGGCTGATTAAGCGATATTGTCTTGGCTACAGCGAATTGTAAATGCCATTCATTTACAGATAATCGTGATCGAATAGTTGTTGAGACCGAGAATCTCATCTGCGTTCTGACATCGCCTATGCCAGAAATGTCATACTTCTGTCTCTCGAATCTGAGCTGAAGTAGCTTGGCCAACTCTTCAGAGATGAAATTTATTTCAGAGCCTGAGTCAAGCAAAGCTCTGGCTGGCTGAAATATTCCGAACTTATCCTTTATCAATACTATTGCCGTAGGAATTAAAGCGCGCCTCGAATGACGCGAAAGCATGGAAACAGCATGTGTGGGTTCCCGCTGCTGCTGAGATGTGTGGGAGACAATTTGTGTTGGTTGCTCTGGATGAGCAGTTCTATGCAGAATAGTATGATGTAAGCCTTGACAAACGCGGCAACGAGATCTACTTGGACATCTGCTCGCCAAATGGCCGGTGCGCAAACAATTTATGCACAGAGCGGATTGCTTGACGAAATTCAATTTATCCTGCCAGTCTAGTAAACCAAATGAAGGGCACTGATTGAGAGAGTGATCAGTAACAGAACATTTTTTACAACCACCCTGTGCCGTAACAAAGGCTCTTCTATTCTGCGTGGGCCTTTCCCTTGGCTTCTCATCAGATGTTCGTTTAACGTTGCTCTCCAAAAATTGACAATGACGGCTTAAACTGCGATAACAATCCTCCCAAGTAGGCAACACCTCGTATTCTTGAACCCGATCGTACGATAATTTCGAATCTGCATCAATTTTAGATAAAACAAGATGAATTAGTATTGCGTTCATAACATCTGCTTCTGTTCCTAACGACAACAACGATTCACGCAGCGCGGGACGGTATCCAAGATACAACGAAGAGCTGCGGGATCAGATCTTTTCATAATTTGAATATCAAATAAGCTAGATATGTGCTCTATGAAAATCAAAACCTTTTTATCGTAACGCTCCTTTAACTGCTTTAACGCCTTTGGATAATTGATTTCGGACACTTGAAAAGGGGCCACAACACTCAGTGCGGGGCCAGACAAACAGCTAAGCAAGTAGTTAAATTTGTCAACAGCTGATATAGAAGCGTCATCATGTACCATGCTAGTAAAGGCAGTAATAAACTTCATGTAGTCACCATACTTCCCGTCGAACTTAGGCAGCTTTAACGAAGGCAATCGATTATGGTGCCCAGTTGCGCAATTTGCCGATGAATTAAAGAAACTTGCATCTTCTGGCCGGTCCTTCTTTGACGCCCCAATACGAGTGATGATAATTGCCTTGGTTTCTATGAATACGTCCTCTAATTCTTGCCGGCCGTCGTCAGCCGCATCCAGCCGTTCGATCTGTGATTGAATTTGAAGAATTTGTTTAAAATACGATTCCAAAATTTGCGACTTGGCATTCAAGGGCAGCAAGGTCGTTCTGCAGTTCGATGCGAACTTTGAGATTAACTATATTTCGCTGAATTGTATTCCTTTGTTGTCTTAAAGACACGAGTTGAGTATCAGTCATTTTTGCAACGATTTATTTAGCAAAAACTAATTGTGGAGTAATTATTGAGTGAAGCAATTCCAAATATGTTGGCAATGCCCTTTGGTTCAGAGGGAGAAAACAAAACACTCCGATGCTTGGGAAAATAACTCAATTTTTGGCTTATTTATTTGCAGACCAGCTGCACAAGTTTGTATGTGTGTATATGGGCAATGCCCTTTGGTTCAGAGTGGAATGACAAAACCGCGATTGCATTTGCGAGTCTAGCTTACAGTTTTTCGTCCTCTTTGTGCCGCTGTTCTTTGGTCTCCAAATCTGTTCTTGCGACGGTTATGATGCGCATACCCTGTATGCAGATATCCACGACGATCCAGTGGCGAAGATTCCGGTGATCCAACGATGCTTCCGGAGATCCAACGCTGATGCCAAACGCACTGCCAATACTCCGATGAGCTGCACTGCGTGCCGAAATACACCAATTATTCTGGCGTTGATGGAATCTATTCCTCCGCCGAATGCAGAGGGAATGATTCGAAGTGGTTTATCGGACGTTGATGCACTATGATCAGCGCAAACAAGTGGCCCTTACGACACCAAGCAGTGCTTGTTACGCGCGGAGCCTAATAGAAAAAAAAAACGAAAAGTAAAAAGCACAATGTAGAAGCGGACAGACTAAGATTACAAAACGTACGAAACTAATACTAATACAATTTTGTGCTAGGTAAGATAAAATTAATGATTTTAGGCGGCAAAGAGTCGGTAGTAGAAATAATGTGGTATAGTTTATTATAGTCGTTACACAGTACTCTAAACGGTTCATGCATATCAAAGTTAGATCTACAAATATTTAATGTAATAGGAATATAGTTCCTGGTAATTCTATTAGGCACGGAGAAGCTTATGCGACCCAGTAACTCGGGACTCTCCACATCCCCGTGAATGAGTTTATAGATAAAAGTTGTGCCAAGCATCGTTCTACGGTTTACTAAGGATGGTAGATTAATTAGGAGAAGTCTACTAGAGTAGGATGGTAAAATAAGGCTTGCATTCCAGTTAAAGTTCTTTTGCACAGACTCTATCCGGTCTATATGTACACCATACTGAGGACTCCAAACTGCAGAACTGTACTCCAGGATTGGACGGACTAGTGAAATGAAGAATCTTGTAACATAGGGATCATCGAATTCCTTTGACCACCTTTTAATAAATCCAAGTACACCCTGGCTTTATTCACCATAGACGTAATATGGTCACAAAACTTAAGTTTAGGGTCAAGGAGGACGCCAAGGTCATCAACATGCGTAATTCTAGACAACGCGCAACCACCCAGCGTATACGTTGCATATTGTGGGTTCACCCGAAAAAATGTCATTACTTTGCACTTAGCGCTATTTAAATCCAAAAGATTTTCACAACACCATGTTTGAAAAGCGTTTAGGAGCCTGGATCTGCAAGGCCAATCTCTGAGGGTATGTTCCATTGTGAAGTGTCAACGAATCGCTCTGGCTGATTAAGCGATATTGTCTTGGCTACAGCGAATTGTAAATGCCATTCATTTACAGATAATCGTGATCGAATAGTTGTTGAGACCGAGAATCTCATCTGCGTTCTGACATCGCCTAGCCAGAAATGTCATACTTCTGTCTCTCGAATCTGAGCTGAAGTAGCTTGGCCAACTCTTCAGAGATGAAATTTATTTCAGAGCCTGAGTCAAGCAAAGCTCTGGCTGGCTGAAATATTCCGAACTTATCCTTTATCAATACTATTGCCGTAGGAATTAAAGCGCGCCTCGAATGACGCGAAAGCATGGAAACAGCATGTGTGGGTTCCCGCTGCTGCTGAGATGTGTGGGAGACAATTTGTGTTGGTTGCTCTGGATGAGCAGTTCTATGCAGAATAGTATGATGTAAGCCTTGACAAACGCGGCAACAAGATCTACTGGACATCTGCTCGCCAAATGGCCGGTGCGCAAACAATTTATGCACAGAGCGGATTGCTTGTCGAAATTCAATTTATCCTGCCAGTCTAGTAAACCAAATGAAGGGCACTGATTGAGAGAGTGATCAGTAACAGAACATTTTTACAACCACCCTGTGCCGTAACAAAGGCTCTTCTATTCTGCGTGGGCCTTTCCTTGGCTTCTCATCAGATGTTCGTTTAACGTTGCTCTCCAAAAATTGACAATGACGGCTTAAACTGCGATAACAATCCTCCCAAGTAGGCAACACCTCGTATTCTTGAACCCGATCGTACGATAATTTCGAATCTGCATCAATTTTAGATAAAACAAGATGAATTAGTATTGCGTTCATAACATCTGCTTCTGTTCCTAAGACAACAACGATTCACGCAGCGCGGGACGGTATCAAGATACAACGAAGAGCTGCGGGATCAGATCTTTCATAATTTGAATATCAAATAAGCTAGATATGTGCTCTATGAAAATCAAAACCTTTTTATCGTAACGCTCCTTTAACTGCTTTAACGCCTTTGGATAATTGATTTCGGACACTTGAAAAGGGCCACAACATCAGTGCGGGGCCAGACAAACAGCTAAGCAAGTAGTTAAATTTGTCAACAGCTGATATAGAAGCGTCATCAGTACCATGCTAGTAAAGGCAGTAATAAACTTCATGTAGTCACCATACTTCCCGTCGAACTTAGGCAGCTTTAACGAAGGCAATCGATTATGGTGCCCAGTTGCGCAATTTGCCGATGAATTAAAGAAACTTGCATCTTCTGGCCGGTCCTTCTTTGACGCCCCAATACAGTGATGATAATTGCCTTGGTTTCTATGAATACGTCCTCTAATTCTTGCCGGCCGTCGTCAGCCGCATCCAGCCGTTCGATCTGTGATTGAATTTGAAGAATTTGTTTAAAATACGATTCCAAAATTTGCAAATTGGCATTCAAGGGCAGCAAGGTCGTTCTGCAGTTCGATGCGAACTTTGAGATTAACTATATTTCGCTGAATTGTATTCCTTTGTTGTCTTAAAGACACGAGTTGAGTATCAGTCATTTTGCAACGATTTATTTAGCAAAAACTAATTGTGGAGTAATTATTGAGTGAAGCAATTCCAAATATGTTGGCAATGCCCTTTGGTTCAGAGGAGAAAACAAAACACCGATGCTTGGGAAAATAACTCAATTTTTGGCTTATTTATTTGCAGACCAGCTGCACAAGTTTGTATGTGTATATGGGCAATGCCCTTTGGTTCAAGTGGAATGACAAAACCGCGATTGCATTTGCGAGTCTAGCTTACAGTTTTCGTCCTCTTTGTGCCGCTGTTCTTTGGTCTCCAAATCAGTACTTGCGACGGTTATGATGCGCATACCTGTATGCAGATATCCACGACGATCCAGTGGCGAAGATTCCGGTGATCCAACGATGCTTCCGGAGATCCAACGCTGATGCCAAACGCACTGCCAATACTCGATGAGCTGCATGCGTGCCGAAATACACCAATTATTCTGGCGTTGATGGAATCTATTCCTCCGCCGAATGCAGAGGGAATGATTCGAAGTGGTTTATCGGACGTTGATGCACTATGATCAGCGCAAACAAGTGGCCCTTACGACACCAAGCAGTGCTTGTTACGCGCGGAGCCTAATAGGCGTAAAAACGAGATCGCGAGAAGTTAAAAGCACAATGTAGAAGCGGACAGACTAAGATTACAAATACGTACGAAACTAATACTAATACTAATTTTGTGCTAGGTAAGATAAAATTAATGATTTTAGGCTTGGCAAAGAGTCGGTAGTAGAAATAATGTGGTATAGTTTATTATAGTCGTTACACAGTACTCTAAACGGTTCATGCATATCAAAGTTAGATCTACAAATATTTAATGTAATAGGAATATAGTTCCTGGTAATTCTATTAGGCACGGAGAAGCTTATGCGACCCAGTAACTCGGGACTCTCCACATCCCCGTGAATGAGTTTATAGATAAAAGTTGTGCCAAGCATCGTTCTACGGTTTACTAAGGATGGTAGATTAATTAGGAGAAGTCTACTAGAGTAGGATGGTAAAATAAGGCTTGCATTCCAGTTAAGGCCCCGTAGAGCAAATAATAAAAGTTCTTTTGCACAGACTCTATCCGGTCTATAGTACACCATACTGAGGACTCCAAACTGCAGAACAGTACTCCAGGATTGGACGGACTAGTGAAATGAACAGAGTCTTTGTAACATAGGGATCATCAATTCCTTTGACCACCTTTTAATAAATCCAAGTACTCCCTGGCTTTATTCACCATAGACGTAATATGGTCACAAAACTTAAGTTTAGGGTCAAGGAGGACGCCAAGGTCATCAACATGCGTAATTCTAGACAACGCGCAACCACCCAGCGTATACGTTGCATATTGTGGGTTCACCCAAAAAATGTCATTACTTTGCACTTAGCGCTATTTAAATCCAAAAGATTTTCACAACACCATGTTTGAAAAGCGTTTAGGTCAGATTGTAAGTCTGAACTGCTAGAAATTTCGTTATATTGCAGGCATAACTTAACGTCATCTGCGTACATAAGGACACGCGACTTTGTCAAGACTAGAGGGAGATCGTTTATAAATAAAGTAAAAAGAAGTGGGCCAAGGTGGCTTCCTTGTGGGACGCCTGAAGTAACTCGGATCAAATCAGAGATCGAGTTTTTAAAGAGGACTCGTTGAGTCCTACCACTCAGATAACTTGAGATCCATGTTAGAAGATCACATGGAAACCCTAATAAGTCTAGCTTTAATACAAGTAGCGAGTGATTTACTGAATCAAACGCTTTACTAAAGTCAGTGTAAACTACGTCAGTCTGCATGTTCTTTCTAAAGCCATTTATTACAAAAGACGTTAGCTCCAAGAGGTTTGTCGTCGTAGATCTTCGCCTTATAAATCCATGTTGACATGGAGATATAATCGATCTACAAAGATGTTGCAAATGGGGTGTAATAGTGTTTTCAAAAAGCTTTGGGATGGCGGATAATTTGGATATGCCTCTGTAATTACTTGTATTGCATTTATTTCCTTTCTTATGAAGGGGAATGACAAATGACTCCTTCCAAATAAGTGGGAAATGAGATGTTTTTAAAGACAAGGTAAACAATTTGTACAGAGGTCTACACAGAGTTTCAGCACAGTACCTCAGCACGCAGCCTGGAACTCCGTCCGGACCCGGTGAATAGACAGGCTTAACTTTATGAAGATCCAAAAGAAGGGAGCTTTCGCTTAACCTCGGACAAAAAATCAAGTTCGACTTGGGTATGGCATTTGAATAAGACGGATTTGGACGGGATGAAACAGAATATGTTGTCTGGAAAAACTGGGCAAATAGATCGGCAATTTCCTGATCAGAATTTGCCGTAGAGTTTTCGAATGATAGTGATGCAGGGTAACAGGCTGATTTACGCTTAGTGTTAACAAAATTATAAAACTGTTTTGGATCTTGTGAAAATTGGACCCTACAACGAGTCAAATAGCTTTTATAACACCGGGCGTTAAGCACGATAAAATTTGACCGAGCCCTTAGGTACCGAGAGAAGGCAGATTGTGAACCGCACATTTTAAATTTATTGAAAAGTCTGGACTTTATATTTTTAGGTGTGACAACTCTTTATTAAACCATGGAGGTTTATTTGAAATTGACGGATAGTATAACGGAACACACAGATAAAAGAAGGAATTCAATGCATTATAAAAGATATTAACGGCCTTAGCCACGTTAGTGCATGAATAAAATTCGGACCAGTCATAGCCGGATATAAAAGTATTTAAAAGATGAAAGTTTGCCTTACGAAAGCAGCGGATTCGTTTAACCGACTTTTCGGATTTTTATTCAGCTCTGTTCTTGCGTCTACAGTCAGCTCTAGAGTTGGATGATAAGGATCTTCTGGTTGTGTAATTGGTGACGTTCTTGATAGGCAAACGCCTTCTGAATTTGAAACAAAACACAAGTCCAGTAAACGTCCTAAGGAGTTCTTAACATGGTTCACTTGGGATAGCGCAATGTCAAGCAAGCCGTCAATAAAGTCATGCTGCGCTAAAGGAAGTAAAATATTAGAGTTTTGTTTGTTTCGATCTCTAATATGCACTGATTTTTAATGTTCGATTTCGATATTATAAAGAGAGATGTATGTATATGTGTGAGCTGCATTATAAAAGAGCGTAAGGCGAATTCAAAACATAAGCATATGATTACAGTGTGGGGTAATTAAATATAACAAGTTGGCAAAGAATTCAAATTATTAATCAGCTTGAACGAAGTTATTCATAACAATAATAATAATTAAATCAAAAATGATGTTGACTTATGATGTCATCGAACAGCGTTGGAATACTGTTTTTTATTTAACTAATTCACTTAAATGAGCTTCGATTAATAAATATTTGCAGAGATATCGACAAAATTGGAAGGTAATAAATATCCAACAATTCATTTGACTATACCCTACGTAAATAAATTGAAAAAATCTTGCCAAGCAGACATAGCCGATAGTGATATTCTTGCCAAAGTCAAATTAGTTTTGCTAAACCATATTTCAGAAACCATTCCGCAATATATTACAAAATTTGATAAAATAGTCCTGTTTTTGTTTCCACCAACAAATAAATTGCTCCAATTTTATATACTATTATAGATGACTGCAAAGAAATCGTAGTGGGTTTCTTATTAGATGAGGTTTCCAACGAAAATGATGGCAATCATTGCCAGGCAAAGCCAAAAATTCTCATGATGATGCATTTATTGATTTCATCGAAGTCCAAAAAGCTACAACCACAATAGATCAAATAGACAAGGAAATAAACGGTTATTTTAACACAAGTGTAATTTTTTCAAATAGTCTTGATTACCTTAGTTGGTGGACCGACCATAAAAAAATGTTCCCCCTTTTATTTAAGACTAGTTGTAAGATTTTGTGTATACCAGCAACTAGCTCGGCTTCTGAGAGAGCGTTTTCTGATGCCAGAAACTTAATAACTGAAAAACGCTGCAGTATATCAAAAAATCCAGAAGGCATAAATAAAATTATGTTTCTACATTCTAATATAAATAATATTTAATAAGGAAAAATTATTAATTAGTTTTAAGCGAAATATACATACATGAAATGAAAATAAACATTGTATTATTGTCTCTTATTTAATTTCGTAATAGTAAATACAGCTCACGTAAAAGGAAACAATGCTATTTTTAGTCGGTTCTTTTGGCATTCAATTCGCTCTCTCTATGTGTGAGTTCGATGAGTTGAGTACAGCGGCGGCGCACACATTCACTCACATTCATTGCAATTCGCAGCCGAATTCATTCAACTCATTGGCAGATGAATGTCTTATAAGCCATTTTTAATGCGGCCGTGCAGCCCTTTAATATGTACATATTAAAGGTATTATTATACATATGTAAGTTAACTAAGTTAACCGGGCGATGGCAATGACCGATCGCCCGAAGGCTCGCTCCGGCCAAATTGCTGACACAGCGTCTGGCAGGAAGCTCGTGCATAGCCGGCAAAGACTACCCATTGGAGTGGCCGCTATGAGTCTCTTTTTTGTTAGCTTTAAATTTCAGTTTAGATTTGACTTTATATGAATAAAGAGCTGTCGCTCATACAAACTATACTCCGACAACCGTCGTTAAATTCTTATTACTGAAAAACTGTCTGAGTCCCTAGGCCAGCAGGTAAAGAAGGGCAGTCACCCTTCCAACGTAATCTTCGTAATTCATCTTGGAGAATTCTTCGGCCAGCCGCCCAACTACCACAGCGGCGGACCTTGCCACCCGCACCCCCCTGGATAAGCTGCAACTGCGAGTACCCACAGCGGTATAATAGGGATCATGTAAGTGAGCACCTCAGTCCTTATACTTCCCAGCATCTGCATTTGTGTGTAACTTATAATAAATAAAACAAGTAAATCGCGGCCAGAATATTCTTCTGCAGCTCGAATAAATAAAACAAGTAAATCACTGCCGGAATATTTTCTGCAGCTCCGCTTCCATAATTTGTTTGGTGTTAATTTAAAAAAATAAATACAATATTAAATAGCATACTCATTATTTGATGACATTGTGGAATTTTAAATTGTGGAATCATATGCGTTATTATTATATTTGCTTCTGTGTGTTGTTTGCATTTTTAATTGCTAAAAAAAAAAATAAATATATCAGGCATATAAAATATAAATATAGTATTAAATATCTCGGCCTCGGCGCAAGAGCGCCGCTGGGAAATAAATAAATTGTTAATTTATTTAAATAATTCTATTGCCGACAGAGCTGTCTCATCGAATTGTGGGCATTTAATTTAGCCCTTTTGTGTCGTTGTGTTTTTTGCTTATACTTAAAATTCTCTGTATTAGCTTTGCAACAATCTTGGGGTTTTTTTTTTATTTTTTTACTGCTTCCCCGCTCCGCGCCGGTACGCGAACCCGACACCGCGCATTCACATTTCGACTCTGTTAGCTTCGCTTCTTTGTTTACCATATCTCCCAATACAAACATGTCCATAAATGCGGATCAGCTCCAAGCTGTCATCCAGGCGGCTATCGCCCACGCCCTAATAGAAAAGGCTAGCGAGGACCAGCGCAGGGAGAATGAAATGCGCCAAACTATAGAGAACTTAGCTAGGCAGGTGGTAGAGGCGCGGATATCACCCGCCCAGATGGAAACCCCCCATATTAAAGTTTATGAACCCATTGATATCACAGGCAATGTTCAATGCAACGAGCCCTTAGACGCCGTTAAATGCCTTCCCGAATTCACTGGGGCACAAGAGACATATGTCTCTTGGCGGCAAGCGGCAGTAGCTGCATATTATATATTTAGAAATTATGTAAATAGCTCACGCCATTACCAGGCGGTAATTATTATTAGGAGCAAAATTAGGGGCCCTGCTGATGCCGTGCTATCTTCGTTTGGCACTGTATTGAATTTTGATGCGATTATAAATCGCCTCGATTTCACATACAGTGGCAAGCGACCGATGCATGCCATATAATAGACTGCATTCGAAGAACATCGGAATTTCAATTACAATATGTCCACAGCTAGGCGAGTAGTAGAAAATGCATTGGCCATTTAAAGGCAATGTTTCGGTTTATTAGGAAAGGTCTTGACAGCCATTACAAGAATATTAATGCAGTCTTTCAAGCCTGTTGCATTTTGCACAACATTTTAAATGAGCACAACAGCACTGACCTACGCGAACAGCCAGCCTGCAGAAAAATAGTTGGTTAATTGATCATTTTAGTCTCGCAGAATCCACTTCAACATTGTTTGATTATGTTTTTATTATCCACAGCTGTTTATAGCAGCTGTTATCGGATGGTAGATGGTGGATGCGCTTTTTAGGAATCGAACTTTTATGCCGTCTTCCCACAGAGATCCATCCACCATCTACCATCCGCTGGAACGGATGGTCCATAAGGTTTTGCCGTTCCAAAAAATCCCAGTTAGTTCCCCATCCAAATTTGACGGACTTTTTATGCGAAAGTTAGGGGGATTTTTAACGGTGCAACTCTTCTTCTTCTTGACAGTGAAAATTGAAACATTCACTACGAAAATTTAAAAAATAATGCTGGGTAACTTTACAAAAGGAAAGGCGCCATATCAAAAAATGCTGTTTATACTTGTAATAATTAATTAATAACTGCTCCATCCGTGTGGCAGGATTAAGAGTTGTTCCACTCTTTCCTAGGCGCACACCGTACTCACAACATAGAGCAGAACACCTTGGAGAACGAGAGTATGTCCCCAGACTTATATTTGTGATTTACAATTACTAATAAAATATATTTATTGCAGGTACTAGGGAATACTTTTTGAACGTCTTAGATGTGGACCCCGCTGTCCAGGAAGCTTCTGCAGCGGAAGTCAACGCTCAGGCAGCTCTGCTCCCTCTGCAAAGCGCGAAAAGATGGACCCCAAGGCCATGCTTGTGGCGACAGTGCTCGAGAAAGGCTGGTGGAGCAGAGAGCGCAGACCGAAATCATGTCATTGATCTGAGCTTGGCTGTCATCCTAGACATTAAAACTAAAATTAAGTATTAATTAAATTAAATAATGAGCTTGATTTATGACCATTTAGACAATATTGGGCAAAAGCGGTCTTTTTTTTCTGGAGGCTGGCAAAAAACGTGCTGACATATTAGTTCGATTTGGTTTCTCGCGTAAATGTTGTGCTCATTTTATATGTTGTGCACAATGCAACGGCTAAAATGATGAGCCACAGCTGTTCAGATCAGCTGTTATCGGCGGTGGATATGCTCTGTGGGAATCGGAGTTTCACATTTGTCAAAGATCCCAACCGTTTCGAACGAATGGACTCCATGGGAAGAGGGCTTAACATACAAGGGTGGTCCGATAAGTACTCAGACCCCAAAAGAAAAACGAAAATTTTGGAAAAGTGGCCATTTATTTCTCAACAGAACCTCTTTTTAGCTCCATACACTTGACCCAGCGATGCTCCAACTTATTTAACACGTCCGAAAAATACGTTTTCTCGAGGTCAGCAAAATAGGCCTCTGTGGCGGCGACGACCTCCTCATTCGACCCAAATTTCTGTCCAGCGAGTGACCAAATCTGTTGAATATGGTGGATTGGTTAGCAGTTCGTAGCCCAATTCGACCAATTTGGCCTTGGCGAGGGCGGAAGTGTGAGCCGGTGCTTTGTCATGATGGAAGAGCACTTTTTTCTTCGCCAAATGGGGCCGTATTTTCTGCAATTCGGCGGCGAATCGGCCCAATAAATCGGCGTAGTACAGTCCTGTGACCGGTTTGCCCTTCTCCAGGTAGTCGATGTAGATCACTCCTTGTGAATCCCAAAAAACGTTGGCTATCACCTTTCCGGCCGATGGGACAGTCTTCGCCTTCTTCGGAGCAGGTTCGCCGGGTAAGGTCCACTGTTTCGACTGTTCCTTAGTCTCTGGTGTGTACCAGTGCATGTTTCGTCGACGGTCACGAAACGACGCAGAAACTCCTTCGGATTGCGCTTAAACAGCGTCAATAACTGCTGTGAAGTGGTCTCACGGTTGCGTGTGTTGTCCGGAGTTTTTCCGACAGCTTTCCCAAAATTTTATGCAGGATATGACCCACGCGGGTTTTGACATGCCTACTGTCTCAGTTATCTTGCGTATCTTCAATCGGCGGTCTGCCAATAGGAGATCGTGGATTTTTGTCACGTTATCCTCCTTGGTAGCCGTTTTCGGGGCACATGGGCGTGGCTCATCAAAACCGACGTGCGACCGCGTTGAAACTCGTTGAACCAATTTTTGACGGTCGCCATCGAGGAGAAGAGTCACGGTACACAGCATCCAATCGCTCTTTAATTTCGCTGCGCGATTTCCCTACCAAAAACAAGAATCGAATCACAGACCGATATTGCTCCTTCTCCATTTTTTTAAAATACGCAGACACGTCCGATTCCACACGCAGTCAAAACAAAACTACGATTCCGATTCGGCTGAAATCTCGACCGTAGCCGTCTACGAGATTGTACTACTATTGTATTACTATCGTGTACGATAGTAAATTTCTCTTGCGATAGTGACGCCATCGGGCGGTGAGGCTAAGTACTTATCGGACTGCCCTCGTATGTCAAACCGCCCAACTACCACAGCGGCGGACCTTGCCACCCGCACCCCCCTGGATAAGCTGCAACTGCGAGTACCCACAGCGGTATAATAGGGATCATGTAAGTGAGCACCTCAGTCCTTATACTTCCCAGCATCTGCATTTGTGTGTAACTTATAATAAATAAAACAAGTAAATCGCGGCCAGAATATTCTTCTGCAGCTCGAATAAATAAAACAAGTAAATCACTGCCGGAATATTTTCTGCAGCTCCGCTTCCATAATTTGTTTGGTGTTAATTTAAAAAAATAAATACAATATTAATTAGCATACTCATTATTTGATGACATTGTGGAATTTTAAATTGTGGAATCATATGCGTTATTATTATATTTGCTTCTGTGTGTTGTTTGCATTTTTAATTGCTAAAAAAATATAAATATATCAGGCATATAAAATATAAATATAGTATTAAATATCTCGGCCTCGGCGCAAGAGCGCCGCTGGGAAATAAATAAATTGTTAATTTATTTAAATAATTCTATTGCCGACAGAGCTGTCTCATCGAATTGTGGGCATTTAATTTAGCCCTTTTGTGTCGTTGTGTTTTTTGCTTATACTTAAAATTCTCTGTATTAGCTTTGCAACAATCTTGGGGTTTTTTTTTTTTTTTTTACTGCTTCCCCGCTCCGCGCCGGTACGCGAACCCGACACCGCGCATTCACATTTCGACTCTGTTAGCTTCGCTTCTTTGTTTACCATATCTCCCAATACAAACATGTCCATAAACGCGGATCAGCTCCAAGCTGTCATCCAGGCGGCTATCGCCCACGCCCTAATAGAAAAGGCTAGCGAGGACCAGCGCAGGGAGAATGAAATGCGCCAAACTATAGAGAACTTAGCTAGGCAGGTGGTAGAGGCGCGGATATCACCCGCCCAGATGGAAACCCCCATATTAAAGTTTATGAACCCATTGATATCACAGGCAATGTTCAATGCAACGAGCCCTTAGACGCCGTTAAATGCCTTCCCGAATTCACTGGGGCACAAGAGACATATGTCTCTTGGCGGCAAGCGGCAGTAGCTGCATATTATATATTTAGAAATTATGTAAATAGCTCACGCCATTACCAGGCGGTAATTATTATTAGGAGCAAAATTAGGGGCCCTGCTGATGCCGTGCTATCTTCGTTTGGCACTGTATTGAATTTTGATGCGATTATAAATCGCCTCGATTTCACATACAGTGGCAAGCGACCGATGCATGCCATATAATAGACTGCATTCGAAGAACATCGGAATTTCAATTACAATATGTCCACAGCTAGGCGAGTAGTAGAAAATGCATTGGCCATTTAAAGGCAATGTTTCGGTTTATTAGGAAAGGTCTTGACAGCCATTACAAGAATATTAATGCAGTCTTTCAAGCCTGTTGCATTTTGCACAACATTTTAAATGAGCACAACAGCACTGACCTACGCGAACAGCCAGCCTGCAGAAAAATAGTTGGTTAATTGATCATTTTAGTCTCGCAGAATCCACTTCAACATTGTTTGATTATGTTTTTATTATCCACAGCTGTTTATAGCAGCTGTTATCGGATGGTAGATGGTGGATGCGCTTTTTAGGAATCGAACTTTTATGCCGTCTTCCCACAGAGATCCATCCACCATCTACCATCCGCTGAACGGATGGTCCATAAGGTTTTGCCGTTCCAAAAAATCCCAGTTAGTTCCCCATCCAAATTTGACGGACTTTTTTATGCGAAAGTTAGGGGGATTTTTAACGGTGCAACTCTTCTTCTTCTTGACAGTGAAAATTGAAACATTCACTACGAAAATTTAAAAAATAATGCCGGGTAACTTTACAAAAGGAAAGGCGCCATATCAAAAAATGCTGTTTATACTTGTAATAATTAATTAATAACTGCTCCATCCGTGTGGCAGGATTAAGAGTTGTTCCACTCTTTCCTAGGCGCACACCGTACTCACAACATAGAGCAGAACACCTTGGAGAACGAGAGTATGTCCCCAGACTTATATTTGTGATTTACAATTACTAATAAAATATATTTATTGCAGGTACTAGGGAATACTTTTTGAACGTCTTAGATGTGGACCCCGCTGTCCAGGAAGCTTCTGCAGCGGAAGTCAACGCTCAGGCAGCTCTGCTCCCTCTGCAAAGCGCGAAAGATGGACCCCAAGGCCATGCTTGTGGCGACAGTGCTCGAGAAAGGCTGGAGGAGCAGAAGAGCGCAGACCGAAATCATGTCATTGATCTGAGCTTGGCTGTCATCCTAGACATTAAAACTAAAATTAAGTATTAATTAAATTAAATAATGAGCTTGATTTATGACCATTTAGACAATATTGGGCAAAAGCGGTCTTTTTTTTTCTGGAGGCTGGCAAAAAACGTGCTGACATATTAGTTCGATTTGGTTTCTCGCGTAAATGTTGTGCTCATTTTATATGTTGTGCACAATGCAACGGCTAAAATGATGAGCCACAGCTGTTCAGATCAGCTGTTATCGGCGGTAGATATGCTCTGTGGGAATCGGAGTTTCACATTTGTCAAAGATCCCAACCGTTTCGAACGAATGGACTCCATGGGAAGAGGGCTTAACATACAAGGGTGGTCCGATAAGTACTCAGACCCCAAAGGAAAAACGAAAATTTTGGAAAAGTGGCCATTTATTTCTCAACAGAACCTCTTTTTAGCTCCATACACTTGACCCAGCGATGCTCCAACTTATTTAACACGTCCGAAAAATACGTTATCTCGAGGTCTGCAAAATGGGCCTCTGTGGCGGCGACGATCCTCACATTCGACGCAAATTTCTGTCCAGCGAGTGACTTTTCAAGTTTGAAACAAAAGTCCTGGGGCCAAATCTGAATATGGTGGATGGGGTAGCAGTTCGTAGCCCAATTCGACCAATTGGCCTCGGCGAATCGGCCTAATAATTCGGCGTAGTATAGAACTGTGACCGCTTTATCCTTCTCCAGGTAGTCGATGTAGATCACACCTTGTGAATCCCAAAAAACGGTGGCCATCACCTTTTCGGCCGATGGGACAGTCTTCGCCTTCTTTGGAGCAGGTTAGCCGGGTGAACTCCACTGTTTCGACTGTTCCTTGGTCTCTGGTGTTTACCAGTGGATCCATATTTCGTCGACGGTCACGAAACGACGCAGAAACTCCTTCGGATTACTCTTAAACAGCGTCAAACAATGCTCTATCTCAATGAGCTATCTCGCGTATCTTCAATCGGCGGTCTGCCAATTCGAGATCTTGTATTTTTGTCACGTTATCCTCCATGGTAGCCGTTTTCGGGGCACCTGGGCGTGGCTCATCAAAAACCGACGTGCGACCACGTTGAAACTCGTTAAACCAATTTTTGACGGTCGCCATCGAAGAAGAAGGGTCACCGTACACAGCATCCAAGCGGTCTTTGATTTCGCTGCGCGATTTCCCTTCCAAAAACAAGAATTGAATCACAGACCGATATTGCTCTTTCTCCATTTTTGTAAAATCCGCGGACACGTCCGATTCCACACGCAGTCGAAACAAAACTGAAATTTTGACAGTAGCCGTCAACGAGAATGTAGATTGTAAAATGTAAATGTAAATTTCTCTTGCGATAGTGACGCCATCGGGAGGTGATGTTAAGTACTTATCGGACTGCCCCTCGTATGGTCAAACCGCCCAACTACCAAGCGGTTCCCCCCCTGGATAAGCTGCATACTTTACGAGTACCCAGAATGTATAATAGGGATCATGTAAGCTAGCACCTCAGTCCTTATACTTCCCAGCATCTGCATTTGTGTGTAACTTATAATAAATAAAACAAGTAAATCAGAATATTCTTCTGCAGCTCGAATAAATAAAACAAGTAAATCACTGCCGGAATATTTTCTGCAGCTCCGCTTCCATAATTTGTTTGGTGTTAATTTAAAAAAATAAATACAATATTAATTAGCATACTCATTATTTGATGACATTGTGGAATTTTAAATTGTGGAATCATATGCGTTATTATTATATTTGCTTCTGTGTGTTGTTTGCATTTTTAATTGCTAAAAAAATATAAATATATCAGGCATATAAAATATAAATATAGTATTAAATATCTCGGCCTCGGCCAAGAGCGCCGCTGGGAAATAAATAAATTGTTAATTTATTTAAATAATTCTATTGCCGACAGAGCTGTCTCATCGAATTGTGGGCATTCAATTTAGCCCTTTTGTGTCGTTGTGTTTTTTGCTTATACTTAAAAATTCTCTGTATTAGCTTTGCAACAATCTTGGGGTTTTTTTTTTTTTTTACTGCTTCCCCGCTCCGCGCCGGTACGCGAACCCGACACCGCGCATTCACATTTCGACTCTGTTAGCTTCGCCTCTTTTTTTACCATATCTCCCAATACAAACATGTCCATAAACGCGGATCAGCTCCAAGCTGTCATCCAGGCGGCTATCGCCCACGCCCTAATAGAAAAGGCTAGCGAGGACCAGCGCAGGGAGAATGAAATGCGCCAAACTATAGAGAACTTAGCTAGGCAGGTGGTAGAGGCGCGGATATCACCCGCCCAGATGGAAACCCCCCATATTAAAGTTTATGAACCCATTGATATCACAGGCAATGTTCAATGCAACGAGCCCTTAGACGCCGTTAAATGCCTTCCCATTATCACTGGGGCACAAGAGACATATGTCTCTTGGCGGCAAGCGGCAGTAGCTGCATATTATATATTTAGAAATTATGTAAATAGCTCACGCCATTACCAGGCGGTAATTATTATTAGGAGCAAAATTAGGGGCCCTGCTGATGCCGTGCTATCTTCGTTTGGCACTGTATTGAATTTTGATGCGATTATAAATCGCCTCGATTTCACATACAGTGGCAAGCGACCGATGCATGCCATATAATAGGCTGCATTCGAAGAACATCGGAATTTCAATTACAATATGTCCACAGCTAGGAGTGAGTAGAAAATGCATTGGCCATTTAAAGGCAATGTTTCGGTTTATTAGGAAAGGTCTTGACAGCCATTACAAGAATATTAATGCAGTCTTTCAAGCCTGTTGCATTTTGCACAACATTTTAAATGAGCACAACAGCACTGACCTACGCGAACAGCCAGCCTGCAGAAAAATAGTTGGTTAATTGATCATTTTAGTCTCACAGAATCCACTTCAACATTGTTTGATTATGTTTTTATTATCCACAGCTGTTTATAGCAGCTGTTATCGGATGGTAGATGGTGGATGCGCTTTTTAGGAATCGAACTTTTATGCCGTCTTCCCACAGAGATCCATCCACCATCTACCATCCGCTGAACGGATGGTCCATAAGGTTTTGCCGTTCCAAAAATCCCAGTTAGTTCCCCATCCAAATTTGACGGACTTTTTTATGCGAAAGTTAGGGGGATTTTTAACGGTGCAACTCTTCTTCTTCTTGACAGTGAAAATTGAAACATTCACTACGAAAATTTAAAAAATAATGCCGGGTAACTTTACAAAAGGAAAGGCGCCATATCAAAAAATGCTGTTTATACTTGTAATAATTAATTAATAACTGCTCCATCCGTGTGGCAGGATTAAGAGTTGTTCCACTCTTTCCTAGGCGCACACCGTACTCACAACATAGAGCAGAACACCTTGGAGAACGAGAGTATGTCCCCAGACTTATATTTGTGATTTACAATTACTAATAAAATATATTTATTGCAGGTACTAGGGAATACTTTTTGAACGTCTTAGATGTGGACCCCGCTGTCCAGGAAGCTTCTGCAGCGGAAGTCAACGCTCAGGCAGCTCTGCTCCCTCTGCAAAGCGCGAAAGATGGACCCCAAGGCCATGCTTGTGGCGACAGTGCTCGAGAAAGGCTGGTGGAGCAGAGAGCGCAGACCGAAATCATGTCATTGATCTGAGCTTGGCTGTCATCCTAGACATTAAAACTAAAATTAAGTATTAATTAAATTAAATAATGAGCTTGATTTATGACCATTTAGACAATATTGGGCAAAAGCGGTCTTTTTTTTCTGGAGGCTGGCAAAAAAACGTGCTGACATATTAGTTCGATTTGGTTTCTCGCGTAAATGTTGTGCTCATTTTATATGTTGTGCACAATGCAACGGCTAAAATGATGAGCCACAGCTGTTCAGATCAGCTGTTATCGGCGGTGGATATGCTCTGTGGGAATCGGAGTTTCACATTTGTCAAAGATCCCAACCGTTTCGAACGAATGGACTCCATGGGAAGAGGGCTTAACAAATAAGGGTGGTCCGATAAGTACTCAGACCCCAAAAGAAAAACGAAAATTTTGGAAAAGTGGACATTTATTTCTCAACAGAACCTCTTTTTAGCTCCATACACTTGACCCAGCGATGCTCCAACTTATTTAACACGTCCGAAAAATACGTTTTCTCGAGGTCAGCAAAATAGGCCTCTGTGGCGGCGACGACCTCCTCATTCGACCCAAATTTCTGTCCAGCGAGTGACCAAATCTGTTGAATATGGTGGATTGGTTAGCAGTTCGTAGCCCAATTCGACCAATTTGGCCTTGGCGAGGGCGGAAGTGTGAGCCGGTGCTTTGTCATGATGGAAGAGCACTTTTTCTTCGCCAAATGGGGCCGTATTTTCTGCAATTCGGCGGCGAATCGGCCCAATAAATCGGCGTAGTACAGTCCTGTGACCGGTTTGCCCTTCTCCAGGTAGTCGATGTAGATCACTCCTTGTGAATCCCAAAAAACGTTGGCTATCACCTTTCCGGCCGATGGGACAGTCTTCGCCTTCTTCGGAGCAGGTTCGCCGGGTAAGGTCCACTGTTTCGACTGTTCCTTAGTCTCTGGTGTGTACCAGTGCATGTTTCGTCGACGGTCACGAAACGACGCAGAAACTCCTTCGGATTGCGCTTAAACAGCGTCAATAACTGCTGTGAAGTGGTCTCACGGTTGCGTGTGTTGTCCGGAGTTTTTCCGACAGCTTTCCCAAAATTTTATGCAGGATATGACCCACGCGGGTTTTGACATGCCTACTGTCTCAGTTATCTTGCGTATCTTCAATCGGCGGTCTGCCAATAGGAGATCGTGGATTTTTGTCACGTTATCCTCCTTGGTAGCCGTTTTCGGGGCACATGGGCGTGGCTCATCAAAAACCGACGTGCGACCGCGTTGAAACTCGTTGAACCAATTTTTGACGGTCGCCATCGAGGAGAAGAGTCACGGTACACAGCATCCAATCGCTCTTTGATTTCGCTGCGCGATTTCCCTACCAAAAACAAGAATCGAATCACAGACCGATATTGCTCCTTCTCCATTTTTTTAAAATACGCAGACACGTCCGATTCCACACGCAGTCAAAACAAAACTACGATTCCGATTCGGCTGAAATCTCGACCGTAGCCGTCTACGAGATTGTACTACTATTGTATTACTATCGTGTACGATAGTAAATTTCTCTTGCGATAGTGACGCCATCGGGCGGTGAGGCTAAGTACTTATCGGACTGCCCTCGTATGTCAAACCGCCCAACTACCACAGCGGCGGACCTTGCCACCCGCACCCCCCTGGATAAGCTGCAACTGCGAGTACCCACAGCGGTATAATAGGGATCATGTAAGTGAGCACCTCAGTCCTTATACTTCCCAGCATCTGCATTTGTGTGTAACTTATAATAAATAAAACAAGTAAATTGCGGCCAGAATATTCTTCTGCAGCTCGAATAAATAAAACAAGTAATACACTGCCAGAATATTTTCTGCAGCTCCGCTTCCATAATTTGGTGTTAATTTAAGAAATAAATACAATATTAATTAGCATACTCATTATTTGATGACATTGTGGAATTTTAAATTGTGGAATCATATGCGTTATTATTATATTTGCTTCTGTGTGTTGTTTGCATTTTTAATTGCTAAAAAAAATATAAATATATCAGGCATATAAAATATAAATATAGTATTAAATATCTCGGCCTCGGCGCAAGAGCGCCCCTGGGAAATAAATAAATTGTTAATTTATTTAAATAATTCTATTGCCGACAGAGCTGTCTCATCGAATTGTGGGCATTTAATTTAGCCCTTTTGTGTCGTTGTGTTTTTTGCTTATACTTAAAATTCTCTGTATTAGCTTTGCAACAATCTTGGGGTTTTTTTTAATTTTTTACTGCTTCCCCGCTCCGCGCCGGTACGCGAACCCGACACCGCGCATTCACATTTCGACTCTGTTAGCTTCGCTTCTTTGTTTACCATATCTCCCAATACAAACATTTCCATAAACGCGGATCAGCTCCAAGCTGTCATCCAGGCGGCTATCGCCCACGCCCTAATAGAAAAGGCTAGCGAGGACCAGCGCAGGGAGAATGAAATGCGCCAAACTATAGAGAACTTAGCTAGGCAGGTGGTAGAGGCGCGGATATCACCCGCCCAGATGGAAACCCCCCCATATTAAAGTTTATGAACCCATTGATATCACAGGCAATGTTCAATGCAACGAGCCCTTAGACGCCCGTTAAATGCCTTCCCGAATTCACTGGGGCACAAGAGACATATGTCTCTTGGCGGCAAGCGGCAGTAGCTGCATATTATATATTTAGAAATTATGTAAATAGCTCACGCCATTACCAGGCGGTAATTATTATTAGGAGCAAAATTAGGGGCCCTGCTGATGCCGTGCTATCTTCGTTTGGCACTGTATTGAATTTTGATGCGATTATAAATCGCCTCGATTTCACATACAGTGGCAAGCGACCGATGCATGCCATATAATAGACTGCATTCGAAGAACATCGGAATTTCAATTACAATATGTCCACAGCTAGGCGAGTAGTAGAAAATGCATTGGCCATTTAAAGGCAATGTTTCGGTTTATTAGGAAAGGTCTTGACAGCCATTACAAGAATATTAATGCAGTCTTTCAAGCCTGTTGCATTTTGCACAACATTTTAAATGAGCACAACAGCACTGACCTACGCGAACAGCCAGCCTGCAGAAAAATAGTTGGTTAATTGATCATTTTAGTCTCGCAGAATCCACTTCAACATTGTTTGATTATGTTTTTATTATCCACAGCTGTTTATAGCAGCTGTTATCGGATGGTAGATGGTGGATGCGCTTTTTAGGAATCGAACTTTTATGCCGTCTTCCCACAGAGATCCATCCACCATCTACCATCCGCTGAACGGATGGTCCATAAGGTTTTGCCGTTCCAAAAAATCCCAGTTAGTTCCCCATCCAAATTTGACGGACTTTTTTATGCGAAAGTTAGGGGGATTTTTAACGGTGCAACTCTTCTTCTTCTTGACAGTGAAAATTGAAACATTCACTACGAAAATTTAAAAAATAATGCCGGGTAACTTTACAAAAGGAAAGGCGCCATATCAAAAAATGCTGTTTATACTTGTAATAATTAATTAATAACTGCTCCATCCGTGTGGCAGGATTAAGAGTTGTTCCACTCTTTCCTAGGCGCACACCGTACTCACAACATAGAGCAGAACACCTTGGAGAACGAGAGTATGTCCCCAGACTTATATTTGTGATTTACAATTACTAATAAAATATATTTATTGCAGGTACTAGGGAATACTTTTTGAACGTCTTAGATGTGGACCCCGCTGTCCAGGAAGCTTCTGCAGCGGAAGTCAACGCTCAGGCAGCTCTGCTCCCTCTGCAAAGCGCGAAAAGATGGACCCCAAGGCCATGCTTGTGGCGACAGTGCTCGAGAAAGGCTGGTGGAGCAGAGAGCGCAGACCGAAATCATGTCATTGATCTGAGCTTGGCTGTCATCCTAGACATTAAAACTAAAATTAAGTATTAATTAAATTAAATAATGAGCTTGATTTATGACCATTTAGACAATATTGGGCAAAAGCGGTCTTTTTTTTTCTGGAGGCTGGCAAAAAACGTGCTGACATATTAGTTCGATTTGGTTTCTCGCGTAAATGTTGTGCTCATTTTATATGTTGTGCACAATGCAACGGCTAAAATGATGAGCCACAGCTGTTCAGATCAGCTGTTATCGGCGGTGGATATGCTCTGTGGGAATCGGAGTTTCACATTTGTCAAAGATCCCAACCGTTTCGAACGAATGGACTCCATGGGAAGAGGGCTTAACAAATAAGGGTGGTCCGATAAGTACTCAGACCCCAAAAGAAAAACGAAAATTTTGGAAAAGTGGCCATTTATTTCTCAACAGAACCTCTTTTTAGCTCCATACACTTGACCCAGCGATGCTCCAACTTATTTAACACGTCCGAAAAATACGTTTTCTCGAGGTCAGCAAAATAGGCCTCTGTGGCGGCGACGACCTCCTCATTCGACCCAAATTTCTGTCCAGCGAGTGACCAAATCTGTTGAATATGGTGGATTGGTTAGCAGTTCGTAGCCCAATTCGACCAATTTGGCCTTGGCGAGGGCGGAAGTGTGAGCCGGTGCTTTGTCATGATGGAAGAGCACTTTTTTCTTCGCCAAATGGGGCCGTATTTTCTGCAATTCGGCGGCGAATCGGCCCAATAAATCGGCGTAGTACAGTCCTGTGACCGGTTTGCCCTTCTCCAGGTAGTCGATGTAGATCACTCCTTGTGAATCCCAAAAAACGTTGGCTATCACCTTTCCGGCCGATGGGACAGTCTTCGCCTTCTTCGGAGCAGGTTCGCCGGGTAAGGTCCACTGTTTCGACTGTTCCTTAGTCTCTGGTGTGTACCAGTGCATGTTTCGTCGACGGTCACGAAACGACGCAGAAACTCCTTCGGATTGCGCTTAAACAGCGTCAATAACTGCTGTGAAGTGGTCTCACGGTTGCGTGTGTTGTCCGGAGTTTTTCCGACAGCTTTCCCAAAATTTTATGCAGGATATGACCCACGCGGGTTTTGACATGCCTACTGTCTCAGTTATCTTGCGTATCTTCAATCGGCGGTCTGCCAATAGGAGATCGTGGATTTTTGTCACGTTATCCTCCTTGGTAGCCGTTTTCGGGGCACATGGGCGTGGCTCATCAAAAACCGACGTGCGACCGCGTTGAAACTCGTTGAACCAATTTTTGACGGTCGCCATCGAGGAGAAGAGTCACGGTACACAGCATCCAATCGCTCTTTGATTTCGCTGCGCGATTTCCCTACCAAAAACAAGAATCGAATCACAGACCGATATTGCTCCTTCTCCATTTTTTTAAAATACGCAGACACGTCCGATTCCACACGCAGTCAAAACAAAACTACGATTCCGATTCGGCTGAAATCTCGACCGTAGCCGTCTACGAGATTGTACTACTATTGTATTACTATCGTGTACGATAGTAAATTTCTCTTGCGATAGTGACGCCATCGGGCGGTGAGGCTAAGTACTTATCGGACTGCCCTCGTATGTCAAACCGCCCAACTACCACAGCGGCGGACCTTGCCACCCGCACCCCCCTGGATAAGCTGCAACTGCGAGTACCCACAGCGGTATAATAGGGATCATGTAAGTGAGCACCTCAGTCCTTATACTTCCCAGCATCTGCATTTGTGTGTAACTTATAATAAATAAAACAAGTAAATCGCGGCCAGAATATTCTTCTGCAGCTCGAATAAATAAAACAAGTAAATCACTGCCGGAATATTTTCTGCAGCTCCGCTTCCATAATTTGTTTGGTGTTAATTTAAAAAAATAAATACAATATTAATTAGCATACTCATTATTTGATGACATTGTGGAATTTTAAATTGTGGAATCATATGCGTTATTATTATATTTGCTTCTGTGTGTTGTTTGCATTTTTAATTGCTAAAAAAATATAAATATATCAGGCATATAAAATATAAATATAGTATTAAATATCTCGGCCTCGGCGCAAGAGCGCCGCTGGGAAATAAATAAATTGTTAATTTATTTAAATAATTCTATTGCCGACAGAGCTGTCTCATCGAATTGTGGGCATTTATTTTAGCCCTTTGTGTCGTTGTGTTTTTTTGCTTATACTTAAAATTCTCTGTATTAGCTTTGCAACAATCTTGGGGTTTTTTTTGTTTTTTTACTGCTTCCCCGCTCCGCGCCGGTACGCGATCCCGACACCGCGCATTCACATTTCGACTCTGTTAGCTTCGCTTCTTTGTTTACCATATCTCCCAATACAAACATTTCCATAAACGCGGATCAGCTCCAAGCTGTCATCCAGGCGGCTATCGCCCACGCCCTAATAGAAAAGGCTAGCGAGGACCAGCGCAGGGAGAATGAAATGCGCCAAACTATAGAGAACTTAGCTAGGCAGGTGGTAGAGGCGCGGATATCACCCGCCCAGATGGAAACCCCCCATATTAAAGTTTATGAACCCATTGATATCACAGGCAATGTTCAATGCAACGAGCCCTTAGACGCCGTTAAATGCCTTCCCGAATTCACTGGGGCACAAGAGACATATGTCTCTTGGCGGCAAGCGGCAGTAGCTGCATATTATATATTTAGAAATTATGTAAATAGCTCACGCCATTACCAGGCGGTAATTATTATTAGGAGCAAAATTAGGGGCCCTGCTGATGCCGTGCTATCTTCGTTTGGCACTGTATTGAATTTTGATGCGATTAT
The DNA here is from genome assembly GCA_018152295.1 of Drosophila carrolli. Taxonomy (NCBI): domain Eukaryota; kingdom Metazoa; phylum Arthropoda; class Insecta; order Diptera; family Drosophilidae; genus Drosophila; species Drosophila carrolli. The sequence continues at coordinate 2,108,805 of JAECXJ010000021.1, read as the reverse complement.
AAATCGCCTCGATTTCACATACAGTGGCAAGCGACCGATGCATGCCATATAATAGACTGCATTCGAAGAACATCGGAATTTCAATTACAATATGTCCACAGCTAGGCGAGTAGTAGAAAATGCATTGGCCATTTAAAGGCAATGTTTCGGTTTATTAGGAAAGGTCTTGACAGCCATTACAAGAATATTAATGCAGTCTTTCAAGCCTGTTGCATTTTGCACAACATTTTAAATGAGCACAACAGCACTGACCTACGCGAACAGCCAGCCTGCAGAAAAATAGTTGGTTAATTGATCATTTTAGTCTCGCAGAATCCACTTCAACATTGTTTGATTATGTTTTTATTATCCACAGCTGTTTATAGCAGCTGTTATCGGATGGTAGATGGTGGATGCGCTTTTTAGGAATCGAACTTTTATGCCGTCTTCCCACAGAGATCCATCCACCATCTACCATCCGCTGAACGGATGGTCCATAAGGTTTTGCCGTTCCAAAAATCCCAGTTAGTTCCCCATCCAAATTTGACGGACTTTTTTATGCGAAAGTTAGGGGGATTTTTAACGGTGCAACTCTTCTTCTTCTTGACAGTGAAAATTGAAACATTCACTACGAAAATTTAAAAAATAATGCTGGGTAACTTTACAAAAGGAAAGGCGCCATATCAAAAAATGCTGTTTATACTTGTAATAATTAATTAATAACTGCTCCATCCGTGTGGCAGGATTAAGAGTTGTTCCACTCTTTCCTAGGCGCACACCGTACTCACAACATAGAGCAGAACACCTTGGAGAACGAGAGTATGTCCCCAGACTTATATTTGTGATTTACAATTACTAATAAAATATATTTATTGCAGGTACTAGGGAATACTTTTTGAACGTCTTAGATGTGGACCCCGCTGTCCAGGAAGCTTCTGCAGCGGAAGTCAACGCTCAGGCAGCTCTGCTCCCTCTGCAAAGCGCGAAAAGATGGACCCCAAGGCCATGCTTGTGGCGACAGTGCTCGAGAAAGGCTGGTGGAGCAGAGAGCGCAGACCGAAATCATGTCATTGATCTGAGCTTGGCTGTCATCCTAGACATTAAAACTAAAATTAAGTATTAATTAAATTAAATAATGAGCTTGATTTATGACCATTTAGACAATATTGGGCAAAAGCGGTCTTTTTTTTCTGGAGGCTGGCAAAAAACGTGCTGACATATTAGTTCGATTTGGTTTCTCGCGTAAATGTTGTGCTCATTTTATATGTTGTGCACAATGCAACGGCTAAAATGATGAGCCACAGCTGTTCAGATCAGCTGTTATCGGCGGTGGATATGCTCTGTGGGAATCGGAGTTTCACATTTGTCAAAGATCCCAACCGTTTCGAACGAATGGACTCCATGGGAAGAGGGCTTAACAAATAAGGGTGGTCCGATAAGTACTCAGACCCCAAAAGAAAAACGAAAATTTTGGAAAAGTGGCCATTTATTTCTCAACAGAACCTCTTTTTAGCTCCATACACTTGACCCAGCGATGCTCCAACTTATTTAACACGTCCGAAAAATACGTTTTCTCGAGGTCAGCAAAATAGGCCTCTGTGGCGGCGACGACCTCCTCATTCGACCCAAATTTCTGTCCAGCGAGTGACCAAATCTGTTGAATATGGTGGATTGGTTAGCAGTTCGTAGCCCAATTCGACCAATTTGGCCTTGGCGAGGGCGGAAGTGTGAGCCGGTGCTTTGTCATGATGGAAGAGCACTTTTTCTTCGCCAAATGGGGCCGTATTTTCTGCAATTCGGCGGCGAATCGGCCCAATAAATCGGCGTAGTACAGTCCTGTGACCGGTTTGCCCTTCTCCAGGTAGTCGATGTAGATCACTCCTTGTGAATCCCAAAAAACGTTGGCTATCACCTTTCCGGCCGATGGGACAGTCTTCGCCTTCTTCGGAGCAGGTTCGCCGGGTAAGGTCCACTGTTTCGACTGTTCCTTAGTCTCTGGTGTGTACCAGTGCATGTTTCGTCGACGGTCACGAAACGACGCAGAAACTCCTTCGGATTGCGCTTAAACAGCGTCAATAACTGCTGTGAAGTGGTCTCACGGTTGCGTGTGTTGTCCGGAGTTTTTCCGACAGCTTTCCCAAAATTTTATGCAGGATATGACCCACGCGGGTTTTGACATGCCTACTGTCTCAGTTATCTTGCGTATCTTCAATCGGCGGTCTGCCAATAGGAGATCGTGGATTTTTGTCACGTTATCCTCCTTGGTAGCCGTTTTCGGGGCACATGGGCGTGGCTCATCAAAAACCGACGTGCGACCGCGTTGAAACTCGTTGAACCAATTTTTGACGGTCGCCATCGAGGAGAAGAGTCACGGTACACAGCATCCAATCGCTCTTTGATTTCGCTGCGCGATTTCCCTACCAAAAACAAGAATCGAATCACAGACCGATATTGCTCCTTCTCCATTTTTTTAAATACGCAGACACGTCCGATTCCACACGCAGTCAAAACAAAACTACGATTCCGATTCGGCTGAAATCTCGACCGTAGCCGTCTACGAGATTGTACTACTATTGTATTACTATCGTGTACGATAGTAAATTTCTCTTGCGATAGTGACGCCATCGGGCGGTGAGGCTAAGTACCAGTACCAGGTGTGGTATCAGGCGTTCTGTGGGAATATGTTATTTATTTTCTTTAAGTGAATATAAAGTTTCTTTTCAAACGTTTCAAATATTCATAACTATTTTTATTACAATAAGTTCTTAAAAACGAAAGAACGAATTATTGTGAAAATTTTTTCAATAGTGGTTATAAAAAAAACCCTTTCCTCAATTTACGCATACATTGTTTAATAATTAGTCATTTAGTGGGCTCCATACATCTTTATTTTATTAATAAAGCCTACTCGTCTATATTAAACAAAAAAAACATTTAGTTTGCATTTACACATTCATACGCACATATGTTAAGATATTCATTTTAAATTAATGCAGATGTATGTATGCATACACACAGCAATTGAAAAGTATTTTATTTAAAAATAAAAGAAGCTAATCTATTTTAAAAAAGTCCCATATTATCAAAGTTAAAAACAATTATTAAAAAATCAAGAAGAAGACAGATTATGTATCCATATAATCATAAAATCAATTAAAGATAATAAATTTGAGGACATAAACTATCAAATTGACAACACAAGAACCATGCTCAGACAAGTTAATCCACATCAAGTGATTGTTTATATATTTAAAAAGCATTTAATTAAAACAAGAATTATTAAAGTTCAACATTTCTTAAGAAGACATATGTCTATCAAAACTTAATTCGTTGAAAAATTTCAAAGTTACTTCGTGCAACTTGGGGGGTCAATTCGTGTTAATACAATTATCTTAAAAATCATGAAGTTACTGGAGAGTTCACGTTTCGAGGCAATCAACAACGCACTTTCTATACAAACAAGCGGTATCACTATCTTCGGGCGCATAGAAAGTTACTCATGGTAAGTTTTCTAATATACATCTAACTTTTTTTAAGTGTTATTTATTATAGCAAAATGGTGGCAGCTGAGAAAGTATTGTATAAACGATTCACAGCAGATACTCATGGACACGACCTTCAGGCGCTATCACCACCCCAAACCTTGACTGACTTTTCCCCTAACTTTCGCCGAAACAACAGCCAGTCTGGAGATGAAGGAATAACTCTTTGTGATACCATCTCCAGAAAGACATTGTTTTATCTAATTGCTACATTAAACGCGTCGTTCGAGCCGGATTACGATTTTTCTGACGCTAAGGTAAATATTGATTATCAGTTAAATTTTTATTGTTAATTCAAAAATTTTCCAAAGTCCCATGAATTTAGCAAAGAGCCTTCATTACAATGGGTTATGAATTCAATTCATTCAAATCTATCCGCATTAGCGGGAGATCAATATCAAGTTTTACGCCAACCATTATGGTCTGCCGTTGATGACGAAGTAAATTTATCGGAATGTGACATATACAGTTATAATCCAGATCTGAGTAGCGATCCTTTTGGAGAACCAGGCTGTTTGTGGTCGTTTAATTATTTCTTTTACAACAAAAAATTAAAACGTATTGTATTTTTTACAAGTCGAGCAGTAAAGTATGTTCAATTTTCTCTTTCGTTGAAAAACTAGTATTTATTACTAATGTATTTCAGTTCCCTTTATGCTTGTGAAACCTCGGACTTTTCGATGGAAGAAGAGGATGTTTATTGAGAATGAACAACGTTTTTTAATCAAATTCGGATGTTAAACTGTTATCGACTGTTGCCCAAACTCTCTGCTTATGTGTAGCTTCTAACGCTTATCTAAATAACGTACATACATATTATTATAATTTGAATAGCGAAATCCACTTTATATGATCAGCAAAAAATTGTAATATAAGAAGAAACAGTAACTATAAGAATGGTAATGCAATTTTATATAAAAAAATAAATATGTAGGTTCGTTCTGACTAAGTCTGGCTATCCTCAACTGGTGGATTTGCGTTTTAATTATTTGTGTCTAATTAAAATTTATGTTATTATTGATAAGGATATCATTTATCATTTACTCTCTTAAACATCACTGTTTTTATGAAAGCACCGTGCCCCTTTCTGCATGAGACTTACAAACTATTAACGATGAATGATCATACAATCTTTATAAATGTATTCTTATTTCATTTTGTTTGGTAGTGACACTATAGTTTTTAAAATGTTGATTTATGATTTTGATTTGGTAACACGTGGATTTGTAAATCATCCTGTGATAAAAGTCTTCAATAGTAGTTTTCAAACAGACGTCATTTACACTGACTTTAGAAAAGCATTTGACTCTGTAAATCGCTTACTTCTTATTCAAAAACTTTACCTGTTAGGTTTTCCAGTTGATCTGCTTTAATGGATTTCAAGTTATCTGAATGGCAGGTCACAAAGGGTCCTTAAAAATTTAATTTCTGAAATTCTCCGTGTTACCTCCGGTGTCCCACAAGGGAGCCATCTGGGTCCGTTACTTTTTACATTATTTATTAACGATCTTCCCTCAATTATAAGTCATTCTCGAGTACCTATGTATGCAGATGATGTTAAGTTGTGCCTGCAGTATAAGGACATTTCCTGTCATTTAGACTTGCAATCCGATCTAGATAATTTTTAAAACTAGTGCCGAGACAATTTACTAAATTTAAACGGTTCCAAGCGCAAGCTGATGACTTTTTATCGGGCCAATCCGATATATGCGACTTACACGTTAAGTGGCAGCTCTTTGGATAGAATAACTCTTGTAAACGATCTTGGCGTTCTCTTGGACCCTAAACTAAACTTTTCTAATCACATTTCGTCCATGGTTAATAAAGCCAGAGGAGTGCTTGGATTTATTAAAAGGTGGTCAAAAGAATTCGATGATCTTTATTTGACTAAAACTTTATTTATTTCGCTAGTCCGTCCGATTCTGGAGCATGGGTCGCCCGTCTGGAGTCCACAATACGGAATACATATTGGTCGTATTGAATCTGTACAAAAAAGTTTCCTTCTTTTTGCTTTACGGCGCCTAAACTGGGATGCAAATCTTATCTTACCTTCTTATTCTAGTAGACTTCTTTTGATTACCATCCCTAGCCAACCGTTGAACGATGCTTGGTACTATCTTTATTTATAACCTTATACATGGTGATATTGACTGCCCCGACTTGTTAAGTCGGCTAAACTTTTCTGTGCCAAGTAGATTAACTAGAAATTATATTCCTCTAATTTTAAATCATTGTAGATCTAACTATGCCTTGCATGAGCCTTTCAGAGTATTATGTTCTGACTATAATAGACTTTATATTACAGGATATCAAATCTTGACTCTCTGCCGCTCCTAAAACGATTAATACTATAAAAAACGATTATAACTATTACTTTTTTCCCCGGACCTTTACCTTTATTTTCCTATCTCGCGTCTATCTTATCGCGAATCGTGCCGTACGATACACGGCTGCGCCCCTCGGTCGGTTGGGCGGGTAAGTGGGCCGTGGGACTCCGCGCGAAAAAAAAACAATCCCGGGAAAGAGATTTTATATCCGCAACCAATCCAAATAAAATTATTTTGGTTCAAAATTATCAGATTTATTTAGATAATCTAGCTGGAGCTGCACCTTAGCTATTGATTATTAATCGAAGCAATGAATGAATTGCAAGCAAGCGGGTCGCTCTTTTTTCTACAAGCGTCTTTTAATTTAAGCACCAGGGCTGCCAGTTCAGCTATTTAGTTGCTAGATCTATAAAATTTTCAACTCTATTTTAAAAAAGTCCCATATTATCAAAGTTAAAAGCAATCATTAATAAATCAAGAAGAAGACGGATTATGTATTTACTTAATCTTAAATTCAATTAAAGTTAATAAATTTGAGGACATAAACTTGACAACACAAGAACCATGCTGGGCATTTAATTAAAACAAGAATTATTAAAGTTCAACATTTCTTAAGAAGATATGTCTATCAAAAACTTATTCGTTGAAAAATTTCAAAGTTATTATTATTATTCGTGTTAATATTTTAGTTAGCAAGTTCATCAACGCTACAGAGATTTCTGCCCAAGAAGCAGCCTACAACTTTTTAGGATTAAACAGAGGCTAGTGAAGGAAATACTTTTGTTAACACTTGCCATCCAGATAAAAGAGTGCGGATAGTGCGATCTAATAGGGAAATAGAACAGCTTACTAAAAACTCCACTGATATCTTTGAGAAAAACATACTTGATCAGTATGTACAAAGGCATAAACAATGGGAGTCAAAATATGTCTTGCAGAATTTGTGGCCAAGATTATGATGAGCCGATCGACATAGAACTAGATGATGAAAATGTCATTACTGTTACGCACTTCTAGAAGGGACTGGTAGTGGCAAAAGGCGTTAGCATGCCCTAATTCTAAGATGTGTTCGCTTTACCTTAAACTATCCCTTATCCGATTATTTCAGAGAGCATTTAATGCTTTTCTTCCCGTGGAGGAGGTAGGACTCGGACCTTATTTCAAATGACAATGAAAAAACATTTAGGACTAATTTTGAAATAATCAAGGCCACCTAAGAGTCATATGATGTCTTTGATGATATGGAATTGGAGAGGGTTCTTCCAGATTTTGCAAAATTTTGACATTGAGAATAACCGAGAGGATGGAGAACTTCAACTTATTAGACTTCCCCCTTTGGTATCTGAAGACACACTTTGCTCCCTTACTAGGTCGCTTTAAGCAACGCCAGTAATGCATAATGTTGCATCAAATAAAACTTTTTATGAATATGTACGTGGAGGTGCTGGAGTCGGAAAAAGTAGGGTGATTTCAACAATATATCAATCTATAACGTGGCGGTCGAATAAGCTACCTGGGGCAACTGATTTTGCAAAGGTTTTACTTTGTGCTCCTACTGGAAAAGCTGCTTTTGGGATTGGAGGTCTTACGCTTTTTTCTGTTTTCTCCCTTCCTGTTAATCAATCTTCAGGTCCCTTAAGACCCTTAAGTAGTGACTCTATAAGTACTACGCATTGTAAGTTTATTGACATCCAATTAATTATTATAGATGAAATGTCCATGGTCGGATCGAAAATGCTTTGGTATTTAGTTCAAAGACTTCGCCAAATTTTTAGAACTCAAGATCTTATTTTTGGGGGAAAATCAATAATAGTGTTTGGAGATCTGAAGCAGCTTAGCCCAGTTGGGAATCGGTGGATATTCCTAGAAAATAGTAATAACCTCTATAACATTCTTGCCGGAGCTAACGTTTGGAATTATTTTAAGTTTTTTGAGTTAATAGAAATAGTGAGACAGCGCGACGATCACGCGTTTGCTTTGGCATAAAATAATATGTCCCAGGCCAATATGACAGACGCAGATGTAGAGCTTCTTAGGCTGTTGTGTGTTTTTTTTTCAACTGCCGTAGATACTGTAAAATCAGCAAATATGTCAGAAAGCAATAGAGCCAGAACGTTAAGAATGGCCCAAAATATGAAGACCTCTGAAACTCAGAGTTTATCATATATTTTTCAGCTCAAAACAATGGCAAAGCACATGGTTACCGTCAATATAGACACAAATGATGGACTAGTAAATGGTTCAACTGGCCAATTAATGCAAATTGACCATTGCATGATTAACGGCTCCCCTATTGTTACAGGGCTGTGGATTAAAATGATAAAAATGATAAATTAATGAATTATAATTCAGAAAACAGACCGATTTTTACAGTGCGCAAATTCAGGACATTCTTCGATTGATCGAAAGCAATTCCCAGTTGTTCCTGCTAAGGTTATTTCCATCTACTAAAGCCCAGAAGCAACCTACAGCAAAGTCGCAGTGCATCTTAAAAGAGACATTAAGCGAGCTTCGCTTTGCGTAGGATGCAGCAGGGCAACAAGCGCATCGGGTCTTTTTCCTTTAGGAAAAAGATGAAGTATATATACGAAGTCAGAAATCCCTATCTGTTTTATCAACTTCGATGTAAAAGCGTATGTTGTGTGGCTTCGCTCCACGGTTCCTTAGATCTAGTGATGGTGTGCAGTAGAATTTATGTTTTGAATATTTAAACTATTTGGAGTGTTTTGGTTATTGTCAATAAAGTCTTAGTATGTTTGGTGGTTTTCGACTTTTGGCATTTTGTACACTCTTTAATGTAATTCGCTATATCTTGTGTAATATTTTTCTGGTAATAATTCCTTTTTATCTTGACTGATCTATGCCCGTATGACCTCCTTGAATTGGACCGCCAAGGACCGGCTTGCTGCTCAAGCCTTTGGAAGAACTGACCTAAGTCAAGACTTCCATTGGTGTACATATCGCTAATATCAATTCTTGCTATAACTTTTTATACCCTTGCAGAGGGTATTATAATTTTGGTTAAAAGTGTGCAACGCAGTGAAGGAGACATCTCCGACCCTATAAAGTATATATATTCTTGATCAGGATCGCGTCCTGAGTTTATATAAGAATGTCCGTCTGCCCATCTGTCTGTCCGTCTGTCTGCCCGTCTATCTGTTTCTACGCGAACTAGTCACTGAGTTTTAAAGATATCGAATTGAAACTTTTCACATACCCTTCGTTCCTTTGCACGCAGTGTATAAGTCGGAACGGCCGGGATCGGCCGACTATATCCTATAATAATTTTTGGCCAATCAATCCGACCGACCAAATTTCATAAAGATAAGCCGACTATATCCTATAGCTGTCGTATAACTGAACGATCGGGAATGCCATAACTTTGGTGTTTTTAAAGTTATGAAGTTGAGACTTTTGGAGAATATAATTTACAGAATATTCTATATCAACTTCGGCTCCGCCCGAAGTTAGCTTTCCTTTCTTGTTTTCCATGTTTTTTTTTAAATCCTTGATTGTTATTCTAAATAGCGCATCGGCTATATGATATTCTAAGTCAGGACTCATGCCTGTTAGTTTTAATCTGGTATTAGTCATAATTTAGCGGTCTATGGTCGGTTTTAACTGCAAAGTGTTTGCCATAAATAATTCTTCTTAATGCCGCAAGAATAGTTAGATTGTGCAGATCCTTATCTTCTATATTAATTTGTTCTTCATGTTCGTCTGATTCAGATTTTCTTATGTTTCTAAATCAGCTTCTTCTGGTTTGGTCAATTTTGATTTCTTATCTTTTTCAGGATTATCTTGTTTTGTTCTTATTCAATTTCCTTACTATCTGTCGATTTAGGGTTATCGCCTGATTCGATGGTTAATTGGGTATTTAATATCGTTGGTATCGATATTTCTAAGTCTTATTTTTCTTTCACTGACATCAAGTTCGTTCGAAGCCTGTTCAAAAGTCTTGATACTTCTTTTCAATCTTTGTGTTTATAGTTTTTCTATTATTGTATATAATAGTTCGTTCTTTGTTAAAACAATCTGCTAAAATGGTCGCATGCTTTGTTCAGAAAGAACACACATATCAGAGAGATAAGAGCCTGTTTATGTTCAGGCAATAAAATTGTAACTACCCCAAATTGTTGCGTCTGGCCTGCAGATGTCCTGCAAATAGGTACCTAGAACGCTTGGTAGGTAATATGACCTCCTGCGAGCGGTCACCACATGTTTAAAGATAAGTACGATCGAAGGTTTCCCGCGGTCGGGGATATACCGATCCGTGGGTCTAGAGATAAGGATTTTCAATTGTCTTGTTAGCTACCTAAGCTAGGATTTTAAGAAATAAAATCTGTTTGAAATATCAACTCATCTATTTTAGACGCTTGTTTCATTTACAGCCTCTAACATTTTGGTCCTTCGACGACTCTCTGTAACTTTCCCTCCTGTGGTAAGAGGTTCAGAGTGATAAATGAGCACCTGAAAGTCTGTATGTAGTGCTAGACACCCGCAGCTTAAGGTAGCAAAATTAAAAATCTCGTGTTTTACCCCACGAGGTAAGAAACAGAGAATAAAAAAAAAGCAAAAAGATACACAAGAATCTTTTATGTTTTAATAAACAAGCACCTTATAGTTATAAAGAACTAAAGGTAGCTTACAAATTAAAAAAAAAGTGTCGTAAGGCGTGCTTGAGGCCAAAAGTGTGCGTAAATAGATCAAAATATATAAATATTTAACGCGTGCCAAGTGAAAAAGTTAAAATAACAAGGCAAGGAGCCTGTTAATCCAGTGAATCGAACCAAAAAAGAGTTCTGAAAGTCAGACTGGACAAAAATAAGTGAAAATTAAAATAACAAGGCAAGGAGCATGTTAATTAAATAAAGTGAACCAAAGAAGAGTTCAACTCGACGAAAAAAAAGTGAAAAATAAATATATATATATATCATATATCATCTGTAAACGAAGCCAGCAACGGTACCAAGAGCCAACAACAGTATCAACGGAAGTCAGCGGAAGGAATCGTCAAGAGGCCAGTAACAACAGCAGCATCTTTATCAACATCCAAACGGAAAAAGATATTGAGTTGCCAGGCACTTCAAACGCATCCAGAATAGAGCAGACTTTTCGAAGTCAGGTAGACAAGTTAAGAGAGTATCTAGATGAGACGTCGACTCTCATAGACAACAGTCCAGATTTCCTTAGTATAAGGAAGAATAAAATTGAGTTTTTTTTGGAGGAATGTACAGAACCTAATAAAACAGATTAATACTTGTGTCGAAAGTTCGGTATTGGAGGAATTAATAAGCGACATCGATTTATTTACACTATTAATGATTCTATATGTATTATAAAGTTAAGGGCACAGTTATAAGAAGAGGTCGATGCCGTTTTTGCCCACATTATTCTGCGAAAATTTAATAAAGACTCTTTAAATTTATAAGAAAGTCATGTCAAAAAGTCAAAAGACATTCAGGTACTTTCTGATGTTATGGAATTTTTAGAGCAAAGACTTAATTCTATATCATCATTTTCACAAGGAGATAAACCTGTAAAGAAAATTATTAGTACAATGCACAATAATCATAACGAAAATTGTGCGTGTTGTAAATTACCAGGGCATTTTTTAGTCCAGTGCTATAAATTTAAAAGAATGAATCCAGCAGAAAGAACTGACTGGGCAAAAAAGAATCATATTTGTACAAGATGTCTGAGGCATCAAAATTTTAAAAGATGCACAAGTGAGCAGCTCTGCGTGACTTGTAACAAACCTCATCATACGTTACTTCATTTTAGGATCCAAGAAAAAGTGAACACGTGTAGAACAACACAGCTAGCCTTGTTAGCTACAGCCCTGATTGAAGTCAAATCAGGCAATGGAGTCTTTGAAAAATTAAGAGCTTTGATAGACAGTGGGTCTCAAAGGACTATAATTTAAGAGGAGGCTTCACAAATTCTCCCATTTCCAAAAATTAAAAATTACACAGAGATTAGTGGAGTTTCTTCAAGTAAAACATGCATTTCAAGGCATAAAGTAAATTTACAGATTAAAACGCAAAAAAAGGATAAAAACAAGAGAGAACGCTATAGTCGAGTGCCTCGACTATTGGATTGGTAGACATTGGTACCACGGGTCATGAAAGGCGGAAATGTAGGCGCTAGCCAGGCTTAAGCGTTTAATGGGTTTTTGGGCGTTAGAGTGGGCGTGGCAAACGTTTATTAGGCCAATCGATAGGTATTGACGAAACAAATACATATCAATTAAAATTTTCATAATAGCATCAAAACTGTGGCCACAGCTTGTGGCTTGTGGGCGTCAGAGGGAGCGCGGCACCATTTTGAAACAAACTTAGCGCTGCGTAGGAACTCCTAAAATCTACATGCAAAATGCCAATCTTCTAGCTTTTATAGTTTCCGAGATCTCAGCGTTCATACGGACAGACAGACAGACGGAAATGGCTAGATCGACTCGGCTAGTGGTCCTGAACAAGAATATATATACTTTATAGGGTCGGAAATGCTTCCTTTTAGTTTAGTTAGTTGTTTGTTGTTTGTTAGTTTTCGTGGTTTATATATAAAAATAAATTAAAATGAGTCCAGATAAGCCAAAATCTCTTGAACTTCTTGCGGATCATAAAAATAAGCTCAAAAAACCAGTGATGAGCATGCGCCGATTAAATGATCGAATAGAAGCCGTCCAGATTCCGATCCAAGAAGTAGAACTAACTTGTCGGCTAGAGATTTTAAATGCATCTATTATTAAGGCAACTCAAATACAAGAACAGATCGAAGATTTAGATGATGGCGATGAGTTCGGAGAAGAGTTGGAAGAGCTTTCAATAATAACCAAGGCAAAAATAATGTCGCTTATCTCAGCCTTGAAGACGGCAAGCGAAACCAAAATAATTGGATCAGCTTCCGTAGCCCCAACTCGAGCTCGACTTCCGAATTTGGCATTGCCGAAATTCAGCGGCAAATATTCGGAGTTTAAGAATTTCATTAGCTTTTTCGAAACTCTTGTTCATCAAGACGACTGCATTCCCGTCATAGAAAAATTCAATCACTTAATTTCTTGTGAAGCTTTGGGAACTATTGAGGCCTACCAAGTCACTGAGAGCAATTATGAAAAGGCTATGATCAGCCTGAAAAAAGTGTATGATAACGAATGTTTAATTTTTATGAATAAAATTTCAACATTGTTTAGTCTTCCGAAAATAACGCAACAGTCAGCTTCGTCTTTAAGAAATATTATCGACACCGTATCATCTATATACGGTTCTTTGTTATCGATAGGAGACGACACCAAGATTTCAAATGCAATGTTGATCTATCTTGTTTTGAACAGAGTAGACCCAGTGACCAAACAAAAATGGGAAGAACAATTAGATTATGAAAGGTTACCGCTTTGGTCCGATTTTGAAAAAATGTTAAACCGCCGATACCAGCATTTATCCGCTGAAGAATCGACGAAACCAAAGCAAGATAAAGTTATGTCGAGCAAGCCACATAATCGCAGCTCATTTTCTTGTTCTTCGTCCAACAGTAAATCGCAGCAAAGTTGTAGCTATTGCAATGCAGGAGACCATATCCTAGCAAACTGTGGTCCGTTTGGTCGCCTTTCGGTAATGCAAAGGTTTGACTTTGTAAAATCTGCTTCCTTATGCATCAATTGTATGCGAAAGGGTCACACTGTTTCAAAATGCAAATTTAATAAATGTCGAGTTTGTGGCCGCTCGCATCACGTTTTACTGCATAGATATACAGTGTCCGAAAATAGTTTAGCGTTGCCACCACCCCAAGAGATTCTTTCTCCCTCTTTAAATCAAGATCAGCCTTCCACGTCACATGTTATGCATGCGACATCATTGGACAGAGTGATTTTAGCCACGTCGATCGTAAGTGTAAGAACTAAAAACGGTGAATATATTTGGGCCCGAGCACTTTTTGACTCTGGGTCCAAAACGAATTTTATAACAGAGGACCTTGCTCACCGCTTACAGATCCGTAAAGAGGAGTCGTGTATAAACTTACTTGGTATTGGCGAGTCCAATTCTCAAGTTAAGAAAAGTGTGAGTTAAGTAGTGAGTTCTCCTTTGATTTTTGGATTTTGAAATCAATATCAGGATATCATCCTGACCAGTCGGTCAATATCAATGACTGGAAAATTCCAAAGAACCTACCACTAGCAGACCCTTATTTCTACAAGCCACAAAGAATAGATATGTTAATAGCAGCAGAATCATTTTTCGAATTATTAGCTGTTGGACAAATTAGACAAGGTCCTGACTTTCCAACTCTGCAGAAAACCCTCTTCGGCTGGGTTGTGTCGGGTAGATATAAGGCATCTTCCCCTACAGAAGTTGTGAAAAGTTTCAGTTGTAGTGAAGAGATTTTAGTGTCTATTGACAGCACACTACAGAAGTTTTGGTCACTGGAAGAAATGCCATCTCTAAAGAAAATTCTGTCACCTGAGCAAAAGTTATGTGAAGAACACTACCGGAAGACTACTCAGGTTTTGCCATCAGGTCGGTTTGAAGTAAGACTGCCGTTTAAATCGGATCCAAATGAGTTAGGCAACTCTTTTGAAGTTGCAAAACGGCGGTTTTTGTCGCTTGAAAGAAGGCTGTCTCGAGACCCTGAGATGAAGGAAATGTACCTAGAATTTATGGAGGAGTACCTTTCCTTAGGTCATATGTCTCTTACAGATAAACTTCCTTCTGCTCCACATTATGTTATCCCACATCAATGTGTTCTGAGACCCCAAAGTACGTCAACCAAGTTACGTGTCGTTTTCGATGCGTCTTGTAAATCGTCAACTCAGAAGTCTCTAAATGACATTTTGATGGTTGGGCCGACAATCCAAGATGAGTTGTACTCAACGTTACTGCGCTTCCGGCTGCATAGGTTTGCCCTGACCGCCGATGTAAAGAAAATGTATCGCCAAGAGATGGTGAATGAAGCAGATAGGCAGTTTCAACTTATAGTGTGGAGAAGAGACCCCTCTGAGTCCTTGAGATTATACAAGCTCAACACCGTAACATATGGTACTGGACCAGCCCCGTTTTTGGCTATTCGGTGTTTAAAAAGGTTAAGTGAGTCTGCCAAAGTTTCTTTTCCTAGAGCTGCTAAGGTTATTGGATCCGACTTTTATGTCGATGATATGTTGACTGGTGCTGCATGCGTAGAGGAGTTAAAGACTATTAAGTCTGAAGTATCTCAGGTTCTTCAAACTGCAGGTTTTGAATTGACAAAGTGGTTTTCAAACTCACCTGACGTTACCGCATCTGAGAGCACAGGTAAATCCATACCCATCTCGGACTCAGAGTCAACTAAGGCGTTAGGAATATCGTGGTTGCCTAACGAAGATGCCTTCAAATTTCGAATTGACACTGCTGTCATGGGTCTCCGAGCGACAAAACGGAACATACTATCGGTGACATCGAAGCTGTTTGACCCCCTCGGCTTATTAAGTCCTATTGTAATTAGAGGAAAGATCCCATTGCAGGAACTTTGGCTTAATAAGTTAGATTGGGATGAGTCGATTCCTATTCATTTGGAAACAGCTTGGAATATGTTAAAAATTACATTGCCTAAATTAGAGGAAATATCTATTCCCCGGTTTGTGCATAATGTCACCGGTCCAATTACATGCCTTTGCTGACGCATCCTTAAGAGCTTATGGAGCTTACGTCTACATAAGTAGCAAAACTGCAGAAGGTTATAAAATATCGCTGTTGACTTCAAAGTCTAAAGTAGCGCCGCTCAAGACTAAAACACTCCCAAGGCTTGAGTTATGTGCCGCTCACCTTCTCGCAGATCTCTGTCACAGAATCAAGCCCCTATTAAAGGTACCTATCGAACGGATTGTTTATTGGTGGGATTTTAAAGTTACGCTTCATTGGATCCGGTCTCATCCATCTTCATTATCCACATTCGTATCGAATAGAGTAGCGGAGATTCAAGAGTGGTCAGGTGAAGCTACGTGGCGGAATGTTCCAACGAAACAAAACCCAGCAGATATTGTATCAAGAGGTTGTGACGTCGACGAAATTATACAGTCAATATGGTTTACTGGACCTGCGTTTTTAAAAGAGGAAGATGCAAACTGGCCCCAGAATGGTCGGACTGACCGCTGCTGTAAGAAATTTGGATTTGGTAGATTTTCGTTACACCTTAAACTGCTTCAGGTATTCGTTTATATGTTCCGCTTCATAAGAAAATGCAAAGACAAAAGTATGATATTTGAAAAAACTTTGTCGCCGACTGAATATAATGAAGCTTTTCTAAAAATTGTCGAGATATTACAGAAACACGAGTATCATGAAGAAAGAGAAAAAGTTCGTAAAGGATCCAGAGTTGGCCCAAGTCTTCAGCGATTGAATCCATTCATCCATGAAGACAAGGGGACTTGGTGTCACTTTTCTTTGTTGCGAGTTGGGGGGCGACTAGCTAATGCTCCTATATCATACGATGTCAAGTTTCCATTGTTGTTAACAAAACGCTCCCAATTTGTGCAGAGCTATGTTCGGCATCTTCACCATTCCAATTTTCATGTTGGTCCACGAGCCCTTGTGAGTCTCCTTCGACAGCGTATTTGGATCGTAAACGCTCAGAAGGTCTGCAGTCAGATAGTTCGATCATGTATACGTTGCTTTAAATGTAAGCCTCGACTAATGACACAAATTATGGGAAATTTACCCGCAGATCGTCTCCGTGCTCTCCGCCCATTTGCTATATGTGGCGTCGATTTTTGTGGCCCTGTCTATACGACATTGAAAATTCGTGGTAGGCCTCCGTATAAGTCCTACATTGCGCTCTTCGTTTGTTTTGCGTCCAAAGCGGTTCATCTAGAAGTTGTTTCAGATTTAACCACAGATTCCTTTTTATTTGCTTTTCAAAGGTTCATTGGGCGCCGAGGATGTCCCCATTGTCGTCCATTGCGACAACGGGACGAACTTCGTCGGAGCGAGTCGCCACTTCCGGGCCCTTCGAGAGAGGATACAGGACGAAGCCGACGCGATACGCGAATTCGCATCAAAAAGCGGATGCGAATTTGTCTTCACACCACCGCGGGCTCCGCACATGGGTGGACTATGGGAGGCAGGTGTCAAAACTGCCAAGAACCTACTCCTACGGGCGGTGGGCAGCGCGCTCCTAAGCGCAGAAGAGCTGGGGACAGTCCTCGTGGGAATCGAGGCGGTGATGAACTCCCGGCCGCTCGGAGCAATCAGCAGCGACCCAAGCGACGGAGAGGCGCTGACACCCGGGCACCTACTGACAGGCGGGCCGCTACTCGCCACACCAGCACTTCGGACCCCGGACCAGGAGGGTCTCAATTGCTTGCGGCGATGGCGGCTTGTCTCGTCAGTCAGGCAAATGTTCTGGCGGCGATGGTCCCGGGAATATTTCCTGGGCCCAACAAAATTTCAGACAAGTGGCACCAGCAGCAGCCCAACATCAGCGAGGGAGATCTCGTCCTCGTGGCCGAGGACAACCTGCCGCCCCAACAATGGCTCCTCGGCAGAATAGTCGCCAGGCACGCAGGGGAGGACGGCATGGTCAGGGTCGTCGACGTGCGGACTAGTGGAGGAGGCCTTTTCCGGCGGGCCATTCATAAGTTGGCGCCGCTTCCATTGTGTTGAAGCCCGATGTGTTCGCTCAAACTTGAATCATATTGAATTTGTTAAAAACAAAAACTTGAAGTTTAGTGTAAGTTAGTTTAGGGCGAAGGCGGGAGCACAATAAAGTTTTCTCTCGAGTTGGGGGGCGACTAGCTAATGCTCCTATATCATACGATGTCAAGTTTCCATTGTTGTTAACAAAACGCTCCCAATTTGTGCAGAGCTATGTTCGGCATTTTCACCATTCCAATTTTCAT
Source organism: Drosophila carrolli (assembly GCA_018152295.1). Taxonomy (NCBI): domain Eukaryota; kingdom Metazoa; phylum Arthropoda; class Insecta; order Diptera; family Drosophilidae; genus Drosophila; species Drosophila carrolli. The sequence goes on along the minus strand of JAECXJ010000021.1, from coordinate 2,091,091 downwards.
GTTGGTCCACGAGCCCTTGTGAGTCTCCTTCGACAGCGTATTTGGATCGTAAACGCTCAGGAGGTCTGCAGTCAGATAGTTCGATCATGTATACGTTGCTTTAAATGTAAGCCTCGACTAATGACACAAATTATGGGAAATTTACCCGCAGATCGTCTCCGTGCTCTCCGCCCATTTGCTATATGTGGCGTCGATTTTTGTGGCCCTGTCTATACGACATTGAAAATTCGTGGTAGGCCTCCGTATAAGTCCTACATTGCGCTCTTCGTTTGTTTTGCGTCCAAAGCGGTTCATCTAGAAGTTGTTTCAGATTTAACCACGGATTCCTTTTTATTTGCTTTTCAAAGGTTCATTGGGCGCCGAGGATGTCCCCATTGTCGTCCATTGCGACAACGGGACGAACTTCGTCGGAGCGAGTCGCCACTTCCGGGCCCTTCGAGAGAGGATACAGGACGAAGCCGACGCGATACGCGAATTCGCATCAAAAAGCGGATGCGAATTTGTCTTCACACCACCGCGGGCTCCGCACATGGGTGGACTATGGGAGGCAGGTGTCAAAACTGCCAAGAACCTACTCCTACGGGCGGTGGGCAGCGCGCTCCTAAGCGCAGAAGAGCTGGGGACAGTCCTCGTGGGAATCGAGGCGGTGATGAACTCCCGGCCGTTCGGAGCAACGACCCAAGCGACGGAGAGGCGCTGACACCCGGGCACCTACTGACAGGCGGGCCGCTACTCGCCACACCAGCACTTCGGACCCCGGACCAGGAGGGTCTCAATTGCTTGCGGCGATGGCGGCTTGTCTCGTCAGTCAGGCAAATGTTCTGGCGGCGATGGTCCCGGGAATATGTCCTGGGCCCAACAAAATTTCAGACAAGTGGCACCAGCAGCAGCCCAACATCAGCGAGGGAGATCTCGTCCTCGTGGCCGAGGACAACCTGCCGCCCCAACAATGGCTCCTCGGCAGAATAGTCGCCAGGCACGCAGGGGAGGACGGCATGGTCAGGGTCGTCGACGTGCGGACTAGTGGAGGAGGCCTTTTCCGGCGGGCCATTCATAAGTTGGCGCCGCTTCCATTGTGTTGAAGCCCGATGTGTTCGCTCAAACATGAATCATATTGAATTTGTTAAAAACAAAAACTTGAAGTTTAGTGTAAGTTAGTTTAGGGCGAAGGCGGGAGCACAATAAAGTTTTCTCTCGCTCTGGGCGAAGTCGCCCCGTCTTCGCCAACCTTCGTTAAGCTAGGCTCTAAGTACTTTGTCGAAAAATATATAAGCATTCGTTGATATTGATTTGAGCCGGAACGGCAGTTTATGACCGAAATATTATGCTTACGAGCCGACAAGAAAATAGAACAGAAAAGTAAGATTCTAGGGCTGAATCCATTTTTAGACAAAGATGGTATCAATAGGGTCGGTGGTGGGCTACAAAATAGCAAATTGCGATTTAATGTCAAGCACCCGATGATATTAGATAAATGCCACGTTACAAGATTAATAATTGAAAAGGCGCATAAGGAAACTTTGCATGACGGAATTAATTTAATAAGAACCAAATCCAAAGGAAGTATTGGATAAGAAAGTGTTAAGAGAGTGTGTCACCTGTGCTCGATATCGGCAATGTACAGGCCAACAAATAATGGGTAATTTGCCCAATTGCAGGGTGAATATGGCATACCCTTTTCTAAATACAGGTATAGATTATGCAGGGCCATATCACTTAAAATGCTCAAAAAATCGGGGTCAAAAAACTTTTAAAGGCTATATCTCAGTGTTCGTATGTATGGCTAAGAAGGCAATTCATTTAGAAGTTGTCAGTGATTTAAATTCCGATGAATTCCTAGCAGCATTACAAAGATTTATAGCGAGAAGGGGAAAATGTGCCAATACATATTCGGATAATGGTACTAATTTTGTAGGAGCTGCACGGAAGTTAGACAAAGAATTGGTAAAGACCATACAATATAACTCCAGAGTAGCTGCAGAAAAGGAAACCGAAAAAATTCAGTGGCATTTTATCCCGCCGGACCTCACTTTGAAGGGAATTTGGGAAGCAGGTGTTAAGTCCGTTAAATATCATTCAAAAAGAGTAATTGGAGATAGTATATTGACATACGAAGAAATGTCAACCCTTTTATGCCAAATCGAAGCAGTACTTAATTCTAGACCGCTATATATAACGGGAAAAGACGTGGATGATAATGAAGTGCTAACGCCTGGGCATTTTTTAATAGGCCGACCTACGTTGGATATAGTGGAGACAGTTTTAGAAAATGAAAAAATTGCGAGCCTAGATAGGTGGAGGTTAATTCGAAAAATTAAAATAGATTTTTGGGTCAAATGAAAAGAGGATTATTTATATATGTCGGAGATGACCGAGCTTGCGCCAGGAATGGAGGTGTCTCATCCTTTTCTGCCATCTCAAGTTTAAAGTATCACTGCAAGTCGCCTGCGTTGTTCTGCTCTTCGCCTTCTCGAACTGACTGATTCGCAAGCCCGTCCGCGCTCTCATTCTCCTTCTCCTCTCCTAAGAGTAGAATAACTACAGGCGCCATGCACATCTGAATCTAGTTCAAATGATGCTCTCCTTGTATAACAAAATTATCTCTCTCTTTTGATGCAATGGAATATTGACATGATTTCAAATTCAAATTCAAATCTTCTTCTTTGTGCAATTAAAAATAATTTCAGTTCAATTCAAAATGATGATATCGATCCCCGACACGGCCTTCCTGACTATCACGCGACCTCGCGGGCCATGTCCCTATTCACAACTCAACGGCAGATTTCTTTCATAGTTTTTATTCTCATCTTTCTGTTGTCTTAATTTAACATTGTTTCCTTCCTTAAGGTTTAAGTTGGTATTAACTTAACATTTCTCTTCAGTATACAGTCATAAATCAAACATAAATTCCTATTACATTCACAAAACAGATTTAGTTTAACGAACTAGTGTAGCGCTCCATGCCTTGCTCAATATATATATTTTTTTACATTTGTTTCTTACATCTCTTTCTCTTCAATCGTATCTCAACTTTTCACCATAATCGTCTTTGACTTTCAAAGTGAACGGTCGTGTTTTTTTTCTGCGCTTCGAATCTTGCATTTTGTTTTCGTTTATTCCTATCGGTGGGTTTTATCAAAACAATTTTAATTCTCGTCCGGTTTATTTAAACATAAATTTAAACTCCGTTCGCTTCGCGAGTGCACTTTGTATTTAATACTAATAAATTGTTTTAGTTTTTCGTAATTCTTATCTGTGTTTTCTTTTCTTATATCCCCGCCGTTTCTCATTTGTGCATGCACTTTAACTTATTTACGCTCCCGCTCTCTTGCTCTCTTTGCTTTGAAAGTTCTAAGCGTGCAGTTTCTGCGCCCTTGCGGTACTTATAACTGCTCGCTTATAAATTTCAATTCGCTTTCTTGGTACAGTGGTAAATAAATAAAATGAATAATACAAATTTAGTCTGCTTCTGCAAAAAATGCAGCCTCGTAATCAGGGCTGACCAGTCTAATATGACTTGCTGGCTGTGTGAAAATATGGTGCACACCAAGTGCGCCGGTTTTACTGGCCGGACAAGCGATGACCTTTCAAAGGGGCCCAATTTGCAGTTTTGTTGTGACGCTTGTGTCGAGGCTGCGAACGAGATGAAATCGTTCATGCGCCAAACTAAAGGCGCTCTGATGGGGCTGATTAGCTGTTTCGGAGTGGCTAGAGATAGTTTTCGCCGAGCTGATTATCTCCTCTCTGCGCTGGACTCGCAGTTTAATAGTCGTAAACTATTAGAAGAGTCCCCTAAGCGCAAAAAGGCCGCTGGTGGTTTGGAGCAAAAGGGGAACACCCCGCAACCGAAATCAAAAGAACAACAGAGCATTCCGGTGGATCAGCAGCTGATTTCAGCAAACCCTCAAATGTTGCTAAGATTAGCAGCTAAAAAAGATTCATTTTCCGAACAATCCGTTACAGAATGCATGCAACCAGGGACTTCTAAGAATTCCGATTTGTCCGGAGTGGTTTCACAATTAGTGGATCCACTTATCTCTCAGAATGTAGCATCACCACCACAAGGGACTACTGAGTCCGGACAACCGGCTCAAGTTGGTTTTGCAGAAACAATGTCTGCTCCACCAAAATCCCTTTCAGTGGTTCCACTAAAAAAACTAATTTTCGTTTCTCGGCTTTCCCCTGATCAAACATCTTCTGATGTATTGTCTTATATACAAGACAAAACTAGAGCCGATTGTAATAGTGTAAAGGTGGAAAAGTTTAAGTTTTCTTATGCTAGAGACATTTCATCTTTCAAGATAACTGTCCCTAACGAGCTTTTTGAAGCCATATGCTCGGGCGACTTTTGGCCGGATAATATGGTTGTAAAAGAGTTCGAGGCTAAGATAAAGAAGAAGGGGCCCGTGGGAGTAAAACTTCCTAGTCGAGGCCAAACCAGTGTACCAATTTCAAAAAACTAACTTCTAACCTCCTTTTTTCCTATCAGAATGCAAGAGGCTTGCGTAGCAAACTCACCAAATTGTATTCTGATAGCCTTTCCTTTGCATCTCATATTATTGTGTTCACAGAAACCTGGTTAAAGCCGGAGATCTTTAGCTCCGAAGTTTTTTCAGGTAAGTACACAATATATAGGTATGACCGTCCCTCTAGACGGGGAGGTGGAGTCTTAATTTTAGTTGATTCAAACTTCCCGTCTGAGGAGTTATTTTTTGATGAATTCAATTCCATTGAATTTATTTGTGTAAAGTTATCGCTTCCTGGTAACTTTATATACATAACTTGCTCATATATTCCGCCGTTGTCTGAACTTCCTGATTATTTAAATCACCTATCCGTTATTAAGTCCGTTGCAAATAAGCTTTCCGATAGGGATCAGTTGATAGTTCTAGGTGATTTTAATATACCTGGAGTTGCTTGGTCCACTGAGGATGGATCGAATGTCTTACTACCTATAGCACAGCATGATTTTATTGATGGCCTGCTTGACATATCTCTATCTCAAGTAAACCATGTTCGAAATTCATTAGGTCGTGTTTTGTATCGAATCCTGAAGGTTGTGGGAGCCAGTGAAAATTTAAAACTCATTTTGGTACTTTAAGCAAATATCACCAGTCTGGCAAAGTGAAGATCAGATCTTGACAAAAATACCAGATTAACAACAGAAATACCAGAACGAAAATCCCGCCTATGGATTTTGGACGTACTAAGTCCACACTTCATTAGTGCTGTTTCCGGCTGCATCTTTCTCTTTTCTGGAAACTTTTCCCGAAGGCAGTCGTTCGCTCTTGAAATTAATATCTCAGTTCATCCTGAAAACGTGCTGACCCTTTTTCAGAAGTAATTAATATTTTTATAAGTGAATAGTGTCATATTTTTCTGGTAAGCTTATTAGGACCCAAAGATGGCCAATTTTAATTGCGTTTTCCTAGGAATTATTCTGGTGTCTTCTTCGTGGTTCCCAAGACATACATAGTTGGAACACGAGGATATCTTTTCCAAGCCCCGGCTTTAAGCACGGCTATTGGCCAGGCGCCCACTAGCGATTCCTGGTTACCTGATTCTTTTGTGCGTGTGCGAGTTCGCAGAACTTCGGCGTGCACATCGAATTTCTTGGAACCGCGTGTCGCACTCGCATTTCTTGGAACCGCGTGTCGCATTTCCTATTGCCACGTTGCGGATCGCTTCGCCTAATATTTTGCTGCGGATCGCTTCGCCAATTGCTTTGCTGCGGATCGCTTCGCCTCTTATTTTGCTGCGGATCGCTTCACCTCTTTGCCTCGCTGCTGGCACAGACAGGAGTTTACCTGAGATCAGACGAAAACAGTCGTCGTCCACTGCAGAACGTGAATTGTCTACCTTCGGAAATCTTTTGGAAACTTTCTCGTGGTACATTCTTCCCCGGATTTATCAAGAAGCTGCAGGCCACATTTCATCCCTACCAAGAATAGTCGTGGTGTGCCCAAGCGTGCTTGAGCGTTGCGACACGTTCAATCCTGTCCAGCTGCGCACCTCAATTGGATGTCTGCGAATCAACTCGCTAAGGAGAGCATTACAACAAGCTCGTTTGCGAGAATAGTTCTGAGTATCGTAGATTTAGTTGCCTTTTCTTTTGTATTTATTTAAGAATATTTTACTGATTAACTTTACGACTCCTATTATAGTGTAAAACTTTGTGTGCAGTTTTGACATAACATTTATCCACATTTATAAAGTCTACAGCAACGCTTCAACAGTCATCAGGCCTGAGGACAACGTTGGACTCTGCGTAAGTACGGCATAGCCGTCAACATTCCTAGTCTCTTGTGAGTCTGCACACTCTTTTTATACTTTATTTTATACAAATAAATTTAACTCGTAAATTTAACGTAATCACAGCCTAAGAGCTGTTGCCTTTTGAACAAGAAAATCTTATTGAATAGAGAAACCATATAAATATCTACATAATTTAAATATATTCATATTAGCAAGAAATAAGGACCTGATGTAGTCCCATAAAACATACATTGACGTAAAACTAAATTTACTTCTTAATTCCTTATAACCTTAGTAAAATATAATTACACACACATAGACACAAACAAAACGAATAACGATTTCTAGATTTTAGGACATAGTGTTAGGAACTTTAGTATATAAGAAACATGAACCTAAATTTGATTTTGTTGAAGTAAATAATGTTTAAGATGAACTAATTGGTTACTTTTTGGAGGGCACTTATGGGTATGTAGAGCAATAGTTATTCATGGATGGAATCTAATTAGATTTCACATGGTAGGGTGGGTATAGAACGAGGCCAATAACATCTGGTCCTCAATCTTCGATAGGTGCACTGTCTTTGTGCGAGTTTAGCTATAGAGCTGGTTATCTTTTGCTACCGTTTCTCTGTCTACTACTGTTAGTTCTGTAACACATCTTGTTCTCTCTTAACACAAACCCACCCCACTCTCCCTGAGCAAGCTGGTCGAAAATGTAGACAGAGCGTGTTAGGAGGGACAACGCTCGATGAGTGTGTTCGTTACAGAATTAAATGGCGCCCAACGTGGGGCAATCCCAATGCCTGATCAGGCATTTGTCGTTTGACATCCGAGCTTCCCGAAAAATATATATTCCATCCATTTTATTTTGTAGATTCAGTCGGTATTTCATTTTGACTCGGATTTGATGGTACTCTGAATAGGTTCGGAACCATACCAGTAGAAATGTTATACTTTGAAAACATGTTTTTGTTATCAGTTCGGTCATAGTCGAACATTATAGTCAAAAACATTCCAATTCAAATTTTTGATGCGTTGGAATTATAGTCCTGATATTAGGTCGGTTCTATACCAAGCTTTCAGTTTTTGAACAAATCCTTCTTTCCATTTCGGAATGAGACTTGCTCTAGATGGACAGGTCCGTTTAGTTCCTCATTCATTTGGAAAGACCTCAAAACCACAATTTTATAATTAGATCCGTATTCATTATCAGTTTTATTGCACCTATCGAACAAAATAAACTATTGCTGCTTTACTGCCCAGGATAAGCCCCTCATATTGTTATAATTATATCGATTTCTCTTTTTATATCGCTTTCTCTTATATCGCATTATCTTATATCGCATTCCCTTATATCGCATTCCCTTATATCGCATTCTCTTATATCGCATTCTCTTATATCTCATTCCCGTATATCGCATTCTCGTATTCTCTAGTGTAAGATATCAAAAGCTTAAAATGTCGGTTAGGCACAGTAACGAAAACCTAGTTTCATTAGGGACTGAGGATTCGGTGATATGCACCATCTGCAACGCAGTAGTATTCGATTTGGAACTAATCGAAACTGCTTGTCAGCACAGTTTTCACAAGGCCTGTCTACAAGGTTGGCTACAGGAGCACAACACTTGTCCAACATGTTCTCAACCATGTTCTCAAACCCTGATGAGACCCAACATAACTGGAGAAAATCGAGTTATAACCAGATCAATGCATCGAAACGCAACTAATCAGAACGATAACTTTTCCGTTCAGAATGCAGAGCAGGATTCCCAACAGGAAAATCATAATGGAGGTAACCCTGTTGGAAACGAAGTTCCTAATCAGCATTTTCTGATTAATCAAATGCGAGCTCTCCAATCAAGAATGGAAGAAAACCAAATCACACAGATGCAAGCATTCCAAGCTAGAATGACAGAAACTGTGACAAACCAAATGACACAGATGTTCAGTCAGTTGAATAGGTCAACATTTCCTGGAAATAACTTAGCTCAGTCGCAACGGGAAAATCGAAATAATTTGGGACGAGCAGATTTTCACAACAGCACAGTTCGAAACAGTCAACGGACTAGAAATTCTCCAGATGCTAACACAGACCGCAGCGATCTTTCTATGGATCGACCCGATAGGATTTCAAATGTGATTTCAAACTGGCGAATCAAGTTCAGTGGTTCGGCTAACGATATTGCAGTCGAGGATTTTATATACCGTGTAAATTGTCTCACTTCACAATGCATAAACTTTGACATGCTTTCCCAGTACGCCAATTTGTTATTCGAGGGACCGGCTTTGGCTTTTTATTGGCGCGTTCATAGGTCAGTGGACAACTTAAATTGGAACGAATTATGTAGACGGTTGAAGGAAAGATACCAGGACCAGAGATCAGACCGCGAGATTAAAAGCGTCATGCGTCGTCGCAAACAAGGTTCTAATGAAAGTTTTGATGAGTTCTTGGACGCAATGCTTTCCATTGCTGATTCCCTTCGAGAACCTATGCATGATTGTGATATAGCGACCGAAGTGCGTCATAATCTCAAGCCAGATCTTAAACTCGAACTACTGCATGTCGACACACCAGATTTAGCAACCTTGCGCAAGGAGTGTCATCGTCACGAAGAATTTTATCGTAGCACTCGGCCTAGACCAGTTCAACGCCCTAATGCAAACAAGCGTTTCGTTAACACAATTCTTCATGAGGACGGTTCTGAAGATCAACCGGAAGAAGAACCAACTGTGGATGGCGAAGTCTATGCTATTAAGTCGGTAGAAAAACTAACTTGCTGGAATTGTAACGAAATAGGTCACAAATACCATGATTGCCTTAAGTCTCGTTGTATTTTTTGTTATGGTTGTGGTGCGACAGATGTGTATAAGCCCAATTGCGCAAAATGTAATTCGGTTCCGGAAAACTCCAAGCCGGACATTCGCCGATTCCAAAAAGCGAGTGTCCGCCAATAGCTTCGCACAACCCAAACAATTTGGCTGCTCCGGCAGTGGAACATTTACCAAAAATGTCTTGTCAAAACCCTGATTCTTCAAAAACTTCAACTTTCAATCCATATCACCTACGACTTCAAGACTATTTAAAACGAAAGTCCAAAATATATCGTGTTAATGCTATTGTTGCTTCAAAACGCCGTTCTACCCTGCGCATGCGAAAATTCTGGAAGCGTAAAAGAGCATTTAATCGTTGTATAATTTCTTCTATTACTTACAAAAAGAATGACATTCGGCCTTTCACACTTGTTAAAATATTTGGCCTCGAATATTCAGCTCTTTTAGACAGTGGGGCCAACAAAAGTGTAATTGGTGGACAGCTTGCTCAGCAAATTATAAACGAACGACCATTTAGTAAATTCAAAAGCATAGTTCGTACCGCTGACGGCCAAATACAATCAGTAGCTGGCACAATTTCTATTCCCTTGACATACAACTCCACCGATTCAAATTTCGAATTCTTAATTGTACCTTCCATACAACAAAGGGTGATATGCGGTATGGATTTCTGGGTAACATTTAATATTTCCATCACACAATCCTTTTCGATTAATGAAATCAGTTGCGAATCGGAAGACGACTCTACTCGTTTCTGTTTATCCAACATACAGAAATCCAAACTGCAAAAAGTCGTCGACTTTTTCCCATCATTCGAAAGTGAGGGCTTAGGTTTGACTAAACTGATTGAGCACAACATTGACACATCTACTGCGAAACCCATAAAGCAAAGGTTCTATCCCTTATCGCCAGCAAAGGAAAAGCTGTTGTGTTTGGAAATTGACCGCATGATTCAAATGGATGTTATAGAAGAAGCTCCTTCATCACCTTGGTCTTCTCCAGTTACCTTAAACATAAAGCCTGGTAAGGTACGATTTTGTCTTGACGCAAGAAAACTTAATGCAGTCACTGTTAAGGACGCTTATCCGATTCCCATAATGGATGGCCTCCTCAGTCGCCTTCCTCCCGTGCACTGCATTTCCAAAATTGACCTCAAGGATGCCTTTTGGCAGATCTGTTTAGATCAAGAATCCCGTGCCAAAACTGCTTTCACTGTTCCGAACCGCCCGCTTTACCAATTTAAGAGGATGCCATTTGGATTGACCAACGCTCCACAAACTATGTGTCGTCTAATGGACTTAGTAATTCCTTATCAGCTGAAGACTCATGTCCTAGTTTACCTGGATGACCTATTGGTGTTGTCAAATAATTTCGAAGACCATCTTTTGCATCTGTCTGAAGTAGCCACCCAATTGCGTAAAGCCGGATTGACAATAAATGTCCAGAAAAGTCAGTTTTGTCTAAAAAGTGTTGACTATCTAGGTTATTTAGTAGGTGAAGGCACACTTCAAGTGAATCCCAACAAGATCAGCGCAGTTAGTGAATTCCCGGTTCCCAAAACTCAAAAACAGTTAAGAAGATTTCTTGGAATGACTGGTTGGTACCAGCGATTCATTTCGAATTATTCTTCCGTAATTTTCCACCTAACAGAGTTATTGCGTGGCAAGTCCTTTCAGTGGAACGATCAGGCTCAAGAGGCGTTTGAGAATATCAAATCAAAGTTATGTTCGGCACCTTGTCTTGTTCATCCCAACTATGAAAAACCGTTTATCCTACAGTGCGATGCCTCATTACATGGTGTTGGTGCTGTCCTAGCCCAATGTGACGACTCTGGATGTGAACGACCAATAGCTTTCATGTCTAAAAAGCTTAATAAAGCACAGCGTAACTACACAGTTACAGAACTTGAATGCATGGCTGTAGTTTTGGCAATTAAAAAGTTCAGGATGTATATTGATGGACATTCTTTCAAAGTAATAACGGATCACTCAAGTTTGCGTTGGCTTATGAACCAATCCGACCTTAGTGGCAGATTGGCCAGATGGGCAATTAAGCTTCAAGGTTACTGCTTTGAAATCGAGCATCGTAAAGGAAGTGAAAATGTCGTAGCGGATGCCTTGTCTCGATCGTTTGAAGATGCTGACGAAGTTGCGGCGATAGATATCGAAGTTCATCCTGAAATTGATCTTGCTTCAGATGCATTCCAGTCAGAGGAATATTCTGCCCTCAAGAATAAATTCTCCTCTTCAAATTTACCTGACTTTCAAGTGGTCGATGATTTTATTTATTACCGCGCCACATTTCCCAATACTTTTGACACTTCACCAGATGAATGCTGGAAATTGTTTGTACCAGAAACGTTGCGCCAAAACGTAATCAGTGCTGCCCATGATCAACCCTCATCGGCTCACTGTGGAATGGCTAAATGCCTTGAGCGCATTCGTCGTCGATTTTACTGGCCAAACATGGTAGTAAACGTGCGTGACTACATACGCAACTGCGAAACCTGCCAAACAACAAAGTATCCAACGCGTTCTTTGAAACCTCCCATGGGCGCACAAGTGCAAAGCGAAAGGGTATTTCAAAGGCTATACCTTGACTTTATTGGTCCATTTCCACGTTCAAAATCTGGCAACATAGGCATACTGATTATCCTGGATCACTTTTCGAAATTCACCTTTTTGAAACCAGTGAAAAAGTTCACCACGAAAGTGATTGTCAATATACTGCGAGATGAAATATTTCCTTGCTTTGGTGTGCCTGAAACAGTCGTGAGTGACAACGGCACTCAGTTTAAAAGCCGTGACTTCTCCGATTTTCTTTTAAAATATGGCGTTCGTCATATGTTTACTGCTGCTTATGCTCCGCAATCAAACGCCGCGGAGAGAGTTAACCGATCAATCAATGCTGCTTTGAGAGCGTACATTCGCACAGACCAGCGTGAGTGGGACCTATTTCTCAGTAGCATCAACTGTTCACTTCGAAATGCAGTTCATCAGTCTATCGGTATTTCCCCATATCAAGTTGTTTTTGGTCAACATATGATTTCTCACGGACAGGATTACAAGTTATTGCATAAGCTTGGTTTACTTACCGAAGGGAATGTCAGCCTCAAAAGAACTGATGAGTTTGAGAGAATCCGTTCAAACATTAACAAGCATTTGAGCAAAGCCTACGCGGCAAACCAAAGGACGTATAATCTGCGATCAAGACTCCGAACATTTGAAGTAGGACAGGAGGTGATCAAAAAGAACTTCGCTTTAAGCAATGCAGGAAACAATTTTAACGCTAAACTAGCTCCTGTAGGAACCAAAGCTCGAGTAAAGAAAAAACTTGGCCAATCTATATATGTCCTAGAAGATATGAACGGTAAAGAGCTTGGTAATTTCCATGCCAAGGATATTTGGTAATTTCCACTGACACCTTTTTCAGTTTTGATTGTTGGTCGCAGGGACCAAAAAATCAAAACAGTGGCTGTGGGAGCCAGTGAAAATTTAAAACTCATTTTGGTACTTTAAGCAAATATCACCAGTCTGGCAAAGTGAAGATCAGATCTTGACAAAATACCAGATTAACAACAAAAATACCAGAACGAAAATCCCGCCTATGGATTTTGGACGTACTAAGTCCACACTTCATTAGTGCTGTTTCCGGCTGCATCTTTCTCTTTTCTGGAAACTTTTCCCGAAGGCAGTCGTTCGCTCTTGAAATTAATATCTCAGTTCATCCTGAAAACGTGCTGACCCTTTTTCAGAAGTAATTAATATTTTTATAAGTGAATAGTGTCATATTTTTCTGGTAAGCTTATTAGGACCCAAAGATGGCCAATTTTAATTGCGTTTTCCTAGGAATTATTCTGGTGTCTTCTTCGTGGTTCCCAAGACATACATAGTTGGAACACGAGGATATCTTTTCCAAGCCCCGGCTTTAAGGACGGCTATTGGCCAGGCGCCCACTAGCGATTCCTGGTTACCTGATTCTTTTGTGCGTGTGCGAGTTCGCAGAACTTCGGCGTGCACATCGAATTTCTTGGAACCGCGTGTCGCACTCGCATTTCTTGGAACCGCGTGTCGCATTTCCTATTGCCACGTTGCGGATCGCTTCGCCTAATATTTTGCTGCGGATCGCTTCGCCAATTGCTTTGCTGCGGATCGCTTCGCCTCTTATTTTGCTGCGGATCGCTTCACCTCTTTGCCTCGCTGCTGGCACAGACAGGAGTTTACCTGAGATCAGACGAAAACAGTCGTCGTCCACTGCAGAACGTGAATTGTCTACCTTCGGAAATCTTTTGGAAACTTTCTCGTGGTACATTCTTCCCCGGATTTATCAAGAAGCTGCAGGCCACATTTCATCCCTACCAAGAGTAGTGGTGGTGTGCCCAAGCGTGCTTGAGCGTTGCGACACGTTCAATCCTGTCCAGCTGCGCACCTCAATTGGATGTCTGCGAATCAACTCGCTAAGGAGAGCATTACAACAAGCTCGTTTGCGAGAATAGTTCTGAGTATCGTAGATTTAGTTGCCTTTTCTTTTGTATTTATTTAAGAATATTTTACTGATTAACTTTACGACTCCTATTATAGTGTAAAACTTTGTGTGCAGTTTTGACATAACATTTATCCACATTTATAAAGTCTACAGCAACGCTTCAACAGTCATCAGGCCTGAGGACAACGTTGGACTCTGCGTAAGTACGGCATAGCCGTCAACATTCCTAGTCTCTTGTGAGTCTGCACACTCTTTTTATACTTTATTTTATACAAATAAATTTAACTCGTAAATTTAACGTAATCACAGCCTAAGAGCTGTTGCCTTTTGAACAAGAAAATCTTATTGAATAGAGAAACCATATAAATATCTACATAATTTAAATATATTCATATTAGCAAGAAATAAGGACCTGATGTAGTCCCATAAAACATACATTGACGTAAAACTAAATTTACTTCTTAATTCCTTATAACCTTAGTAAAATATAATTACACACACATAGACACAAACAAAACGAATAACGATTTCTAGATTTTAGGACATGGTGTTAGGAACTTTAGTATATAAGAAACATGAACCTAAATTTGATTTTGTTGAAGTAAATAATGTTTAAGATGAACTAATTGGTTACTTTTTGGAGGGCACTTATGGGTATGTAGAGCAATAGTTATTCATGGATGGAATCTAATTAGATTTCACATGGTAGGGTGGGTATAGAACGAGGCCAATAACATCTGGTCCTCAATCTTCGATAGGTGCACTGTCTTTGTCCGAGTTTAGCTATAGAGCTGGTTATCTTTTGCTATCGTTTCTCTGTCTACTACTGTTAGTTCTGTAACACATCTTGTTCTCTATTAACACAAACCCACCCCACTCTCCCTGAGCAAGCTGGTCGAAAATGTAGACAGAGCGTGTTAGGAGGGACAACGCTCGATGAGTGTGTTCGTTACAAGGTGTGTTTCTGTCCAGACTAGCACCACTCACGCAACCTGAAGATCCAAATCACCCAACAATCGAACTTTCATTTGATACGGGTAGAGTTATAGAAGAAAAATCAGAAAAATCCAAACTAATGCATTGTTTTCGCAAGGCAGACTTTCTGAAGCTAAATAATTTTATTTCTGGCTTTAATTGGTCTGATCTTTACTTATGCATTAATATGTCCGATGCAGTTAATGTTTTTTACACTGCAATAAACTCATTTTTTAATTCCTGTGTTCCGTGGTACTATCCGTCAACTTCCAATAAATCACCTTGGTTTAGCAAAGAGTTGACACACTTAAGAAATGTAAGGTCCAAACTTTTTAGGAAATATAAAAATACCGGTTCTCAATCTGTTTTTACTAGATATTTAAGTGCTCGGTCAAGATTTACCGTGATTAATGCTCAGTGTTATAATAGTTACTTAAACCGTTGTAAGGTCCAGTTCTCTCAGGACCCGAAACAGTTTTATAATTTTGTTAACACCAAGCGTAAATCTAATTCTTTTCCTTCCTCGCTGTCGTTCGGAAACATGACGGCAACCACAGATCAGGCAATAGCCGATTTATTTGCCCAATTTTTTTAAAACGACTTACTCTACTTTAGATTATTCATCACAGCCTTATTCTTACACCATGTCCAAGTCAATCCTTATATTCTGTCCCACTTTAACAGAAAGCTCTCTTCTTTTGGATCTTCTTCGTATTAAGCCTGTTTATTCGCCAGGGCCCGATGGTATTCCTGGGTGCGTGCTTAGGTATTGCGCTAAGGCCCTGTGCAAACCTCTTCACAAGTTGTTTACCTTATCTCTAGAAACCTCCCAATTCCCAAAATATTTGTAAGGAATCATTTGTTATTCCTCTTTTCAAAAAAGGTAACAAGTTAGAAGCCAGTAACTACAGAGGTATTTCTAAGTTGTCAGCTATTCCTAAGCTTTTTGAAAAAATTATTACTCCTCATTTGCAGCACCTTTGCAGATCAATCATTTCTCCGTGTCAACACGGATTTATAAAACGTAGATCCACAATCACAAACCTTCTAGAGCTCACTTCATATGTGATAAAAGGCTTCAATAGTAGTTTTCAAACAGACGTCATTTACACTGACTTTAGTAAAGCATTTGACTCTGTCAATCACTTACTTCTCATTCAAAAACTTGACCTTTTAGGTTTTTCAGTTGATCTGCTTAAATGGATTTCAAGTTATCTAAATGGCAGGTCACAAAGGATCCTTTTTAAAAATTCAATTTCTGAAATTCTACGTGTTACCTCCGGTGTCCCACAAGGGAGCCATCTGGGTCCTTTACTTTTTACATTATTTATTAACGATCTTCCCTCAATTATAAGTCATTCTCGCGTACTTATGTACGCAGATGATGTTAAGTTGTGCCTGCAGTATAAGGACATTTCCTGTCATTTAAACTTGCAATCCGATCTAGATAATTTTCAAAACTGGTGCCGAGATAATTTACTAAATTTAAACGGTTCTAAGTGCAAGCTGATGACTTTTTATCGTGCCAATCCGATATACGCGACTTACACGTTAAGTGGCAGCTCTTTGGATAGAATAACTCTTGTAAACAATCTTGGCGTTCTCTTGGACCCTAAACTAAAATTTTATAGTCACATTTCGTCCATGGTTAATAAAGCCAGAGGAGTGCTTGGATTTATTAAAAGGTGGTCAAAAGAATTCGATGATCCTTATTTGACTAAAACTTTATTTATTTCGCTAGTCCGTTCGATTCTGGAGTATGGGTCTCCCGTCTGGAGTCCACAATACGGAATACATATTGGTCGTATTGAATCTGTACAAAAAAACTTCCTTCTTTTTGCTTTACGGCGCCTAAACTGGGATGCAAGTCTTATCTTACCTTCTTATTCTAGTATACTTCTTTTGATTAATTTACCATCCCTAGCCAAGCGTAGAACGATGCTTGGTACTATCTTTATTTATAACCTTATACATGGTGATATTGACTGACCCGACTTGTTAAGTCGGCTAAACTTTTCCGTGCCGTTCTTCACTCTTGAGCAAGACATGGTCGCCTACCTTGTATCTTATTATCTTAGCCTTATTTTTGTCGAATCGTTGCTTTTCATATTCGGCAGTCTTTTCTATATTGTGTAGTGCATTCGATCTTACATTGTCGATATCTATTTTTAATTCTTTTACCAACGGCATCATGCCCATTGGTCTAGCTTCCTTACCAATTAAAAGTTCTAATGGACTTGTCTTCGTAACTCTATTGGCCGTGCAATTCATTACCAACTGAACCTCCTTTAAGGCTTCTTGCCAGGATCGCTGTCAACATCGCCTTCATGGTACTCATTACGCGCTCCACTTGCCCATTGGCACGGCTGGCGCCGGTTGCGATTAGGTGTAAGTCTATTTTTTGTGTAGCACAGAACTGCCTAAAATCATTACTGGCAAAACTGCGGCCCTGGTCGGCAATTATACGACTTGGTACCCCAAACATACAGATAGTTGATTTTAACGCCTCAATGCAGCTGTTCGAGTCAAGGCAAAGGGAGTGATGCAAATGAACGTATTTAGTGAAGGCATCTATTTGCACTATCACTTATTCTTTGACGTCATTCTTACCACTCAGCTTGCCACTGATGTCCATGTGCACTGTATGCCAAGGTACACTGACTTTTGGTATGGGATGGAGTTCTACCTGCGCCTTTCCCGAAGTTGATTTGGAAAGTTTGCATGTGATGCAATTGTCTACAAATTTTCGTACGTATTTAGACATACTCGGAAACCAATACTGTGTGTATACCTTGTCTAAAGTTTTCTCCCAGCCCAAGTGCATTAGTGCCTCATGCACGTGATTGATTACGGACCATTTAAACGCTCGTGGGATTACCGGCAGACATCGATTTCTTCCATTTCTTTGTATTTTCCGGTATAACATACCAGATCGCAACTCATACGTTTTTGATTCTTCTAACTTTAGTTCATTGTTTTGCAGCTTTGATACTAGTTCGGAAATTTCGGAATCTCGATGCTGTTCAGCAAGCAGCCAGTCATCGGATATGTTCGCACTTCTGCTGTTTTTGTAATCTGCTTAACAATTGGTAATGAATTGCGTGAGAGGAAATCTACATGTGCCATGCTACTTCCCTTCCTATACTCTACCTCAAACTCAAAAGATTGTAGGTATGCCCACCAACGATGGACCCTCGGTGTCAAATCTTTCTTGTGGCGACTAGCTTTAAGAGAGTTGCAGTCCGTGTACACCACGAATGGGCGGCCATGTAGATAATGGCGGAAATGTTTGACTGCATTGTAGACAGCCAACGTCTCCAATTTGTACGAGTGGTATCTCCCGTGGTGCACTTGCTATAGTACTCAATGACTCTAGGTTTACCGTTTACCTTGTGCATCAATATTGCACCATACCCATCTGCACTAGCGTCAGTGTGAAGTTCAACCGGAAACTGTGGATCATAGATGATAAGTACCGAATCGCTAACCAAAGTAGATATAATCTCTTGTCGCCACTCAAACTTGCTGTTTTTCGAAGTTAATAAATATAAAGGTTTCATTAATTCGGAAAATCGTGGGACGAATTGTCGAAAATAGGATGAGAAGCCAATGAATTGTCTGAGCTGCGTAACTGACTGAGGGGGCGGCAATGCGGCCAATGACTGAATTTTTCGTGGGTTTGGTCTTATTTCACCCATCTCAATTTTATATCCTAGATATTCTACACTAGGCTGTAAGAAGGAAAACTTGCTTATGTTGTAGGAAAACCCAGCACTTGATAGTCTCTGCAATACCTCCTTGAGCCTAAAGAAAGCTTCCTCCTTTGTGTTAGCGACAATAAGGACATCGTCGATGTCCAGACAAACAATTGCATATGAATAAGCCACTTCACCCAAGGCTCTCATGATGGCTCACTGAAACACTAATGATGCGTTTTTTAAACCAAACGGCATGGCATGAACTCGTATTGGCCATCTGTCGTGACGAATACAGTGCGTTCAATAGAGTCTGGATGTATGGGTATCTGGTAAAAGCCACTGGCCATATCAAGACTCGTGAAATACTTGCTGCCACGCAATCTATCAATTTGATCTGCAATCAGAGGCAGTGGGTATTTATCTGAGACTGTATTTGCATTCAACTTCCTAAAATCAATACACAAACGATCACTTCCATCCTTCTTCTTTACCAATAACATTGGGCTCGCAAAAGGAGAGCAACTTGGTCGTATGACTTTGGATGCCAGCAGTTCCTGTATTTTATTCCTCACTAGCAATTTTTCTTCCGTGCTGAGCCTATATGGACGCCTCATTACCGTTTTATTGACATCAATTAGACGGATTTCTAGTTCGCCTGTGGTAACTCGTCGGCTTGAAATACCCTTTATGAATGCTGATGCGTGTACCTTTAATATTTCTGCCAGTTCAGATTCACATCACCATTTATGGAATCCATGAAATTTAATTCAACAATGTTGGACAGTGTAATGACTGTGTTAATTTTGTACAGAATGAATTTCTTAGCACCTATAGTTACACCAAGGCCTAGAATTTCACGACCAATCAGCACGTCATACTTTAATAATTTATCCATCACTACATGAAACAAAATTTCTATGGAAAGTTCACATATTTTTACAGTGGCTAGAATTGGCATTGTGCATGTAACAGAGCCTTCGCCTATGCCACTTATAAGCACTGTGTTGTTAATCTTCTTACCCACTAACTTATCTGATAATTTCTCTTTTAGAGAACTCTGAACTCTCTTTTAGAGCACTCTGCTCCGGAATCAAAAAAGTATGGAACGGGCTCACCATGTTGGTAGAGGGATCCCTTTGGATCGACGACGGTGTACACATCCACTCTCTTCTCATACGGGTTGCCTTTGCTTGACGATGATGGGGCCATTGTACATATGGCCCAACTGGCCACACTTATAACAGGTGACGGCTGACATGTCCCTCCTCTGTACGGTGTTGCTGCGAATCGAGTAGCTTTTTACGTCACTTCTGCCTCCAGGTCTCCTGCTTCGACAGTCTGCAATTTTATGTCCAGGTTTTCCACAAAAGTGACACTTCACTTGCCACGGCGATCTCTGCTTCTTCCGGTCTGGGCCACTGGCGTGGTCCGGTGTTTGAGAATCACTGCGCTTGCCAAAAGCATAGGCACGCAGTTGTTGATCCAGTTCGCTTCGTGTTGTTATGTTTGTTGTAAATAGCAAACGTTGCAGCCGTTTGTCCAATTGCGCAGCATGAACCAGCACTACCGAAACCGCAATCTCTTTAGTGCTCATCTTCTTCCACTTTGTTAGCAGTGCCGTTACTTGTCTGCTAGCATATATAGACAAACACTCGCTTGGCTTTGGGACACTGCTAAACATGTTTAGCAAAATGGCGGCCGGCGTCTCAACACCTTCGTAACGTTCAATGAAGAGTTCTCGGAATTCTTGCCACTTTATTCCAGGGTAGCAGATTTGCGACAGCCACTGAGATGCTCCTCCGTCCAGAAAGTTACTTAGTGCCATAACAAGAGCGCCACCTTCCAGAGTGTTCTCTGCCATGATGATATCGACGGTTTTGCACCAAGCAGCAGCGTTAGCATTCGCAGCGTCTGGGCAGAACTTTGGTAGCGTCACTTTGTTGCTGGGTTGCGTTGCCATTTTTTCTGTCTGCATGGATTTAATTAAATCCAGCAAATTTTTGTTTTGTGCTTCCAATAAGGCAAGCCATTGATCATCGGATAAGTCTCGTGGTGAAGCGTATCCCACTTCTGATGTCGCAGATGACCGAGCTTGCGCCGGGAATGGAGGTGTCTCATCCTTTTCTGCCATCTCAAGTTTGGAGTAGCACTGCAAGTCGCCTGCGTTGTTCTGCTCTTCGCCTTCTCGAACTGACTGATTCGCAAGCCCTTCCGCGCTCTTATTCTTCTTCTCCTCTCTCGTCCTATTCTTTGCTACAACTGCACTAAGAGTAGAACAACTACAGGCGCCATGCACATCTGAATCTAGTTCAAATGATGATCTCCTTGTATAGCAAAATTATCTCTCTCTTTTGATGCAACGGAATATTGACATGATTTAAAATTCAAATTCAAATCTTCTTCTTTGTGCAATTAAAAATAATTTCAGTTAAATTCAAAATGATGATATCGATCCCCGACATATAAGTTAACAAGTTAACATAAGCTGACAGAAGTCAATGACATAAGCATTGATTTCTGTCCCTTATCCAACTCCGGCCGAAATTGCTGATGTTGCATTTGGGCCGGACGCTCGTGCACAGACGGCAAACACTGCATATTTGCGTGGCCGCTGTGAGTCTTTTGTTAGCTCTAAGTTTCATTCTTAAGTTCAGTTCATAATTGTCATTCAATAAAGCAAGAGCACAAGCTCATATGAATCTCCGACACTTAGTCGTTAAATCACTTATTAATTATTACACTGACTGAGTCCCTAGGCCAGCAGTATTGAAGGGAAGTCAACCTTCCAACCTAACCTTCCTATCTCAGCATTGGAGGTACCAGGCCAACCGGCCGCACACGGAGTAACCAGCTAACATCCATTGGAGACAACAGCGAGGGAATTCTGATAATTCATCTCCTGCACCCCCTATACTTTCTAATTGGCGCTCAACTTTAAGATACCCACTCGACAGGCCCTCTTGACCCGAACTGGAAATAATTAAATGACAGTAAAAAACATGTAAGTGGACACTGATGGTCAAACTTTTTGTTGGGTCTGTAAATTAAAAAACTTAAATTGAAAAAATTGCTACCAGCAAAAACTGAATCAAGTGTTAAGTTTGAGTATTCCTTGAGAATTTGAATTTTAGGAATTTGGTTTCAAACAAAAGTGGTACAAAATAAATAAATATTACATATGAATATTAACAACGAATACGTTTTGTGAGAATATTTTTCGTGTGTTAGCTTCGCATCTCTATGACTGCTGTTTAACCCCCACTCCGCTAAAAAATTTTTTTTGTTGCGGCGGCACATACATTTGCGACGCAGCGTTATATTACTTGCATCTGTATTTGAACCAGCGGAGAAGCAAGTCTACCCGCAACCCGCCAACCACTGGCCACTACATTCATAGTGTTGTGCCTTTATTCTACTTAACGACAGTGCAGGTTCCCCCCCCACTATCT
The DNA here is from genome assembly GCA_018152295.1 of Drosophila carrolli. Taxonomy (NCBI): domain Eukaryota; kingdom Metazoa; phylum Arthropoda; class Insecta; order Diptera; family Drosophilidae; genus Drosophila; species Drosophila carrolli. The sequence continues at coordinate 2,069,395 of JAECXJ010000021.1, read as the reverse complement.
AATAAATAAATATTATAATATTATCGCACATTATTTTCCCTGCGAAAATTTGAATTACCATATATAATGATATATGACTTGTGAGGCGCATAAAAATTCTTTTATCACTCATAATTTCCGCCCTGTGTCACGGCGCATCGTTATTTCGCCAAGCAGCTCAAGTTATTTCTCGCTGTGTACTCAACATACATTTTATGCAGCGGTGCATACATCGCCACCCTGCAGACACCGTTGTTGGTTTTGTTGCTCCGCTTATCGCAAGGAAATACGACCCCAAGCTTTTTGCCTTCGTCTTTGTTGTGTATAGCTTTTGCTTATGCGCACGAATTTCCAGTTAAATCCGGGTGCCCATGAGTAATCCGTTTCTCGAATATAGAAACAATAAGCAATACTCGAGCGACTCAGAGTCTGAGAGTGAGGGACAGCTCCACACCTCAACCCCAACACTCGGGTCCCCAGCCCCCTACAGAAATGGATCCCGAGCAGCTCCGAGTCGTTATACAGGCCGCCGTTACTAATGCCCTTGCAGAACAGGCCGCCCAAAACGAACTGAGGGAGCAAGCGCTTAGGCAGCGAATTGAGGAATTGGCCGGGCGGGTAGCGACAGTCGGAATCGCGTCAGCTCCAGCCCAGACCCCCAAATAAATACATATAAAACCATAGAGATAAACGACGCCGTTCCATGCAACGAACCGCTGGACGCGGTAAAGTGCTTGCCAGAATTCGCGGGAGCACAAGAAACATACGTCTCCTGGCGGCAGGCGGCTGTAGCAGCCTATCACATTTTTAAACGATTCGATGGCAGCTCTCGCCATTACCAAGCTGTAATAATCATCAGAAGCAAGGTTAGGGGACCCGCCGACGCAGTACTGTCGTCATTCGGAACAGTACTCAACTTCGATGCGATCATAAGTCGCCTCGATTTTACATATAGCGATAAACGCCCGATGCATGTCATAGAGCAGGAGATGGGCACCCTCAGACAGGGAAATCTCTCCCTGCTGCAGTATTACGATGAGGTCGAAAAAACTAACCTTGTTGACAAACAAAGTCAATATGTCACACGAGCCGTCAGAGGCTAAAACCTTGTGCGATAAATTCCGTGAAGACGCCTTGCGCGTATTCATTTCCGGTCTCAAGCGCAGCCTTACGGATGTGCTATTCGCGGCAAAGCCGAGAGACATGCCATCGGCTCTGGCCCTGGCACAAGAAGTGGAATCAAACCACGAAAGGTACATTTTCGCAACTACGTTTGCTAAAAGCCAAGAGGAAAAAGATCGTAGGCAAACTCCAAAGCCACAAGATCGTCAACAAGACAAATCCTCTTCCCAGGCAAATCAGCAGTTCGGTGCCAGTAAAAACCCGCACTTTAGCAAACAGCACAGGGCACAGGTACATCCTGTACCGCAGGGTAATACCCAGGAACCGATGGATGTTGACCCATCCCTTTCCAGGACGAAACAACCTACCCAGGCACAGGCTTACCAAAATGGGAAGCCGGCCACATCCGGTCGTTCAGGCCCTCACAAAAGACAAAGGGTTAATCATATCGCTCAGAGCGTAGATCAGGCCGATGATACATACGCAGCCGCAGCTTCCAGCGCGGCGGCCAAAGTCGACGATGACGCCATCTCCGAATACGATTCGGACATGATTAATTTTTTAGGGAAAATCCCTGCTGCCCGTCATCAGACGAAGAGTAGCGGGGAAAGAAATGAGATTCCTCATCGACACGGGTGCGGCGAAAAATTTTATCCGACCTCACAAAGGCTTAGAAGGCGTTCGCCCCGTCGATTCCCCTTTCACCATTCACTCACTCCATGGCGTTACAACAATCACCAAGAAATGCTTTGTATCATTATTTAATTTGAAGAGCACGTTCTTCCTATTACCGGACTTATCCTCCTTTGATGGAATAATCGGCCTTGACCTATTAAAACAGGCAGGGGCAACACTATGCCTAGCTTCCGGTAGCCTAAATTGGGGCACCGAGGTAGAGCAAATCGATTTCCATACGTGCGCTGATGTAAACTTCACCAACGTGAGTTGCTCAGATGCACCGCCATTGGCAAAAAACGCGTTCCTAAAAATGCTAAAGACCAGGAAAAAGGCCTTTGCAAACCCTAATGAGGCGTTACCTTACAACACATCGGTGGTAGCTACCATCAGAACAGTTAGTGAGGAGCCCATATACGCGAAGTTATACCCGTACCCCATGGGGGCAGCGGATTTCGTCAACAAAGAGATTGAAGATCTGCTTAAAAACGGGATAATTCAGAAATCGGTATCCCCTTACAACAACCCGATATGGGTTGTGGATAAAAAAGGGACCGACGAGCTTGGGAACCGAAAAATGCGACTAGTTATTGACTTTCGCAAATTAAACGAAAGAACTGTGTCCGACAAGTATCCTATGCCAAATATAAACATGATATTAGGCAACCTAGGTAATGCTAAATATTTCTCTACGCTAGACCTCAAGTCTGGCTATCACCAAATCATACTCGCAGAACGCGACAGAGAAAAAACTTCCTTCTCAGTAAATGGGGGAAATACGAATTCCGCAGACTACCGTTTGGCCTCAAAAATGCAGGCAGCATTTTTCAGAGGACCATCGACGACATCCTACGGGAACAAATCGGCAAGTTCTGCTATGTTTACGTTGACGACGTAATCATTTTTTCGGAAGACGAAGACTCTCACATCAAGCACGTAGATTGGGTTCTTAAGAGCCTGTACGATGCAAACATGAGAGTATCAATAGAAAAATCCAGCTTTTTTAAGAAAAGTGTGAGCTTCCTTGGGTTTGTAGTCACTTGTAACGGTGCTACAACAGACCCAGACAAGGTAAAGGCCATAAAAGAATTTCCGGAACCCAAAAATGTTTTTGAGGTACGATCATTTCTAGGCCTAGCCAGCTACTATCGATGTTTCATTAAGGACTTCGCAGCAATAGCGAGGCCTATATCGGACATCCTGAAAGGGGAAAACGGAACAGTTAGTAGACACAGGTCACGAAACATTCCGGTTCAGTTCTCTGAGGCGCAGCAACAAGCGTTCCAGAAACTACGAAATATCTTAGCGTCCGACGACGTAATGCTAAGGTACCCCGACTATAAAAAGGCATTTGATCTAACGACAGATGCCTCGGCCTATGGATTGGCGCAGTATTGTCCCAAGAGGGACGACCAATAACAATGATCTCAAGGACATTGAAAGACAGGGAGGTTAACTATGCCACCAATGAGAGGGAACTCTTAGCCATAATCTGGGCACTGGCTAAGTTACGACATTATTTGTACGCGGTGAAAGATATCAACATCTTTACCGACCACCAGCCGTTAACCTTTGCAGTGTCGGAATCCAATCCGAATGCAAAGATTAAAAGGTGGAAAGCGCGCATTGATGAGTCAGGAGCGCGGATTTTCTACAAACCCGGCAAGGAAAATCTTGTTGCCGATGCACTGTCACGGCAACAACTTAACGTCATGGAGGGACAAGAAGCTGAATCGTGCGCAGCCACCATTCACAGCGAGCTCTCCTTGACACACACAATTGAAACAACGGATAAGCCCTTGAATTGTTTCCAGAACCAGATAACTCTGGAGGAGGCACGCTTTCCGTTAAAACGCAAATTCGTCCTCTTTGGTAACAAGAGACGGCATGCGATTAACTTCTCCTGCAAAGAGTCATTACTTGATGAGCTCGCAGACATAATCGTTCCTAAAGGCGTAAACGCCATCCATTGTAACCTGCACACGCTGGCAATGATACAGGACGAATTGGTCCGGCAATTCCCGGCCACCAAATTCTGGTATTGCAAAAACCGAGTGACGGACATTTTTGCAATCGGGGAGAGACGGAAATCATTACTGCCGAGCATAATAGGGCACACAGATCGGCACAGGAGAATGTCAAGCAGGTGCTCTCTGAATATTATTTTCCTAAAATGACTAAATTAGCCAACGAAGTTGTCCAAAACTGCAAGACCTGCGCGAGGGCCAAATATGATAGGCATCCCAGAAAACAGGAAATCGGCGAGTCACCGATCCCATCCCATGCAGGGGAGATGTTACACATTGATATCTTCTCAACGGACAGGAAATACTTCCTGACGTGCATCGACAAATTTTCAAAGTTCGCAGTCGTGCAGCCCATTCCCTCTAGAACAATTGAGGACCTGAAACCAGCGCTGTTGCAGCTAATGAACTATTTTCCAAAACCAAAACGATCTATTGCGACAACGAACCATCGTTGAATTCGCATACGATCTCGGCCATGCTGACTAACCACTTTGGGGTTGGTATCGCAAATGCACCACCCTTACACAGTGTATCTAACGGACAGGTCGAACGCTTTCACAGCACCCTGCTAGAACTCGCTAGATGCATTAAGATTGACAAAGGTATAACCGATACCATAGAATTGATTTTACTAGCCACTGCAAAGTACAACAAATCAATTCACTCGGTCATTAACAAAAGGCCAGCTGATGTTGTACAGACGAACTCGGAGGACTTACAAATTAAAATCCGAGAGAAAATAAAAAACGCCCAGGACGCGTTAAGAAGCCGAGAAAACGCATCCCGGCAGAATAGAGTCTTCGAGGTTGGGGAAAAGGGATTGGTAAAATCCAACAGAAGGCTAGGAAATAAACTCACACCCTTATGTGAGGAGAGAGCCGTAGAAGCGGACCTGGGGACCACGGTCCTCATTAAGGGGAGGGTGGTCCACAAGGACAATCTTAAATGATACGACCAACGATGTCCTTTAAGTTTTTTACTTACCTTTTATTATTTTTATACTTTTTCTTCTCTTAGCCACTTGGCAAGTTATTTACTTACATAGGCCTCAGTGCCATACCTGGTTTAAGTTAGATTAATTTTGGTGGAGGAAAATTTAAACATCTTCGGAACTATACGTAATCAAGGTTCATTCCACAGATGCAGCTGACTAACGCAAATAATAGACAGGTAGCAATCAACACTAAAGTTCAAGATAAAATTAATGAATTAACCACTACAGTAAATCAAATTCTTAAAACTTCTAAAGACTCACAAGTCGACACTGGCCATCTATATGAAACACTCCTGGCCAGAAATAGAATGTTGATGATGGAATTGCAAAACTTGATGCTTGCCATTACACTTGCTAAAGCTAATATTGTCAGCCCCAATATACTCGATCACACAGACCTGAAGTCAGTTTGGCTTGAGGAACCCACTAATACCCCCATAGGGGACCTTATGTCCGTAGCGTCCGTAAAAATTTTACAATCTACCAATGCCCTTCACTTTATAATTAAATTTCCAAAGATTAAAAACGTTTGCAAAAAGGTCACTATATTCCCTGTCACTCACCGTAATGTTATGCTGCGAATAATGGACAACGTGGTGGCCATGTGGGTGGAGAAGTCCATACGATTAGGAACTGTGCCGTATCGCCGGGAGCCACGTTCTGTCAAACGTCATCAGACAGTTCATGCGCTAGAGAACTCCATGCAGGCGTACTGGCACACTGCGCAACCCAGCCAAGTGACCTACATCCCGTCACTCGAGTTGATGAAGGAATCCTCATCATCAATGACCAAACAGCTAAGGTCAGAGTAGACAACGGTACTGAAGTCTGGGTACACGGTACGCACCTCGTTACCTTCGAGAGTCATGCCTTCATCAACGAAACCCTCTACGTCAACCACGATAAGGCCCACACGAGAACTCCAGGGGTAGCAAGATCATCATTGCTCAACATCACATTCAATCAAGATGTGCTCAGCCTCCCTTACCTTCAACGATTAAACGAACGTAACGTGGAGCTTATTAAGGAGTTCGACAAAAACATCGACACCAACCAGACGTACCGCATATCACTGATCGTGGGCGTATTCTGTTGTGCGATGATCTGTGTCGGTATGGTCTATCTGCATTTCTTCAAGGCCAGAAGATCGGCAGCCCAACTGAAGGAAGTCATTGCCGAGATAGCGCCGGCCGAGGGCGGCCTTAATCCAGAGGGGGAGTAGTTAACAAGTTAACATAAGCTGACAGAAGTCAATGACATAAGCATTGATTTCTGTCCCTTATCCAACTCCGGCCGAAATTGCTGATGTTGCATTTGGGCCGGACGCTCGTGCACAGACGGCAAACACTGCATATTTGCGTGGCCGCTGTGAGTCTTTTGTTAGCTCTAAGTTTCATTCTTAAGTTCAGTTCATAATTGTCATTCAATAAAGCAAGAGCACAAGCTCATATGAATCTCCGACACTTAGTCGTTAAATCACTTATTAATTATTACACTGACTGAGTCCCTAGGCCAGCAGTATTGAAGGGAAGTCAACCTTCCAACCTAACCTTCCTATCTCAGCATTGGAGGTACCAGGCCAACCGGCCGCACACGGAGTAACCAGCTAACATCCATTGGAGACAACAGCGAGGGAATTCTGATAATTCATCTCCTGCTTACCCCCTTTCTTTCTAATTTATACATTGCAGCAAAGATATAAATGGAAAAAAGGTAGTCCAAATATAGAAAAATGGCAAATAGTGGTTTTAAAAGATGAAAACTGTCATCCAGCCAGATGGCCAATGGAAAAAGTAGAAGAAATTCATAAAGGCAAGGACGATAAAGTTAGGGTTGTCAAGGTAAAAACTTCAGAAGCATCATATACGAGGCCGATTACCAAGATTTGTCCTTTAATTGGTGTACAACAAGCTGAGGATGCAACCACAACTCCGACCGTAACCCATAAAAAAAGAGTTTCCCCTAGGTTATCTAATCTAGGTAGCATAATAATATTGACTTTGATTGCTTTGGTTTGCCAGGTATCCAGTGCTTCAGCTATAAAACCCAACAAGAATGTGTTTGATGTACAAAAAATGAATAGTACTGCAGCAATATATTTAGATCCACTAGGAGATGTAGAAATTGTAAGTACATCTTGGAATTAAGTGATTTATTATAACATGGATGCCTATTTCAAGATGATTTCAAAAGGAAAAGGACTGATAAAGGAAATAAGAAAAGTTAATTTCCTTTATCAGTCCTTTTCTTTTGAAATCATCTTGAAATAGGCATCCATGTTATAATAAATCACTTAATTCCAAGATGTACTTACAATTTCTACATCTCCTAGTGGATCTAAATATATTGCTGCAGTACTATTCATATGAAAAACTTCATAGCTTTAAAGACCAATGCAATCAAGTTTTGGATAATATGCAAAATCAGAACTAGAAGAGAATAATAAATTATTTATTTATTATAACATGGATGCCTATTTCAAGATGATTTCAAAAGGAAAAGGACTGATAAAGGAAATGAGAAAAGTTAATATTTTCTTCTAATTGTTCCCTGTCATCTTCATCCATTATACCAAATAAAATATGATACAATGAACCCATAAACTCGAAAGGCGCATGCTTGGTTCTTGATCTTGGATGTATCATAAATAATTTATTATTCTCTTCTAGTTCTGATTTTGCATATTATCCAAAACTTGATTGCATTGGTCTTTAAAGCTATGAAGTTTTTCATATGAATAGTACTGCAGCAATATATTTAGATCCACTAGGAGATGTAGAAATTGTAAGTACAGATGATTTCAAAAGAAAAGGACTGATAAAGGAAATGAAAAAGTTAATTTCCTTTATCAGTCCTTTTCCTTTTGAAATCATCTTGAAATAGGCATCCATGTTATAATAAATCACTTAATTCCAAGATGTACTTACAATTTCTACATCTCCTAGTGGATCTAAATATATTGCTGCAGTACTATTCATATGAAAAACTTCATAGCTTTAAAGACCAATGCAATCAAGTTTTGGATAATATGCAAAATCAGAACTAGAAGAGAATAATAAATTATTTATGATACATCCAAGATCAAGAACCAAGCATGCGCCTTTCGAGTTTATGGGTTCATTGTATCATATTTTATTTGGTATAATGGATGAAGATGACAGGGAACAATTAGAAGAAAATATTAAGAACTAATTAGGCAATCAGAGGAACATAGATAAATTAGTTCAAAAGCAAACTTCAGTTGTTGATTAGACTTCTAATTTATTAAAAAGAACATCCGAGGATGTCAACGCCAATTTTAGGAGTATGCAAGTAAGAATTGAATACATGACAGAAATTCTTAAAGAGAGTTACTATGTGTACAAAGAATCGATAAAATTCTTTATGGTAACCAAACAGCTTCACTCCGTGATTGAATAAGGTGAAAAGGTGCAATCAGGGATTATAAGCCTTTTAATTGATATTAATCACGGTAGGCTGAATACAAACATCATTAGGCCAAATCAGCTTAAAAGTGAGATTGCTAAAATTCAGGAAAATCTGTCGGAAAATCTAATAATTCCAGGGAAGAGGTCAGGAACGGAACTTAAGGAGGTGTATACTTTATTGATAGCGAGGGGATTATTTATATAGAATAAATCAATCATCAGTGCAAAGGTGCCTTTGTTTAGTAGGTATCCGTCTAAATTGTGCAGGCTAATTCCGTTGCCTATTAGGAATGTAGATAAAATGATAATGGTGCACATAACTTCCGAATATTTGATTTATAATTTTGAAATCGATTCGTATCATATAAGGAGTGAGGCAACCATAAATCTATGTCAAAGGAATTCCGCGAATGACAACGCATGTGAGGTTCAACCGTTAAAACCAAATAGAGCTTCAAATTGTGTATATAAAACACTAGTTGGTTCCACAAGTTACTGGGTAGAATTGGAAAAGAAAAGTAGTTTGCTGTTTAAGGTTCCGCTTAATACCAAAATAAGGGTGCAATGTACTGTCTCTCAAATGGAGTTGTGTGAGCTGCCTGAGCAAGGGATTTTCAGTATTGCAAGAACGGATGACAAAATTTTAACAGCCCATCATGATATTCAATCTGCAAGTGAAGAGACACTGTCAAACCATACATAGGAAATGTAAGTGAAGTTCCTAAAACGCCATTAAATCATACAATTGAAATTAATAAATTAAAGAAAGAAATAAAAGAGCTTAAAGAAAACCATCCACAATTGAAGGAATTGCATTTCCATCATATTTCCGGACATGCTGGTCTTATATTTTCATTGATAGTTATGGCAGTGTTGATAATATACTTTGTGAAAAAATGTTTTATTAGGCGAAGAGTAGAAGCCATAACTTTCGCCGGCACGTTGCCAGGAATTTAAAGTCAAATAATTAAGTAAAAAAATAAATAAATATATTAAAAAAATTTAAAATTTACAGTTCACTAAATCTTTGTTTGCTCAAATGTTGAAAATAAAATATATTTTTAATTAATGTCAAGCTTGCCGGGCCTATGGCAGAATGTTCATCAGAACACGAAGTATTATAATTTTTATTGTTAAGAAAGACAAATTCATGCCAATGTTAAATTTAAGCTATAAGAAAATCTAATGTTTAAAAGGAAATATAAATAAGATTTAAGTTAAAAAATGAAATGAAATAAATAATTACAGTCCACTAAATCGTTAAAGCATAATTGCCCATAAGCAATGTAATATGTAAATCTTATATCAGTTTTGCCGACCTTTGGCAGAATGTTCAGAAAGAACGCACATATCAGAGAGATAAGAGCGTGTATATGTTTAGGCAATAAAATTGTAACTACACCAAATTGTTGCGTCTGGTCTGCAGATGTCCTGCAAATAGATACATAGAAATAGGTAAATAAAATCAGTTTGAAATATTAACTCAACAGTGTTAGACGCTTGTTTCATTTACAGCCTCTCTAACATGCTTGGTCACAATGGCTTTAAAAATGGGTCTGTTCTGTGCTAACGACTTATATGACGTATCAAATTATGCATAATTCGTTACATTCTAAGCTTGGATTTTTTTAAAATTATAAAGTCTATGAATTTTCCAAATAAGGAATTGCCTTTTACAATCGACCTAACTATAACTCCTCAAATTGTTGATAATACGATTGCTTTTTTGTGTTTTCGAGAAAAGTATCATATGAGAGAACTCTGATCTATATATCTCCATATAACTTTATTCAAGTTTTAATATGTTTCTAGGGGTCGTTGAGACCAAAAAAATTCAATCTCTAAAATTGGGATTTGTTATAGACCTCATCAATTTCTAGTGTGGTCAATTTTATTCATGAATTAGTTTGATTTGAATTTTTTTCTTTTTTGGCAATAAACTCATAATAATCGTTTTTTTGTGATAATAATTTAGATCTGACACTGAGATAGACAATTGTTTTGCAATTTTTATAATTTAAGCAATAAATTTCCGCAAAAAATGACAGCGAATATTATTAATAGTAGTGTTACATTTAAATTCTATCTCTAAAATTGGGATCTATGTTATATACCTCTTCCATAATTTCATGTGTGGTCATTTGTATACCCTTGCAGAGGGTATTATAATTTTAGTCAAAAGTTTGCAACGCAGTGAAGGAGACATTTCCGAACGTATAAAGAATAAACATTCTTGATCAGCATCACCAGGAGAGTCGATCTAGCCATGTCCGTCCGTCCGTCCGTTTCTACGCAAACTAGTTCCCAAAAGTATTGTTTCTATTGCAGGTAGTATATAAGTCGGAACGATCCGGATCGGACGACTAAGTCTTATAGCTCCAATAGGAACAATCGGAAAACAAAAATTTTAAAATATAACTTTGTTGTTTTTAATTTTTTTGTTTTGTTTTTTTTGGGGTTTCGTAATATTTAAATACAACGTAAGTACGGTTTTAATTAAATTAAAAACGAAAATCTTTATGATATAGCTTCCATTGTAAAATCAAAAAATTAAAAAAAAAACTATATTGCTTTTTTCAAGTTAGCGGACAGCAATATCTTATAGCCATAAAAACGATGGCAAAATGCAGCGCAAAATCGACATAGCTTCATTGTTTAGGAATATAGGCATAGAAATCGAAATGTTACTTGCCGAAGTTAGCTTCTTTTTTGTTATTCATGAATTAGTTTTAATTTAAATTGTTCTTCAATGGCAATATTACTCTTAAAATAATGAATGTAAACGATGTATGTATAATGCAACCTGTAAAGGAAGAGAGTGTAAGTTGTCGTTTTGAAAGCGTAGAGAATGGATTAACTTTAAGTATTTTAAAAACAATAACACCACATAAGCTACCTACAATATGGCTCATTCAAACCCACGCGTCGCGCCACCAAAGAAATATTTTCATTGTTACCACCATGCACACAAATTTGCAAATTGCCGTTTTCTTAAATCAAGTGACGTATGAGCACAGTGCCCAACTAAGATTTCTCACGAAGCGCACATCTACATCTAACGATGAGTAACTAGGTCTAACTGTGTTCACTCCGGAAACGCTAACAAATGCTAGCTCCTAATTCAAAAACTAAAAAAAAACTAAAAAGCAGTCGTCTGATCTCGAGGAAAGGTAATTTTAATTATAGCAGCTTTTCGCGGTATTCGGATCGCCGACGTTATTCAGGGAGAAATGATGACGAAAACTTAACAAAGCTATAACGTTATTGGCGTTGAAACTCAACATTTTTCATTTTAACAGCTGCTGAACGAAATACTTAGCATGCAGTTCGGACTTGTTGGGGTATATTTTATTTGCACGCAATGTGCTATGCCCAGTCTCCCAGCCAAGTGGTTGAAGAAAAAAATTGTACTATACGGCTCGACCATGTCTACTTCATCATTTAATCTTGTCAGTTATTCTTATTAGTCATTTTTCAAACTCTACTTTATTTAATAAGACTCAAAATCATTCGAAAGTTTTAATGATTAGGATGTATTCATGCGGACCTTTGTTTCAAAACTATAAAACTACAGACACGCTTTAGTCGAGGTCCTTGACTAAAAGATACCCGCTACTCAGTTTCCCAATTTTAAAATAAATATGCCCCCAGCTGATGGCGCCATTTTCCGATCTGAACTGCAAACGCCACTAGCTGCGTGTATGATTTCGGCGTTCATACGGATAGATATACGGACGTATAACGACTCGACTATTAATAATAATATTATTTATATTTACCTGTGTAGTTGAATACATTTTTGATGGCTGTTCACAAGGATTTGGCCAAATGAGACGTTTATTTTCTAACCAGTGGTATTTCTCTGCCAAGTCGTAAAGGAATCCGGGTCGCCGTCCGGAAAGTGCACAAGCGACAGAACATCTTTTAAGTTATTTCATGTAAAAGTGTGCTGTTTCCCTGCGTGGATCTCTTGATGGTCTCCATTAGAACCTTGAACTTTTATTCGAACTTCTAGCTAATTCAAGCTCTGACTAATCCAAATATTCTAGCATTTGCATGCTTATTATAGCCTTACTTTATTTAGCAAATTCAAGTCGAGTTAACCGTTTAAAATAAACAGGCCTGATAAAGAAATTGTGAAGTTTTTCATTATTATTTATGTACCCACTAACAATTAGCATAAATAAGCTGCCCTTACGACACCAAGCAGTGTTTATTAAGCGCGGAGCCCTATTTCCCGTGGCCATAAAAACGAGATCGCGAGAGGTGCCAAAAGGACAATATAGAAAGTTAAGTTAAAATACACGTAAAATCTAATACTAATACTTTTTTTTATACGCTAAAACCAACGGTCTGATAATAGTGTGCTTTGTAAAACTCAATTATTTTTACCTTCACACTTTGGAGTGTTCACAGGTTGCTAACAAAAAAGGCTACTTACAATATTGGGAAATAGTATATACTATGAGTCAGGAATGAGTCTCCCAATAGCGGGCCATCTAAGTATACAATTGTCAGACAGGTGTTACCTTCTTAGTCTTCTTCGACTCATATGTCTGAATATTGTCAGGGCAAGTCTCATTGTATGTAAGAGAAGTTTTGTTCGGTAACGTGAGGCAGTATTAATAATAGATTTACCGATAGGATTTATTTTAAGATTTCGAAATATAGAGGAGTTTCGTGTATACTTATGGTCGTTAATCATATGTCTTAAAATTTTGGCTTTGCTCCAAAAGTGGATATTCCAAGAAAGAAATGCAGTGTCATCTGCATACGTCGCTGTTAAAGTATGTCTGCTTCTGGGCAAGGGAAAGTCTGACGTGTATATCGTATACGGAACAGGGCCCAGTACTTTCCTTGAGGGACTCTGCAAAAAGAAATAAACGAAGGGGATCAAAGTATCTTGGTGGAAGTATAGACTTAAGCTTGTGAGGAGTTAATAACTCCGCACAAATAAAAGCGAAGATCGAGAATACGGAAGCCTGTCAGTTGCTGGATACACAGTGAATGCGCGTAGTAACGTCACTGTGGGAAAAGAGAGTTTGGAAAATACAGCTGGATAGAGTTTGGAGAGAACGAGGATAGAGTTTGGAGAGTACGAGGGCAGAGAGTTTGGAGAGTACGTGGACTGAGAGTTTGGAAAGTGCGAGAAGAGAGAGTTTGGGAGAAGGGATAACGGTAGAAGACAGCGGACTTTGGACCCTAGTATAGTGCCGTGCACAAAGATGAAAAAGGAGAAGCCGAGGATTAACGGATTAACGGTACAAAGAGTCCTATATAAGCGGGTCCAGCGCTGGAATCTGGATCAGTCGATCACAAGGAGTCAATCCGTCAAGATCAGTGAATTACGAAAGTCAACCAAGTCAACCAGTAGCAACACGAGCAAGACAGCAACAAGCAGATACAGTCGTCGGAAGCAGCGCCATGGGAAGTCTACGTCGAGAAGTTCGGGATTGGAACATCAGGAATCTCCGAATAAGTCAAGGCGATTTGCTCCAAACTTTGTCACGACCGCACCCTGGCGTGGTGGGTCTGTCAGAATCGAACAATAGAGTCCTGCGACGAGAAACTGTGATCTCGGGGGAAGGTTCTCTAAGACCCAGCGTGCCGTGCTCGACTAAGCAGGACCTGGAGCGAAGGACGAGCGGTCGATTGATTTGAGGTTTCAAGAGGCGTTTTCTGAAGAGCCCTGCGATTACCGACGAAGTCCCAAAAACAACTACCTATCGACACCCCGAGTGCCAGAGTACCACACTACCAGCCAGGAAGGGCGAGCATTCGACCGTTGAGGTATTCAAGAGGCATTTGCCCTTGAGGATCCCAGCGGTTCAGAAAGTCCCGAAACGGCGGTCGTCCTAGAAGCAGAGCAGAGGACATCGGCAGCAAAGCGAAGTCGGTGAAGGATGCCTATCCAATGCCCGGCATAAATTATATCCTAGATCAGCTAAGAGAAGCGCTGTACATCAGAAGTTTGGACCTGAAGGATGGATAGTGGCAGATCCAACTGGAAGAAAATAGCAGGCCATATACAGGGTTGCCCATATTCGACGGACCCATCTGACGACGCCATAACTTTTGACAGAGATGCCAGATCGCTTAATGACATACCGCGTTTGAAGCGTCAGTCCAAGCAGATTTTTACCATGGAACAATACACGCCACGCGAGCGCTCTGAAATAGTTGAAATTTACATTCAACAGAACAAGTCAATTGTGAAAACTCAACGTGCTTTTAAAAAATTAAAAAATGTGAAAAGTGCGCCTTCTAAGAACACCATTAAGCGTTTATACGAAAAATTTACGAGTGGTGAGGCTCTTTCTAATCCGAAGAGGCCAAATAAAAGTCGACCAAGGCGATCGGACGAGAATATCGCTGCCGTACGAGCCAGTGTTGAGAGGTCCCCAAGAACATTCCAAAAACGCCGTTCTCAGCAGTTGGGCATGGCTCGGTCCACTTTACAACGGATTATTCGCGTTGATTTGCATTTGTTCCCGTACAAAATTCAATTGACGCAAAGATTGTTGCTTACGGACAAGCCTCGTCGATTGGAATGGGCCCAAAGAGTCATCGAAATGGCCAAAGATGACGATCAATTTTGGAACAAAATTATCATGTCCGATGAAGCCCATTTCACATTGAATGGGACCGTAAATAAGCAAAATTGCCGTATTTACGCCACTGAAAATCCTGAGAAGATTCAAGAAGTGCCTCTTCACGACGAAAAAGTCACAGTTTGGTGCGGCGTTAGTTCGAAAACGGTCATTGGGCCGTTTTTCTTCCAAAATGAAAATGGCCATGCTGTTACCATCAACCAGGAGCGTTATCGCGACATGATGACCAATTTTGTGATGCCAATTATTCGTCGAAAGCGTATGAGGCAGTTCTGGTTTCAACAAGACGGCGCTCCACCGCACACAAGTCGCATAACAATCGATTTTCTGAAGAAATTGTTTCCGGGCCGTTTGATGTCGAAAAGTGGTGATTTGGACTGGCCACCGCGTTCGCCCGATTTGACGCCGCCTGACTTCTTCTTGTGGGGATATTTGAAGTCAAAGGTTTACGTTAACAAGCCAAGGACCCTAGAAGAGCTCAAGGACAACATTCGTGAAGAAATAGCCGCTATTCCGGCCGAAATGTTGGCGAAAACGATGGAAAATGCTGCAAAAAGGGCACAATACGCCATCAACGCCAGAGGCGGCCATTTGAAAGATATCATATTCAAAAATTGATGTAAACAAATCTACTTGGAACAAATTAAATGATTAAGATTGCCAACCGCCAAATTTTTATTTTTTTCTTTGATTTTTAAAAAAAAAACATGGGTCCGTCGAATATGGGCAACCCTGTACGACTTTCACAGTTCCAGGCAAAGGTCTATTTCAGTGGAGGGTAATGCCGTTCGGACTACACTCGGCGTCAGCAACATTTCAACGGGTTTTGGACCAAGTAATTGGCCCCGAGATATCGCCTCACGCATTCGCGTACCAGGATCACATAATAGTAATCGGTCGCACGCTAGAAGAACACAAGGAAACCCCAAGAGAAGTATTCCGTCGTCTAAAAGAAGCAAACCTGAGGCTGAATCCAGAAAAATGCCTATTCTTCTGCTATACCTGGGTCATGGAGTGACTAGCGAGGGAATAGGAACAGATCCGGAAAAAGTACCGCCATCGCTTAACGGGAACCACCCTCGACCTTCAAAGAATTCCGGCAATAATGTATATGATTTATGATTTAAGCACTTCACTTTTCATGTTTGTCACAAAGTTTGTATTAGTATTGCACTAATGAATTGCCAATATCGATTTCAACTGTAATTCTGTGGGGAAGAGAGAGAAATTGTGTACAATTAAGACTTATTTCAGTTCTTACAAGTAAACTCCTTTATTCGTCCGTCGGTGGGATTCGATCCCAGGTCTCCCGCGCGTGAGATCAAAGAAATTGAATGGAGCCACATTCGCGCGCGAAGAACGCACGGCAAACCAAAGACTATATGATAAGGCGTTTGGGAAGAATAGTAGTTTAAAAAAGTTTTTAGAACTCGTTAAGTCGCAACTGTGAAAGTCGAAATATTTAAAATACATTTTCTAAGATGATATTTCATATGACAAAAAATATTTTAATTACTTTTCAATAAAACCTTTAGTCGTTCTAAGCATTACTTCTAATCTGTGTTTATAACACAAGTAAAAAATAGAAAGATGTATGGCCCGACGGCAGCTGAAATTGAACTTGCGGTGCTTAGATTCCTGGTCAGACGTTCTATCTCCTAGGCTACTCGGACAGGGTTAGAGCAAATTTATGGTCAGGGTGTGCTATTTTAGAAAATGTTTCCTATGTTATAGAAAATATTTCTAAATTTTGGGATTAATTTTTTTTTTAGAAAATATTTCTATATTTAAGGAAATATTCAAGAAAGGGTTTCTATTTTTAGGGTTATCGAATTTTTAAGGTAAATTTGAGAAAATTGTTATATTTTTTATGGTAAATAATTTTGTAGGGCAAAATTCATAATTTTAAGAAAAAAAATTCTAAAAACAAGTATCATTTTTACTAAAATATAGAAATTCTTTCTTGGATTTAGGGCGAGTTAAGTTTATGGCGACGATTTCTACATTTGAGAAACACTTTCTTGATTCAAGAAAAGTTTTTCTTGTTTTGAGAAAAAAATTCCTTGAAAATAGAAATCTTTTCTTGGATCTAGAAAATATAAAGTTTTAAGGCGAATTTCTAAAATTTAGGGTTAATTTTGCTATGAGTGTAGAGCACTAGATGACATTTGAAGATGGCAGACCCGGTGCTAGCATGCACGGACTTTAGTAGAAGCAATACTAACCCAGGACACCAAAAAGGGCGAAAGGGTAATATCTTACTCGTGCCGGGCACTGAACGGCGTAAAAAAAATTATTCAACCACAGAAAATGAAGTGCTTGCCAATTGTTTGGGCGATCCGAAAGCTTAAGCCGTATCTAGAAGGTTACCACTTTAAAGTGGTAACCGACCGCATGGCTCTGAAGTGGCTCAACAGCATCGAAAGCCCTTCAGGAAGGATCGCTGGGCCCTGGAGTTACAGCAGCACGACTTCGTGATAGCGTACAGAAAGGGTCAGCTAAACGTGGTGGCCGACGCCTTGTCAAGACCACCATTATCAGGACGCTACGAGGATTAAAGGAGGCGGCGGCGCCAATAGCTTTAGGGAGGTGCAGATGGATCAAGGACATGGGCAAAAAGATCAGAAACCAGCCGCAGAAGTACCCGGACAGTGTAATGGAAGGTGAGACACTGTATAGAAATGTACCACACAGAGCGGGCAGCGAAGATGTGGCGTCGTGGAAGATGTATGTTCCAAAGTCGCTACGAGAAACTGTCATGAAGGAAAACCACGACGCACCATCGGCGGGACACGTAGGAAGCCGAGGGACAATTGCACGGTTGGCAGCCCGATACTACTGGCCAGGCATGCATAGAGACGCCCGAGCACATCTGAAAAAATGCCAAACTTGCATGAGATTTAATCCTAATCAAATGTAGGCGGCCGGCAAAATGCTAACTCAAGTGCCAGGGGAACCATTGGCCACGGTATGCGCAGACTTCGTCGGACCTCTACCACGTTCTAAGCACGGCAATCAAATGCTGCTGGTCCTGATAGATTTTCGAAATGGACAGAACTGGTGCCACTACGCAGTGCGACGCTCAAGAAGGCGTTTAGGGAGTTCATAATCGCAAGGTACGGGGTCGCAAGTTTCCTGGCTGCGATGGGTATCAGACAACAATCCACCGCACCCTACACACCGCAAGAGAATCCGACAGAACGAGCAAACAGAACGGTCATGACTATGATTGCGCAGTTCGAAAGGGAGGATGAGAGAAACTGGGACGAAAAATGGTTGAAGAAGTTGCTGGCAGTGAACACGGGTGTATCGGATTCCACCGGTTATACCCCGGTATTTCTTACCCAAGGCAGGGAGCCGCGACTCCCGAGCAGCCTGTATGATAAGGAAACTCTAGGCACTGGACGTATTACAGAGACCCCGGAAGAAAACGCCAACAAACTCAGGGAGGTCTTTCCGATCGTACGACGAAATATGGAAAAGGCATCCCAGGACCAAGCCAGAGACTACAATCTGAGGAGGAGGCAGTGGAAGCCAGTGGTGGGCGGCATAGTGTGGGCCAAAGAACACTACCTATCCAAAGCAGCCGAGGGAATCACTGCGAAACTAGCCCCAAGGTACGATGGTCCTTACCAGGATGTGGATTTCGTCTATCCGGTGATCTGCAAAACACGCCATACGCATTCAAAGAAAGAGCGGACGGTTCACATTGGCGAGCTTAAGCAGCAACAAACACACACTGCAAGCGAGCAGATGGCTGACACATGGGAGTACTAAGTACAGATCCAAGGCGATAGGATTATGCGTCAGGCCGAAGAGAAAGTCATCCAAACGGCACGGAGGAAAGATTTACACTAGGATTTCACATTGATCCGGACTGCTAGGCGACAGGATTAGGCGTCAGGCCGAGGCGAGAGTCATCCATACGCCACGCAGAAAGGACAATCACAAGGATAAGACACAAGGACATGAACAAGGGTGTGGGAAGAACCAGTCCGCAAGGCAACAGGATTCAGCGTCGAGCATTCGCCAGAGTCATCTGTGATTACGGATACGACACAACGACAGTAGCAAAGGCATATATAATTCCATCGCACAAGGACACCCCAAGGATACCTCAAGGGTACCCTAAGGATACTCCAAGGATACCACAAAGATACCCTCAATGATACACGCAAGGCTACACCAAGGATACCTCAATGATACTCCAAGGATACCCCAAGGGTACCTTAAGGATACCCCAAGCATAACCCTGGGATACCCCAAAGATACCCAGGGATAGCCCCAGGACATCCTAAAGATACCCTCAAGGATACACGCAAGGCTATACCAAGGATACCCAAAGGATACCCTGAGGATACCCCAAAGATAACCTCAAGGATACCCGCAAGGCTACACGAGGATACCCAAAGATGACAAGCAAAGATCCAAAAACTTCATGCTTCAGAATAAAATCCATTAGCGACTGCAGCTTTTGTCTGAAAACACGTGCTGTAATATCATGTCTATCCACAGGAGATTGTCCAGGCAATAACAGCTGCTGTATCTCTTTCCAAGATGGATTGTATGTGAAAGTGATGAATAAATCTGGACGGCCGTATTTACGGACATATGCCATTGCATCTTGAGCATATTCATGCATGTGCCGTGGTCCGCCTCTGAATGAAGACGTCAAAATAGTTAGCATTCCAACGTATGTTGTATTCTTGTCATTTCTAACTGCGTCTCGCAAATGAATATATTCTTCTGACCGGAGTTTGGTCTGATTCAATTTGATAAAGAGCAAACGTTCGGTTTCAATTTTCGCATACATATCAACAATGTACTGATGAAGCAACTGGCGGCATTTCAATACATAAATGTTGTCGTTCCTGAACGGTATGCATCGCGCTGCACTTTTTATTTGTTTCCTCGCCACTGACAGGATTTATCATCTTCACATTAAAATGATATCCATCAGCACCATCCCAGATAATAATAAGATACTGCAGAGCATCGTAGCAACGGTGAGTTTCTGCGACGATTAGCAAACTTATTATTTCGTCGATGGAGAACAATATAAAGTGGTTGGAACTGATCTCCAACTATGACAATCGCCACTTCGTCTATAGTTAGAAAATTATATCTCCTTACATGTTCTCCAGCAGGTATTTTATCCGCGTGAATAACAATTTTATGCGTATCCGAAGGCATCATACGATTGATTTTTGAACAAACGCACCAAATTGTTTCTTTCGTGAAGAAGCTTCTGTATCTGCGCAATGATGGTCATCAGCGTGGTATATATTCCATTACGCGCCTCGACTTCATCTCTATCATGTCCAATGAAATACATTAGGAGAAATTTATGTTCACTGTCTCGTAACGGAAGCAGGGATCCAGCTTTGTGATATATTTGTCCTCTGATTTTGAAATCAGGACCAATCTGATGCAGAAATAAGCACCAAATGACGTCATTTGAAAGCAATAGTTGTATTTCCGAATGTTCGATAGAAAATGCTTTAATTCAGCAGTACATCCATCAATTAGAGTGCACAGAGGCTATGGTTGTACTTCTATTTGAGGCAACCAATTCCATTCGGTTCATTTTTGATCTTTATGGTAGTGTGTGCAGACACCATAACAACATTACAACTTTCGCTATGGTTAACTCCTGGATTAATCATTCTTTTCTTTATTGAGTTGGATTAAGAACTGACTTTAATTAAGCTAAACCATTATTCATTATGACTACGCGTCGTTCCATCGCTGCCGCCGTCTCTGCCGCTGTTGCTGCTTCTGCTAACGTTTTTTGTTATTATTGGTTGCTGCTATTCTTCGCTGTCGCTGTTGGCCAAATTTAATTGTCATTGGCCAATGCATTTAAATTATAGTTTTTGTTGTATGCACTTGGCCAAGTTCGATCAACTTTGGAAATTGGCTATTCTGCATTCCCACGATCGCTGCCGGAAAGGTGCAAGCTCAGCGCACGTGGCTTAGCTCGTGTGAACTTATTGGGGGCATTTGTTGCGCAATCAATTCTTACTCTTACTTATGTCTGGGTCTTTATATAATTTTAGGTGTTAACTCTTCCCTCCTTAAACGCGACTGTCCTCGGTCGCAACGACGTAGAGAATAGGTCCAGAATGTGGGGGATTTTCTTGCGTTTCTGGCACGGAAGCTGATGTACTTTCCGTCGATTTACGTCTTCGTAGGAGTTCCGTGATCGATCCTATTATTAGTAGAAGTAGAATGATGGCCGATCCGTAGCTAACGGAAGATTCTATAGTTGTTTTGCTTCTTAGTTTTTCCAGCGCTTTTGTGTTGTTTATATTGAGTTCCTTGACCATTTGTAGTGAGAGAACTTCCTCTAACTTCGTCTTTTCTCCCATTAGTTGGAATAACGGTGGTTCTGGTTCGACTAAGTTGACCTCTTTTGATTTGTAAGTAGTTTCGCCAATAGTTACTGTTGAATTACGGTATTGTATTATAAAGGAGCCTTGCAGTTGTAGAAGTTTTTCGTCTAGCGAGACTGGCCCATTGAAGTTGTTCAGTAGTATGGTGCCTGGCAGTATTTCCTCGAAATCTGGGATGTGTTGATTGTTGATCATCTTACATTCAGGTTCTTGAAGGTTCAGGAGAGCGTTTACACAAGTGTCATTGCTTAAATCTAACAAATTTTCTGAATTACAAATTGTCTTATCATTATGGGATTCGCAAAGGTTTTTTAATTGCAAATAATTGTCTCTTACACTCTAACAAATTTTCGTATTTTATATCATTGATTATTTGGGCTTTTTTTATTGCTTTAATTTTTAAAGTTCTACAATTATCTGTTTTAATAGTTGGGAGGCTAATAATATAGATGAGGTCGTTGCCATTTGTGGCTAATTTAACTTTAGCAAATTCCAATAATTCTTCTATGTTAAAAGATAAGTCGTTTTCCTTTTTAAAGATATCTTCCACTACTGTGGTTTCTGTGCTTGTGCATACAAAAGAGTTTATTGTGTTAGATTTGGCCCATGTAATTGCGTATATTATATTGGTTATTTCTTCTTTTATTAATTAAATTTTATACTTTAAAATATTTGCTTTCTGATTTACGATTTCTTCCGGGCTCTGGGTAACTTTTAATATTGCGTTAGTTGCATTAGTAAGCTGGTTAATTTTTTGGTTAATTAATCTGTTAATTACTACTTGTTTATTGTTGTTTTCTAATTGCTCATTAATCTTATTTTCTAAGATCTCATAATCGTGGTGGTCTGGTGATTCCGCCAGCCATTTCCATGCAGTACCTATTGCTTCTATTGCCCTTTTTTGTCTTTTTTGTGTTTGGAGAATGCGTAAATCAGTATGAATCTGTTTTAATTCGTATGAGAGATAGGGGTGTAATGGATGAGATGGGGTGAGTGAATGAAATGAATCTTCTAACTTCGCCAGAGTTTCTTAATAGCTGTGTAAGTTAAAGATGTGGATGATTTTAAATGTTCCGTCTTGCTTATTATCCATTTCGGCATACCGAAAGGAATCAACATTTCCCTCAACGGTTTTTTAATATCTTCAGATGCCCTTGACTCTAAAATTTCTATTTGAGCATATTTAGAAAATTTGTCAATACCTGTTAAGATTCTATGTTTTTCTGTAATATAAATATCAATGTGAACTATTTCTCCTGGAAAATTAGGAATGGGTGTTGGTTGGAATTCTCCTCTTGGGGGGTGTCTATCATATTTTGATTCTTTACAAGTTTGACAGGCTTGAACTATTGCTTGGATTTTCTTTATTGCTTGTGGAAAAAAATAATTGTTTTAAAATTTGTATTTTATTTTCTTTTGCTTCTCTATGGGCTCTTTTATGTTCGAGGGTAGTTATTTCGTTTTTTTCAGATTCTGAAGTTACATCGTCTATTTCGTTTTGAGTAAACCTTATTTTTTACGAGGAGATTTATAATTGATTTTTGAGACTCGGTCATATGGCTGATTTGCGGTCCAATGGTATTTACTGCTTGTGTTGCTAATTGGTGAATTTTAATTTTGCGTTTATTTCCGAGAATTAATGTATCGTTCCTCACATCTATAATAGCTCCTAGGCTTTTCATTGTGTCATTGCCCAGTATACCGTGAAAGGTTTTTAATGTTTCTAGTTTTTAATGTTTCTAAAATTTTAGGGAGCTTAAGTATTGCATGTTGTGTTATTTTAGTTGTACCTCCGACTGAGCTAACGGAAGAATTTTCCTCATTTTGTTTTGGGTTTGGTACTAATTGGTTTTGAATATAATTTTGGTTTGAGCCCGTGTCTATTAAAAATTTTAGGATTTTTCCGTTCCCCGTGGTTACTTTAAAGTAAGGTAATGAGGAACGATTTATTCTAAAAAATAAAGCTCGGAGATATCTATGTATTCCTGCTGCTCAGTATCATTTTGCCATACATATTCTTCCTGAAGCTCGTTTACATTATTTTCTTCTACCAACTGATAATATTCTTGCTCTGGGCTTGGTGTAGTTTCTTCTGAATTTTGTTGTGCGGTGCTTTCTGTCTCTGGCTGAATATGGAATTGCCGTGGCATTTTGTTATTGTTTGTAACGTTGGAAGCACTAAGAGGTCTTTTCCCTGCGTAATCGTTATTTGCCGGCCTGTTCATGTAATTTATATGACGCGAGCGAACTGACTGATCGACCTCCATAGGTACCGGTTTCGGTTGGGGTCGTGGGGGAGGTTTTGGGGTGCTGTAGGATGCTACTGCACCGGACTGATTTGTATAGGGCTGTTTATAAGGTTTAAATTGGTTAGGCTGGGTAATTGGGGTTGCTCCAGTTACTGGTACCCATTGCGTTTAGTTCGGGTTATGATAGAGTTGTGGATGGAAGTTTTGTTTGACGGAAGGTTATTAATTAAAGAAATATTGTGTGTCTTTGATTATAGTGTAAATTTTTGACTTTTTGTCTGTGTATTTTTTCTTTAAGCTTAATTTCTTAATTTCTTTCGTATAGTATTTTTAATATTTTTCAATTTAAATTTGTTTCCTTTGATAGATTGCTTAAAACTATTCTTACAGTAATAACATATCTCGGCGTGCTCTCGTGACGACAGGATCGACAGATTCCGATTTATCCCACGCTGCAGCGATCTCTCCTGAGTGCGGGTTTACTAAGGGGCCTCCTCTGTACCTTACTCACGTTCCCTCCGAACGGATACTAAAGGGATCACGGCGATAATTTTGGCCTGATTAGTCCACTAGGCACAAGTTCTTTTTTTTCAGGAGTGACGATATTGTGGCGTTTTTTAAACGGCACTTTCGCACTTCCGGGTCTCGGATTTTTCTTTTCACTTCTCAAGGATTAGGCGGAGGTTCAAACGAAACGTCGGGATTTTTTACTTTCCCGAACTTCACGAGACGCGGAACTTGTTATCCTTTCGCGGCTTTTAATCAGGTCCCTGTTCGGGCGCCAGTTAAAAGATTGATTATAATTTTATATAAAAAAAATCATTCTTTTCTTTATTGAGTTGGATTAAGAACTGACTTTAATTAAGCTAAACCATTATTCATTATGACTACGCGTCGTTCCATCGCTGCCGCCGTCTCTGCCGCTGTTGCTGCTTCTGCTAACGTTTTTTGTTATTATTGGTTGCTGCTATTCTTCGCTGTCGCTGTTGGCCAAATTTAATTGTCATTGGCCAATGCATTTAAGTTATAGTTTTTGTTGTATGCACTTGGCCAAGTTCGATCAACTTTGGAAATTGGCTATTCTGCATTCCCACGATCGCTGCCGGAAAGGTGCAAGCTCAGCGCACGTGGCTTAGCTCGTGTGAACTTATTGGGGGCATTTGTTGCGCAATCAATTCTTACTCTTACTTATGTCTGGGTCTTTATATAATTTTAGGTGTTAACTCTTCCCTCCTTAAACGCGACTGTCCTCGGTCGCAACGACGTAGAGAATAGGTCCAGAATGTGGGGGATTTTCTTGCGTTTCTGGCACGGAAGCTGATGTACTTTCCGTCGATTTACGTCTTCGTAGGAGTTCCGTGATCGATCCTATTATTAGTAGAAGTAGAATGATGGCCGATCCGTAGCTAACGGAAGATTCTATAGTTGTTTTGCTTCTTAGTTTTTCCAGCGCTTTTGTGTTGTTTATATTGAGTTCCTTGACCATTTGTAGTGAGAGAACTTCCTCTAACTTCGTCTTTTCTCCCATTAGTTGGAATAACGGTGGTTCTGGTTCGACTAAGTTGACCTCTTTTGATTTGTAAGTAGTTTCGCCAATAGTTACTGTTGAATTACGGTATTGTATTATAAAGGAGCCTTGCAGTTGTAGAAGTTTTTCGTCTAGCGAGACTGGCCCATTGAAGTTGTTCAGTAGTATGGTGCCTGGCAGTATTTCCTCGAAATCTGGGATGTGTTGATTGTTGATCATCTTACATTCAGGTTCTTGAAGGTTCAGGAGAGCGTTTACACAAGTGTCATTGCTTAAATCTAACAAATTTTCTGAATTACAAATTGTCTTATCATTATGGGATTCGCAAGGTTTTTTAATTGCAAATAATTGTCTCTTACACTCTAACAAATTTTCGTATTTTATATGATTGATTATTTGGGCTTTTTTTATTGCTTTTATTTTTAAAGTTCTACAATTATCTGTTTTAATAGTTGGGAGGCTAATAATATAGATGAGGTCGTTGCCATTTGTGGCTAATTTAACTTTAGCAAATTCCAATAATTCTTCTATGTTAAAAGATAAGTCGTTTTCCTTTTTAAAGATATCTTCCACTACTGTGGTTTCTGTGCTTGTGCATACAAAAGAGTTTATTGTGTTAGATTTGGCCCATGTAATTGCGTATATTATATTGGTTATTTCTTCTTTTATTAATTAAATTTTATACTTTAAAATATTTGCTTTCTGATTTACGATTTCTTCCGGGCTCTGGGTAACTTTTAATATTGCGTTAGTTGCATTAGTAAGCTGGTTAATTTTTTGGTTAATTAATCTGTTAATTACTACTTGTTTATTGTTGTTTTCTAATTGCTCATTAATCTTATTTTCTAAGATCTCATAATCGTGGTGGTCTGGTGATTCCGCCAGCCATTTCCATGCAGTACCTATTGCTTCTATTGCCCTTTTTTGTCTTTTTTGTGTTTGGAGAATGCGTAAATCAGTATGAATCTGTTTTAATTCGTATGAGAGATAGGGGTGTAATGGATGAGATGGGGTGAGTGAATGAAATGAATCTTCTAACTTCGCCAGAGTTTCTTCATAGCTGTGTAAGTTAAAGATGTGGATGATTTTAAATGTTCCGTCTTGCTTAGCCGCTAATCCGGTTTCGAGTGAGATGATTTGTGAGTTGGAGTAGTCGCGTTTACTGATATTTTGAGTTCATCTTCTAACATGAACTTGATTGCTGCTGAGCCTAATGAGCGTTCGTTGTCCATTATTATCCATTTCGGCATACCGAAAGGAATCAACATTTCCCTCAACGGTTTTTTAATATCTTCAGATGCCCTTGACTCTAAAATTTCTATTTGAGCATATTTAGAAAATTTGTCAATACCTGTTAAGATTCTATGTTTTTCTGTAATATAAATATCAATGTGAACTATTTCTCCTGGAAAATTAGGAATGGGTGTTGGTTGGAATTCTCCTCTTGGGGGGTGTCTATCATATTTTGATTCTTTACAAGTTTGACAGGCTTGAACTATTGCTTGGATTTTCTTTATTGCTTGTGGAAAAAAATAATTGTTTTAAAATTTGTATTTTATTTTCTTTTGCTTCTCTATGGGCTCTTTTATGTTCGAGGGTAGTTATTTCGTTTTTTTCAGATTCTGAAGTTACATCGTCTATTTCGTTTTGAGTAAACCTTATTTTTTACGAGGAGATTTATAATTGATTTTTGAGACTCGGTCATATGGCTGATTTGCGGTCCAATGGTATTTACTGCTTGTGTTGCTAATTGGTGAATTTTAATTTTGCGTTTATTTCCGAGAATTAATGTATCGTTCCTCACATCTATAATAGCTCCTAGGCTTTTCATTGTGTCATTGCCCAGTATACCGTGAAAGGTTTTTAATGTTTCTAGTTTTTAATGTTTCTAAAATTTTAGGGAGCTTAAGTATTGCATGTTGTGTTATTTTAGTTGTACCTCCGACTGAGCTAACGGAAGAATTTTCCTCATTTTGTTTTGGGTTTGGTACTAATTGGTTTTGAATATAATTTTGGTTTGAGCCCGTGTCTATTAAAAATTTTAGGATTTTTCCGTTCCCCGTGGTTACTTTAAAGTAAGGTAATGAGGAACGATTTATTCTAAAAAATAAAGCTCGGAGATATCTATGTATTCCTGCTGCTCAGTATCATTTTGCCATACATATTCTTCCTGAAGCTCGTTTACATTATTTTCTTCTACCAACTGATAATATTCTTGCTCTGGGCTTGGTGTAGTTTCTTCTGAATTTTGTTGTGCGGTGCTTTCTGTCTCTGGCTGAATATGGAATTGCCGTGGCATTTTGTTATTGTTTGTAACGTTGGAAGCACTAAGAGGTCTTTTCCCTGCGTAATCGTTATTTGCCGGCCTGTTCATGTAATTTATATGACGCGAGCGAACTGACTGATCGACCTCCATAGGTACCGGTTTCGGTTGGGGTCGTGGGGGAGGTTTTGGGGTGCTGTAGGATGCTACTGCACTGGCCTGATTTGTATAGGGCTGTTTATAAGGTTTAAATTGGTTAGGCTGGGTAATTGGGGTTGCTCCAGTTACTGGTACCCATTGCGTTTAGTTCGGGTTATGATAGAGTTGTGGATGGAAGTTTTGTTTGACGGAAGGTTATTAATTAAAGAAATATTGTGTGTCTTTGATTATAGTGTAAATTTTTGACTTTTTGTCTGTGTATTTTTTCTTTAAGCTTAATTTCTTAATTTCTTTCGTATAGTATTTTTAATATTTTTCAATTTAAATTTGTTTCCTTTGATAGATTGCTTAAAACTATTCTTACAGTAATAACATATCTCGGCGTGCTCTCGTGACGACAGGATCGACAGATTCCGATTTATCCCACGCTGCAGCGATCTCTCCTGAGTGCGGGTTTACTAAGGGGCCTCCTCTGTACCTTACTCACGTTCCCTCCGAACGGATACTAAAGGGATCACGGCGATAATTTTGGC
Organism: Drosophila carrolli; assembly: GCA_018152295.1. Lineage (NCBI taxonomy): Eukaryota > Metazoa > Arthropoda > Insecta > Diptera > Drosophilidae > Drosophila > Drosophila carrolli. Next base: position 2,041,432 of record JAECXJ010000021.1, on the reverse strand, counting down.
CTGATTAGTCCACTAGGCACAAGTTCTTTTTTTTCAGGAGTGACGATATTGTGGCGTTTTTTAAACGGCACTTTCGCACTTCCGGGTGTCGGATTTTTCTTTTCACTTCTCAAGGATTAGGCGGAGGTTCAAACGAAACGTCGTGATTTTTTACTTTCCCGAACTTCACGAGACGCGGAACTTGTTATCCTTTCGCGGCTTTTAATCAGGTCCCTGTTCGGGCGCCAGTTAAAAGATTGATTATAATTTTATATAAAAAAAATCATTCTTTTCTTTATTGAGTTGGATTAAGAACTGACTTTAATTAAGCTAAACCATTATTCATTATGACTACGCGTCGTTCCATCGCTGCCGCCGTCTCTGCCGCTGTTGCTGCTTCTGCTAACGTTCTTTGTTATTATTGGTTGCTGCTATTCTTCGCTGTCGCTGTTGGCCAAATTTAATTGTCATTGGCCAATGCATTTAAGTTATAGTTTTTGTTGTATGCACTTGGCCAAGTTCGATCAACTTTGGAAATTGGCTATTCTGCATTCCCACGATCGCTGCCGGAAAGGTGCAAGCTCAGCGCACGTGGCTTAGCTCGTGTGAACTTATTGGGGGCATTTGTTGCGCAATCAATTCTTACTCTTACTTATGTCTGGGTCTTTATATAATTTTAGGTGTTAACTCTTCCCTCCTTAAACGCGACTGTCCTCGGTCGCAACGACGTAGAGAATAGGTCCAGAATGTGGGGGATTTTCTTGCGTTTCTGGCACGGAAGCGATTTACGTCTTCGTAGGAGTTCCGTGATCGATCCTATTATTAGTAGAAGTAGAATGATGGCCGATCCGTAGCTAACGGAAGATTCTATAGTTGTTTTGCTTCTTAGTTTTTCCAGCGCTTTTGTGTTGTTTATATTGAGTTCCTTGACCATTTGTAGTGAGAGAACTTCCTCTAACTTCGTCTTTTCTCCCATTAGTTGGAATAACGGTGGTTCTGGTTCGACTAAGTTGACCTCTTTTGATTTGTAAGTAGTTTCGCCAATAGTTACTGTTGAATTACGGTATTGTATTATAAAGGAGCCTTGCAGTTGTAGAAGTTTTTCGTCTAGCGTGACTGGCCCATTGAAGTTGTTCAGTAGTATGGTGCCTGGCAGTATTTCCTCGAAATCTGGGATGTGTTGATTGTTGATCATCTTACATTCAGGTTCTTGAAGATTCAGGAGATCGTTTACACAAGTGTCATTGCTTAAATCTAACAAATTTTCTAAATTACAAATTGTCTTATCATTATGGGATTCGCAAGGTTTTTTAATTGCAAATAATTGTCTCTTACACTCTAACAAATTTTCGTATTTTATATCATTGATTATTTGGGCTTTTTTTATTGCTTTAATTTTTAAAGTTCTACAATTATCTGTTTTAATAGTTGGGAGGCTAATAATATAGATGAGGTCGTTGCCATTTGTGGCTAATTTAACTTTAGCAAATTCCAATAATTCTTCTATGTTAAAAGATAAGTCGTTTTCCTTTTTAAAGATATCTTCCACTACTGTGGTTTCTGTGCTTGTGCATACAAAAGAGTTTATTGTGTTAGATTTGGCCCATGTAATTGCGTATATTATATTGGTTATTTCTTCTTTTATTAATTAAATTTTATACTTTAAAATATTTGCTTTCTGATTTACGATTTCTTCCGGGCTCTGGGTAACTTTTAATATTGCGTTAGTTGCATTAGTAAGCTGGTTAATTTTTTGGTTAATTAATCTGTTAATTACTACTTGTTTATTGTTGTTTTCTAATTGCTCATTAATCTTATTTTCTAAGATCTCATAATCGTGGTGGTCTGGTGATTCCGCCAGCCATTTCCATGCAGTACCTATTGCTTCTATTGCCCTTTTTTGTCTTTTTTGTGTTTGGAGAATGCGTAAATCAGTATGAATCTGTTTTAATTCGTATGAGAGATAGGGGTGTAATGGATGAGATGAGGTGAGTGAATGAAATGAATCTTCTAACTTCGCCAGAGTTTCTTCATAGCTGTGTAAGTTAAAGATGTGGATGATTTTAAATGTTCCGTCTTGCTTAGCCGCTAATCCGGTTTCGAGTGAGATGATTTGTGAGTTGGAGTAGTCGCGTTTACTGATATTTTGAGTTCATCTTCTAACATGAACTTGATTGCTGCTGAGCCTAATGAGCGTTCGTTGTCCATTATTATCCATTTCGGCATACCGAAAGCAATCAACATTTCCCTCAACGGTTTTTTAATATCTTCAGATGCCCTTGACTCTAAAATTTCTATTTGAGCATATTTAGAAAATTTGTCAATACCTGTTAAGATTCTATGTTTTTCTGTAATATAAATATCAATGTGAACTATTTCTCCTGGATAATTAGGAATGGGTGTTGGTTGGATTTCTCCTCTTGGGGGGTGTCTATCATATTTTGAAATTAATTTCTCACGAAGATATTCAAAAATATTGATACAATCCTCATTGAGTTCATACTTAACACCTGCTTTTGTGAGCTCCTGCAATGGCTTTGCTATTTTTGAGTACGCCGGAATAAATCTTCTAAAGTAAGAAAATAGTCCTAAACATTTCTGCATTCCATGGCGATCTTTTGGTATCGGAAGATGTTTAATAGTTGATGTATGCTCGTTATTCGGACTTATCCCTTTTTCACTGAGTGTGTATCCAAAAAATTCAATACTTTTGTAAGCGAACTGGCATTTATTTATTTTAATTTCCAATCGATATGCTGCTAAAATTCTTAATACTCTTCCTACCGTCTTAAAATGTTCATTCAATGTCTTCGAACCTATAGCAATATCGTCTATGTAAACTACTACATTTCCTTCGCGGATCAAAGGTTGCAGAATAAAATTAATAAATCTCATGAATACCGCGGGTGCACTGTCCGGAAGGTGTTACAAAAACTGTATATTGCACTGAACTTTCTGCTACTTTCACTTGGTGGTATCCACTTTTCAAATCTAAAAGTGTGAAGTATTGATTTCCTTCTAAACGCTCTAAACAGTCATCTATAAGGGGAAGCGGGTATCCATCACGAATGGTTATCTTATTAAGTTGCCTATAATCTACGCACATGCGCTTTTCCCCAGATTTCTTCTTAACAAGTACAATAGCAGAACTATAGGGCGAATTGCTTTCTCTTATAAATCCTTTTTTCAATAATTCGTCAACTTTAAAATCTACTTCTTTCTTTTCCTGATATGAAAGTCTTCTTGGAACAGAACGTACAGATTCTTCTGACTTTAGTCTTAACCTCATTTCGTAACTATTAAATAATTCAATCTTATTATTTCACTGAGCTGACTCCGATCTCTATCACTCAACTTTGGGTCAATGTCAAAACTTTCATCATCCTTAAATACATCTATACTATATATCTCTGGTATGCTGTCATCACTATCAATTTCACTTTCTTCACATAAGTCTTCAAAACTTCTACTGTCTATCAATTGATCACTGTCTCGATATGTTTCACTGTTCACTAATCTATTCAATGGTTCACTATTCTCTAAAATATTCAATGGTTCACTATTCTCTAAAATATTCAATGGTTCACTATTCTCTAAAATATTCAATGGTTCACTATTCTCTAAAATATTCAATGGTTCACTATTCTCTAAAATATTCAATGGTTCACTATTCATTAATCTATTCAATTCAATAATTTCTTTTACTTTATACTTAGAAATCAATTTTATTCCAAATTTTTCCAAAAACTTACGCCCTAAAAGAACATTAGTTGCAACATAGTTGTTGGGTACAACAAAAAATGAGATTTCTTCTTCTATGTTTTGAAAAACGAGCTTAACAAATATTTTTCCGAAAGTTTTAATCTTAAATCCATTAACTCCACAATAGTCAGTCGGAAACAATACATCGCTAATGTTTTTATAAGGAATGGCAGCGTGTTGAATGAAATTAATGGGGCTACCCGTATCGAACATGGCAGAAAGGAAGGTTACATTAGGCTTCATTTGACAATCAGTGTAAAAATATACTCCTACCTGGTTAATAATCGGAATAAACATATTTGGCTCCTCTTCGTCATCCCGTATCGGCTGGTTGTTGGCTGCTCCCACCATTTTTGGGTTACTTGCTGGCTTCTGTTGGCAATCCTTTAGCATGTGCTGGAGCGATCCACAGCGGAAGCAGGAATTCTTCTCGCGCTTCGGCGCAGTGCACGACGAAGCGTAATGCCCATAAGCGGAACAATTGTAGCAACGGATTGTGTTCCGATCTTTTCTAGTGTTTTCTGAGCGGAGAGAAAACTTAACTTAAAGACGATAGACGACAGATACCCTAACCCGAATGTTGTTTTTATCCTGGCAAGTTTAGGGAGGGCAAAACACTTTACCACATTGGATTTGAAGTCTGGTTTCCACCAGATACTTCTCGCCGAAAACGACAGAGAGAAAACGGACTTCTTAGTAGGAAATGGGAAATATGAATTTTGCAGGCTGCCCTTTGGATTGAAGAATGCGCCCAGCATTTTTCAGAAACCCAACGATGATGTGCTCAGAGAAAAAATAGGGAAATCATGCTATGTTTATGCCGATGACGTAATTATTTTTTCAGAAAATATGCACGATCATGTGAAACACATAGCATGGGTCTTGGACAAATTATATGAGGCCAACATGAGGGTTTCGCGTGAAAAATCTAATTTCTTTAAAGAAAGCGTAGAGTATTTAGGTTTCGTAGTTTCACGAGGAGGCATAAGAACATGCCCTAGCAAAGTAGATACAATTCGTAACTACGAACAACCAACCACACTATTTAATGTCAGATCATTCCTTGGATTAGCAAGTTACTATAGGTGTTTTATTAAGGACTTTGCATCTATTGACATCCTAAAAGGAGAGAATGGCAAAGTAAGCGCAGGACAATCAAAAAAAAATAACCGTTAAATTTGATGAACATCAGCGCCAGGCATGTTATTATATCCAAATTAAAAAAAAACATTTGACTTAACGACAGATGTGGAGCAAGGTGTGTTGATCCTGCCCACACTTTTTGCAAGCGTCGCCACTGCGACATTTTCCTCCCGAGTGCTGATGAGCCAAACAATTGTGGCAGTACTTGATAACCAGTACAGCTCGGAGACGCTTCTCTGAACTGAGCCTCAGGAATCGGTCGATCAGAGCGCGTGCTCGGAAGTGGGTACCGAGGTGGCAGATATCAATCATTGCCGTGCCCAAAAGAACTGCCTTTGAGCCTGAGGCAAAACAGACTTGTACATTTGAATGTTTATCGGGAATGTCTGAGCCTCCCGCCGGAGGATAGGCTCTAGGTCTCGCATTCCCAGAGGGAATTGGATTGTTGGAAAAAGGGGTGCCTCGATGCAAAAGCGTGTGATGTCCCCTCGGCATACGAAACAGCTGTGCGTTCTGGAACAATACCGGAGCTGATAGCCTCTCGCGAAGCAATTCAAACATAACTGCTTTTTTTTATGTAGCTTTCCCGCGCCTCGATTGCCATCTAAATGAAGCGAGGGCACAACCGCACTGGGTGACTCTCTTTAGAGCACAAATAGCTCTAAGGGATTTTTGTAAGTTGACGGACCACCAAGACTCTGCTTCATATCCTCAATGGCTTCTAAGGTTGTATACCTATCGCTAAGGTTCATCTCATTCCATGTAGGAATATCGGACTTTGATGTAAGGGATTGTTCCCACAAGGAAAGGGTCAACCTGGGCAACTTACTGGCGCACAGGTATACCAGCAAGCAATCCCAATTTTCTGTTGATATTTTGGAATGGGCTAATGCTGTCAGGCACCCTTGGATGGTGCTCTGAAGCTCTTTTATGGAGTGACCAGTTTCGGAAATTACGGAACTCAAGTTAAATAGGAGCTTGAGCTGGCTGTTCACTAAAAGACTTTTGGTTTCGAAACGGTCTCGAAGCGCCTCCCAAGCGGAAGCGAAACCATCATTAGTGAGCGGGGACTTGGCAACAATTGCCTTTGCCTCACCGCTCGTCTTCGCGTTGAGATGAAATAACTTCTCGACCGGCGTCGAGAACCGTGTGTTGTTGACGTAGACGGCAGTGAAAAGGTCTCTGAATGTTGGCCATTTGAGATAGTCTCCCTCGAATACCTCTGTATCACATGGAGCCAACCGGCACCCGGACGGAATGTACGCGGACTGTTGCTGTGAACTGGCTCGGTCAATTAACTTGCTGAGCTGAACCGCCAGCTCTTCGTACACATAGTTGCAGAAATCTCCTCCGCCCCTTCAGTCGTAATACTGGAGATCGTGTCTAAACACGCTTCGAATACTTTCTCGGACAGACAGAGGTGACGGCCTTGGAGTTTCAATCGTCGCTCTGAAATGGCTCATACGGTCGGACACCGTAATGAACCGCGCGAGGGCTGCAATTGCAATTTCGTCGCTCATTTTTGCCTGAGAACGACTCGGTCTGGACTTGTGACCTAACTTTAGGCGTGAGCGGAATCAGAGACAATCGTTTCTGATTGCTCGTAGGAACAGACAACTTCTTGTCGCCTTCTTGGGTGGCTAATGAAGTTTCGCTCTTTGCCTTCGTTATTGATTTTGGGGCTAGTGGGCTTGAGGTGCGCGCGCGAGAAGATGCGGATAGCGATCGCGTTTTATTTGCAGACGGAATGTCTCCTGGCATTCCAGAAATCAGATTAACTGGGCAAACCTGTCTGGCTTTGTAAAAATTAGACCCGCCCGGAAAAGTCTGTCCTGGAATGTGGTCACGCTGTTGCGGATCACCGGGTTGGATTCGAAAAGAAAAGGGACGACGAAATCGAAAACTTCCGGAAGATACAGGTGCGGCCCCAAAATTTCGAAAACCCTAAAAGCGGAATGTCAACAACGTCAATGTATAGTGAAGCGACGCAACAAAAATCGTATGGAATTAATTTACTTTTGTTAAAAAAAAAACAAAAAAATTAATATATCGCAGTGGTAAGTATCCTTGGTATAGATTGCAAGCGGTCCGCTTCTGTTTGCTATTAGCGTTTCAGCTCCGGTCTACTTTTGGAATATGTGAAAACGGAACACTAGCACAAATTTCAAAGTTTTCAGAACAACATTTTTATGTGCGAGGAAAATAACAATGATTTGGAAAAAAATATTGTGCAAGATATTTGCAGTTGGTTGTTGTGCCGCGCACCGTCACGACTTGCATAAAAAAAACAATTTATTTATTTATTTTTATTTAATGGATGTGAGTCGACGGTGTGTGCGAATTAGCGCTGCTGAAATAAATATCATGCAAATTCTGGAAAGGCGTGTCGTGGTGATGGGTTCGGTGGAATCGAGTTATTTTTAGTAATATGTGTAATATATAATTATGCATATATTAATATAAGTATCTTAATCAGCATGCAACAGGATTATATGTGTGTATATAGTAGTTCTTATATTTGGAAATTACTTGATATATGTACTTACATTAATAAGCACGCATTAGGGTTATATGTGTGTGTATGGGCGTATGGATATGTGTGTTTGTGGGAACTCGGTAATGTATGTGTATAAATTGTAATTTAAAATTGTAATTTATAATAAATTTGAAAATTGGAGATAATGAGGACTGTATAATAAATGTCGCTGTAGAAATGTTTGTAGGGTGTACCGCGAAAGAATGTACGTGTATGTTTCCTTACGTACATATGTTGAGATGGTCAGGCATATGTACGTACATTAAAGAGTGTGCATCTGGATTATATGTCCGTATGAACAAAAATATGGAAATGGGAAAAGGAAAAGGAAAAGGAAAGAAGCCGGAAAATGGCGACCGTATGAAGATGGATATAGCAATACGAAAAAAGAAGCCGGAATTTGGCGATCGTTTGCACAATGGAATGGCCGATCAGACAGATATAATTGGAAAAATTGGAAATATCTGGCTGGTCGGCGGAAATAAGAATAAATAAGAACGGTCGTACTTATCTTGAACTGATGGACGAGAAATTATTGAAAATCCGCCGGTTGAACGCTGTTGCTTGCAATTTATTCTCCTCTTCTGGAATTATCCGGCTCGAAGGACCATGAAACTGTTGAGGGGCGGGCTTTCCAACGGGGTGAATTAAGTCCAGGAAAATGTGTTATTTTTTCACTTTATTTCTTAACTTGTTGAACTTCACTTCCTTCTTTGTACACTTGTAAATTAGAACTAACTTAAAGCTACGGGGTGGATGTTTCAAGAGCCGCTTGGAGAGCGTAGTGGAGACACTTAACAGTGCGAGAGAACGAGATGCGAAGATCTGGAAAAAACTGTTCTCTCGACTGTTAGGACTCCAGGGCCGGTTCACCCGAAATGGGAAGCGCCGCTTTGGCGCGAGCACCGCCATTTCATAGTACATCGAACGGACAAGTGGAAAGATTCCACAGTACACTGACAGAAATTGCACGGTGCTTAAAAATTGAAAGAAGTATTGAAGACACTGTTGAATTAATACTTCTCGCGGCTATAGAATACAAAAGAACTATTCACTCAGTAACAAATAAAAAACCCATTGACATAATTCACTCATCGACCATTGAGATTAACACAGAAATTAGGGAAAAAGTCTTAAATGCCCAGAACATTCAACTACAAAGATTAAACAAAACAAGACAAGACAGGAATTTTCTGGTAAAGGACAAGGAGCTCGTGAAATCAAATAAGAGGTTGGGAAACAAACTTTCAGATTTGTACCCTGAGTAAACCGTCAGTCTTAATAAAAGCGAGGGTGGTCCATAAGGACAATTAGAGGGAATTACAATAAATCTTATTTTTCTTTTTATTTTTTTCTTCGACACACTAGGATTTGGATGATAATACTTCTTGCCGTACCAATAGCAGCTAAAATGACCGACTACACGACCTCAAATTACAAACCAATCATAGACGGGCATGTGACTATTTTGAGAGACTTCCAATACCTCAAACACTCAACCAACCTAACTGAAGAAAATCGAAACGAAAAATACTTATTAATAATTGAAACCGCCGAAAAGTGACAAGATTTTGGCTTGGCTGCTGCAAAATTTGGGGGAAGAGAGAAGACTGGCCGATTCGATATTCAAAATACAACTCGTTTATTGTGCCCAGCAGAGCAGTTTTGTGAGAGCCTTTGCAGGCCCGCTGAATCCGATCTTAGCATAGATCTAACATAATAAGCGGTGAACTTAACACTGTTGGGCTCTCTTAAGCTGATACTTATTAGTATCTTAAAAAAATGTTAACTTCATGATTAGCTTCAACATTCCGGCCACCTTGAAGGACCTGACTTCAATATATTGGGAGTACAGCACGCTTCTGAATAGGACGCTTAAATACGCCTGTTGCGGTCTTGATTTCGGCCACTCGAATTGTGCCATCGGCCCCTGCCACCACGCTGATGACCTTGCCGGTAATCCAACGCTGGGGTGGAGTGTTGTCCTCGTGGATGATTACCAAGGCTCCGACCTCCAGATTGGGCGATGTAGTTTGCCACTTGGTTTTGTGCTGAAGGCTGTGGACGTATTCCTTGGACCACGCCTGCCAGAACCGCTGTCTGAGCGTGGATAGCAGTTGCCACCTCTTTGAGTATCTCAAAACTCTGGTCGGTACGTCTGGCTCTAATCCTTGCGGCAGCGAACGAAGGGCCTGCCCGATTAGCAGGTGCCCTGGAGTGAGCACCTCCCCCTCGTTGGGATCGGTGCTGGTTGGAGTTCGAGGCCGAGAATTGAGCACGGCCTCTGTGTCCGCCAGATAAGCCCTGACCTCGGCTTCGGTTAGAGACGCGTCTGCGACTTGACGCAAAAGAGTTTCCTTCGCTGACTTCACGGCCGCCTCCCACAAACCGCCGAAGTTCGGTGCTCGTGGTTGGATGAACCTCCACTCGATGTCCTTCTCCATGACGAACAGTTGAAACTGCGACTGCTGATCCTCGAAGGCGCTCTGAAGACTTCTCAGCTCGTTAATGGCTCCCACGAAGTTCGTCGCGTTGTCGGAATGTACTCGATGCGGTACGCCACGTCTTGCGATGAAGCTTTTAAAGGCCAAAAGAAAAAGGTCAGTCGACAAATTTGTAACGAGTTCCAGGTGAACAGCCTTGGAAGCAAAACAGACAAATACAGCAATATACATCTTAATGGGGGCCGTCCTCGACTACGCAACGAGACATTAATAGGACCAAACAAATCTACGCCACAAATATGAAATGGCCTTACGGATTTGAACCTATCCGCATGCAGATTTCCCACAATTTGGTTCATCAGAACAGGCTTATATCTAAAACAATGGATGCATTTTCGAACCACCCGAGTGCATTCTCTGCGGGCAGTTATTAACCAGATTTCTTGCCGAAGAAGACCCATCATCGTTTTTGCATTTGCGTGACAATTTCTCAAATGCAAATTTTGGAGATACAAATCAAGAATTTGGTTTTTTACAACGGAGTAATATCGGAAATTTAGCATTTTCTGCAAGATTTTACCTCCCACCCGAATTAGCGAAAATCCTCTACCAGCTTCAGAAAACTTTTGTATGAAGGGCGTCATCATCTGCAAACTTGGTTGTAAAACATGTCCTTTTTTAATTTTCTTGTACTCTTCTACCAAGACATTTTTTTGGATGATTTTCATCAGTTTAAAAAATGATAGTTGTAACTCTCTAGCAGTCAGACTAGGTTTAGAAATCTGTAAACGTATCCAAGAATTCTAATGAGTTTGGGAAACGATGAGATACGGGTAATAAATTCAAACGGAGTTGATAGCTCGACGGCTTTACACACATGGACAGCTCTTTTTAACTCTGATTTTTTAAATTCGGAAGGTATAGAAAAATGCGAGTTTTCTGGCCATGATGACTCATTTTCATACAGAAATTTCGGACCTTCGAACCAGATGGACTCAGTCAATTCACTTACATCGCAGCCACGGGACGCAATGTATGCCTTTTTTTTTAACATTTGCATTTTTAATTATTGGATCTTCTCTGAATTGAGACTATAGAACAAAAATCAGAAAAACCCAAACGAATACATTGTTTTCGCAAGGCAGACTTTCTGAGGCTAAATAATTCTATTTCTGGCTTTAATTGGTCTGATCTTTACTAATGCATTAATATGTCCGATGCAGTTTATGTTTTTTACAATAAATTCATTTTTTAATTCCTGTGTTCCGTGGTACTATCCGTCAATTTTCAATATATCAACTTGGTTTAGCAAAGAGTTGACACACTTAAGAAATGTAAAGTTTTAGGAAATTTAAAAATACCGGTGCTCAATCTGTTTTTACTAGATATTTAAGTGCTCGGTCAAGATTTACCGTCCTTAATGCTCAGTTAATAGTTACTTAAACCGTTGTAAGGTCCAGTTCTCTCAGGACCCGAAACAGTTTTATAATTTCGTTAACACCAAGCATAAATCTAATTCTTTTCCTTCCTCGCTGTCGTTCAAAAACATGACGGCAACCACAGATCAGGCAATAGCCGATTTATTTGCCCAATTTTTTTAAACGACTTACTCTACTTTAGATTATTCATCACAGCCTTATTCTTACACCATGTCCAAGTCAGTATTGCGCTAAGGTTTTTTGCAAACCTCTTCACTTATCTCTAGAAACTTCCCAAATCTCAAATATTTAGAAGGAATCATTTGTTATTCAAAAAAGGTAACAAGTTAGAAGCCAGTAACTACAAAGGTATTTCTAAGTTGTCAGCTATTCCTAAGCTTCTTGAAAAAATCATTACTCCTCATTTGCAACACCTTTGTAGATCAATCATTTCTCCGTGTCAACACGGATTTATCAAACGTAGATCCACAATCACAAACCTTCTAGAGCTCACTACATTTGTGATAAAAGGCTTCAATAGTAGTCTTCAAACAGACGTCATTTACACTGACTTTAGTAAAGCACTTGACTCTGTAAATCACTTACTTCTCATTCAAAAACTTGACCTTTTAGGTTTTCCAGTTGATCTGCTTAAATGGATTTCAAGTTATCTGAATGGCAGGTCACATAGGGTCCTTTTTAAAAATTCAATTTCTGAAATTCTCCGTGTTAGCTCCGGTGTCCCACAAGGGAGCCATCTGGGTCCGTTACTTTTTACATTATTTATTAAGAATCTTCCCTCAATTATAAGTCATTCTCGCGTACTTATGTATGCAGATGATGTTAAGTTGTGCCTGCAGTATAAGGACATTTCCTGCCATTTAGACTTGCAATCCGATCAGATAATTTTCAAAACTGGTGCCAAGATAATTTACTAAATTTAAACGCATCCAAGTGCAAGCTGATGACTTTTTATCGGGTCAATCCGATATACGCGACTTACACATTAAGTGGCAGATCTTTGGATAGAATAACTCTTGTAAACGATCTTGGCGTTCTCTTGGACCCTAACCTAAAATTTTCCAATCTCAAATCTTGACTCTCTGCCGCTCTTAAAACGATTAATACTAGCTTCATTGGCACAAAATTGATCTTACTATTACTTTTTTCCCCGTACTTTTACCTATATTTCCTTATCTGGCGTCTATCTTCACGCGAATCGTGCCGTACGATTCACGGCTGCGCCCCTCGGTCGGTTGGGCGGGTAAGTGAGCCGTGGGACTCCGCGCGAAAAAAAAATAATAATAATAAGTATATAGAATCTTAAATTAAAAAACTATCTGACAATCAAGGTGACTGGCGCGAGATTTAGGGGCTCTAATAACTATTACTGAGCTCGAAGGTCATTGCGTTGCAATCGGGTCCGGTTGGAGACCCTGGCTAGGCCCCTGGCGAGCTGGTTTGGATGAGAAGTTAGCTTGGAGTAGTAGGACGCTTTTTGTTTTGTTATTTCATCTTTAACGGGTAGAATGCCAAGATCTCTGTGGATGTTGTCGTTCTGAACATACCAAGGTGCCCCAGTGATAGTTCTCAGGATTTTTGATTGTGCTCGCTGAATAATGTCGATATTGCTGCTGCACGCGTTTCCCCACAATTGGGACCCGTAGCCTTAAGCGTTAAATTGTAGAGCAGGACCTTGAAGTCCAGGCAGAGGGGGGAGCGCGCGTTTATAAGCCAATGGAGACTGTTTGATTTTAGTTTTAGTTGAATTTTCTTAACTTCGATATGTCACCGCCATGTAAGTCTCCTGCCAAGGTACGTTACATCGTCAGCTTGTGGAAGTGGCGTGTTATTCAGGGTTAGCGGGGGACACTTTTGTCTGTTAAGGGAAAACGTTATGTGTTGACACTTTTGCGCATTTATTTGTATACGCCAGTCTGATATCCACCTCTCCACTACCACGAGATGATCAGCTAGTAGTGCTGTTGCCTGAATTGGGCATTTGGACCGACTTATGATCGCGGTACCGTCTGCGAAAGTAGAAGTAGTTAGCCGCTCGTTCGTGGGGATATCTGCGGTGTGGAGGAGAAATAGAGTTGGACCAAGGGCGCTACCTTGGGGAACTCCAGCCTCTATAGCGTAGTCATCGGATGTTGTAGTGTTGCATCTCACAACGAAGGCTCTGTTGTAAAGGTACGATTCAAGTATCTTGTGAATGTTTCCCGGCAGGATCGTTCTGATTTTATGCATAAGGCCATCAAGCCAGATTCGATCGAAAGCCTGTGCAACATCAAGGAATACCGCACTGTTGTTTCTGTTGATAGTCTGTTGACTTGCTCTATTGTTCCATGGCTTTCTTGAAAGCCAAATTAGTGTGCTGGAATATCGTGCTCTGTCAGATATAATATTATGCGCGTCTTTTGACGCCTTTCATTTTTCGAGCAGTTTTGACAGACACGAGAGTAAACTTATCGGTACAAGCTCTGTCTTTGTCGCTTCTGGCCTAGCTGCCTGAGGAGTCTCTTATGGGAATTACTGTTTCGGCCGGCGCATTTAGATTTGGGTGGGTGCTAGTGGGTAAAAGTTTCACAATGTACTGGGGTTGTGCTTTTACTTCTTCTTGCCTTAGAGCCCTGGTAAGTCTTTTTTCTTTTTATACTTATTCTTATTTATTGGATCTTCTCTATTACTGAAGAGACTAACAATAAGTTTTCAAATCTTAATCTATGTTACGTTAACTTATGTTATTGAAGAGGGATGAGAAATCATTCCGCTGTAGAAGGGAATGATAGCTTAGCCGGTTGAGTTGTCTGGCAAGCAGGTTAGGGTGATTTGATAATCTGGCTTCATATTTAATTTTTCTGAAAACAATTTCTTCTTTTACGGGATTTATATCCAGGTCTCTCTGGATGTTTGCATTGCGGATGTACCAGGGGGCTCCAGTTATTGTTCGTAGGGTCTTTGATTGTACTCTTTGAATAATTGCTATATTGCTGCTGCTTGCGTTTCCCCAGAGCTCGGAACCGTAGGTCCAGATCGGCTTTAAGCACGAGTTATACAGTAGTACTTTATATTCGAGTGGAAGGGGAGAGCGGTAGTTCATGAGCCAGTGAAGGCTGCTGGCCTTTAGTTTTAAATGGGTCTTCTTTGCTTCTATATGCTTTCTCCAGGTAAGCCTCCTGTCTAAGTGTATGCCGAGATAGGTGACTTCGACTGGTTGTGGAACCGGCTTGTTGTTTAGCGTCAGTGGTGGGCATTTCGACAAGTTTAGTGTTAATGTAATGAGCTTACACTTTTGCTCGTTGACTTTGATACGCCAGTCTGCGAGCCATTTTTCTACAGCTACCAGGTGTTCTTTGAAATGGGCTGTAGCTGTTTTTGGGCATTTCGAGCGGCTGACAATGGCAGTGTCGTCAGCAAAGGTTGATATGAGGGTCTGGCGGCTTGTTGGAATGTCTGCCGTGTAAAGGATGTACAAGATTGGTCCAAGCACACTTCCTTGGGGTACTCCAGCTTCGATGTTACGGATGGTTGAAGTTAAGGTTTTACATCACACGGTGAAAACTCTTTTTCTGAGGTATGACTCAGGCAACTTGTGAGTGTTTTCCGGTAGGAAGGTTTTGATTTTGTATACCAGACCGTCGATCCAGACGCGATCAAATGCCTGTGATACGTCCAGAAATAAGGCATTCAGTATTGCTTGTTTTCAAAGCGGCGTAAATTCAGATGTTAAGCGGTTTACCTGTTCGATAGTTCCATGCTTTCTAAACCGAAGGGATCGTTCTGTTGTTTTGAAGATGTGTTACTAGATTAACAAGAAGCAGTTTTTCAAATAGCTTTGATAGACACTGGAGCAGACTGATGGGCCGGTACGAGGAAGGCTGGGATTTGTCTTTTCCTGGCTTCGGGATCATTGTAATGACAGACTTTTTCCATTGGTCAGGAAAGTAGCCCCATTTCAATATTGAGTTAAATATAAATGCGATGCATCTGACTGCGCATGCAGGTAATTCAATTATCATTTTTGGAGAAATAAAAGCGTGACCAGGAGCCTTTTTTGGGTTTATGTGTTCTTTAATAGCCTTAAGTATTGTGCTGGTTTCAAGGGTAACTGGGGAGGACGGCGACGTAGGCCCGTTGGGCCTGGTTCTTTTCGGTAGAGAGGGCCTTCGACAATTTTCGAGATGCTTCATTAAGTCTTTTCTTAGTAGCTGGGGACCGATGAGTCTGCCAGTCTCTACGTTTTTCAAGTAGGAGAGACTCGATCTGGATACTTGAGCGTCTAGTTCTCAGCGGGTTTGTGGATGAGGGTTCTGGCGTAGAATGTTTGGCGGCAGAGGACATTACGTCCGTGAGGTGTTTAAGCGACTTATCAATGTCAGATTCAGAGGAAATTTCAGGATCAAGTTCGATGTGTGCACTTACATATTTTTTGTATTTCAGCCAGTTTGTTTTGTTTGATGTTAGATGTTGGGGGCGTTCCAGAAGCTGCGGCTGTTCAGATAGACAGAAGAGAACTGGCGAATGGTCCGATGTAAGCTCTTCTAAGGTTTTTATGTTTATCAGCCTGTGCGAGACTCTTCTAATAACAGCGAAATCGATAATGTCTGGTTGTTTATTTGGATCTGTGGGCCAGTATGTAGGCCTAGCTGGTGAGACAAAGTGATGATAGCGTTGTATAATTGGCGGCCTTTGGGGTTGATAAGACGAGATCCCCAGTGGGGATGCTTTGCGTTATAATCACCGGCAGCTATAAAGCAGCGTCCTAGTGAGTTGTAGAAATTCATAAACTCATTTTCTGCAATACTGAAGCGTGGGGGGAAATATATGGCGGATAGGGTAAGTGGGCCGCCAATTAGGTTTATACGTAGGGATGTGGCCTGCAGGTAGTTAGTAGCGAATGTCTCCAAGGGATGATGTTTTATGCGTTGTTTTATGAGTATACCGGTACCTCCGTGTGCTTTACCGCCCGGGTGGTTGGTCGCGTGAAATATATATCCGATGATATGGAAGTTGTTTTTATTAGTTAGATGGGTTTCAGAAAGTAGCATGATATCGATATTGTGGCTGTTTAGGAACTGTAGGAGTTCGTTTTTGTGCCGGGAAACGCCGTTTGCGTTCCAGAAGCATATTTTTAAGGAGTCCATTTATACAGACTTTTGTTTGATCAGCAGTTCCATTAGAAGGCTCTGGTTTCGCAGTAGTTCTTGAAGGGAACTTTGAATCGTCATCATGACGTTTGCAAGATTAGCTAGTGTAGATTCTAGACCGCCAAGTGTTTGTGGGGGAAGAGTTTGATTTTGCTGCGTAGAAGGTTGACTTGTTGTTTGGCCATTTTGGCTTAAGAGCGGAAAATCATTTAGATTTGATATGGGTGGCTGTGGACGCAATTCTGCAGGTTGGGCGGTAGATGTTTGTGAGATTCCAGGGTAGCGGAGTGCTTTGGCAAAGGAGACACCAAGAGTGGTTGTTGATGGGGTGAAGATGTTTGTTTGGGCAGAGTGTTGAGCGGCGAGTGGATTACTGCGTCTCTGATTTAGGCGGCTCTTGAATTCTTTGTAGACGGGACAGCCCCGGTAGTTGGCAGTATGATTTCCCCACAGTTACTGCATTTCCTCAGAGTAGGGTCTTTTTTGTTTCCCAGGCATGCTTCAATGCAATGCACATCTCCACAGGCGACACAAACTGGACGCAGGATGCAGTAGGTTCTGGTAAGTCTGCGACCAGCTTCCTTAAGACTTTGTTTTGAGGATGGCGATCTGCTGGTTTGCCAAGCACGTCTCAAACGTATTTTCTCCAGAAAAAGCTGTTCGATTTCAAGGTTAGTTTTGTGTTGGTGTGTGTACCCATCCCACCCTTGCGGTGTTGAGACTTTGGCTGCTGCGACGAGTAAAGACTCCAGTGCATGGGCCTAGCAGTCGATGTCCTCCTTGATGTTGAGCTGTGGAGTTAGTTCAATGTGGGAACTTATGTACTTTTTGAACTTCAGCCAGTTGGTTCTATGCGACGTCAGCCTGCGAGGGTTCTCCATTATTTCCGAGCTTTGAAGAAGAGTTATTAGCAGAAGTGAGTAGTCCGATGATAGATCCAAAAGCGATTTTGCTGATATTAGATTGCGAGAAATGTTTTTTGTCACAGCAGAATCAATTAAATCAGGTAGTTTTCTAGGATCAGTATTTAGGGCTGCCTGCTGAAACGTAGTCCAGTTTGTTGCATCCCTAGTGCGTGTGCTTGGCGTTGTAATCTCCTGCTGCTATGAATCGCTCTCCAAGTGAATTGTAGAAGTCCGTGAATTGGTGTTTGGTGACTGTAATGCGGGGTGGGCAGTAGACAGCGGCAATAGCAAGGTTGCAGTTGCCAAACTGTAATTTGATCGATGTAGCTTGCAGATGATTTTTTGTAAAGCGTTGGTGAAAGTGGTGTTTGACGCGGTCTCTTATTAAGATGCCAGTTCCGCCATGTGCTTTACCATCTGGATGATCGGTGCCGTAGAACGTGTATCCCCGTATTTGAAAGTTATATTTGATGGTGAGATGCGTTTCTGCGAGCTCATAACGTTCAGATGTGGTTTTCGTTCAGAAATTGAGTTATTTCAGGGTTATTCTAAGGCTAGGAATGGTTTATTTAGACTGCTGAGCTGCAAGCATTTGTAACAAAATGTTTTGGTTTTGCTTAAGGGTTTGCATGGTTGTTTTCATGAAGGACAAAAATTCCATCATATTTTGTTGCAAAGTAATCATCATAGATTCCATGTTACTTTGTGGCTGTCCCATGGCCTGCTGGAAGTTATCAATTTTCGGCTCTATGTGAGCTGTGCCTGATCTTAGAGCACTGGCGTAAGACATTCCGTTGGTGGTAATTGAAGGGCCAAATGATGATCTGGCTGCTTTTGAGAAGAAAACTTCCGGTGTGAATCTCATGTAAGTGTTTTGTATGTTCACGGAGCGTGCCGTTGTCGCTCGTTGCGTCCGACTTTTCATCACCTTGTAGACTGGACAACCTCTGTAGTTTGCTGTGTGGTTTCCTTGGCAGTTTACACACTTTTTAGTGAGAGAGTCTTTCTTGTTGGCAGGGCAGGGTTCTTATCCGTGGCAGTTTCCACAAGCTACACATACTGACCTGAGGGTGCAGTAAGCCCTAGTATGACCGTATTCCTGGCAATTTGTGCATTGCACTGGCCCGGTCCGTTTGTGCGGCTCTTCCACTGTGATCCTACTGTCCAGAAGGTACTGCAACTTGTAGATCGGTTGCACTGCATTTTTTTCAAAGTTCTACTGTCTGGCTCCAGCTCGACCTTGAAGAGTGGTTGCGGCTTCTTGTTTTTCTTCATAATGTTTATAACATTTTTTGCGCAAAAACCGTTTTCTTTTAAGGCCTCTGTAATTTCGGAGGGGGTCACATCGGGTTCTATTCCCTTGAGCACAACTTGCAAACCTTTGCAACTTTTCAGCTGGTACGTGTAGTATTTCTTTTTGGCATCGTTTAAGTACTTCGACACTGCTCGGAAATCGTCTTCGGTTTTGGTTTGGAGTTTAGTTTCGCTTATATTCCCTTTCATAAGCGGAATAACATGAAAGTTATCTTTTCCGACAAGCTCAACAATTTTGTTGACTTTAGTTGCTTTGGGGCTAATTGTTCGGACTCTGTTTCAGCCTCCACCAGAATGGAAAATCTATTTTCATCTAATGGCCCGGGATTTTCAGGGCCTTTGTTGGAACGATTTATTTGAACAATCCACGTTCTTACTCATTTGTTTATCATTCGTGCGCAAAGATTAATTATTTAATTAATTAAAATTTAGTTTACGATATGCGATTTGCATCGCGAAACCTCGCGTTTATTAATTTTTCGCACTTTTCGACTGATTGACTAATTGTTTTTCCGGAGCGTTAATAAAACACGTGTGCACGCAGCCGAAATTCGTATGATTGATGTCTGCTGGATTAATCTGCGAAGGGACATGTCGCCAGGACACATTTGTCAAGAACTTGTTTGACGTAGGACCAAAATTCTGCCAAAAGTGTGGCGGCGCATAATTCAAGCCTTGGTATGGTTTTCATTTTTAGTGGAGCAACTCTCGATTTCGCTGCTAGCAATCGACAATGAGCCTGACCGTTTTCGATTGCTCGAATGTAAATGCAACATCCGTAAGCTTGGCTGGATGCATCTGCGAAACCGTTAACTTGAACGGCTGAGCACCCACTGGCAAACGTGTACCTAGGAATTGTGACTGCGTGAAGATTAAGTAGAGTCTTCTTTAACCCTTCCCAACTCGTGTGTAACGACATCGGAATGGATTCATTACATTCCAGTTGAAGTTGCCAAAGGCTATGAAGAAGAATTTCAGATGTAAGGACAATGGGGCACAGCAATCCCAAGGGATCAAAAATCCGCGCGCTTACTGAAAGAATTGTGCGTTTTGCGAGAGTAAAGCTCCCTTTGTAAAGCTCTCATCTAAATGAAATCGAAATGTGTTCAGTGTTGTTCCCTTTTATACCCTTGCAGAGGGTATTATAATTTTGGTCAGAAGTTTGTAATGCAGTGAAGGAGACGTTTCTGACCCTTTAAAGTATATATATTCTTGATCAGGATCAATAGGGGAGTCAATATAGCCATGTCCGTCTGTCCGTCTGTCCGTCCGTCCGTCTGTCCGTCTGTCTCTCAGTCCGTCTGTTTCAATACCATTTGCAAGCTCAGTTTAAAAGCTAGCAATCTGAAACTTTCACAGTCGTCCTAAAACATGTGTACGCAGATCAAGTTTGAAAACCGCACCGATCGGATGTCTATATCCTATAGCTCCCATAGGAACAATCGGATATAACTTGCAAGAATGGAAGATATTTCTTATTTTTTTATAAGCTATTGACATGAATCTTTCCAAATCGTATTTTTTATGCATACTATGCTATTATGCTACTGACATACATTTTTCCAAGTCTTATTTATTTACGCATATCTTGATTAGGGTAAAAGCGCTTGCCGATCGGACGGGTATATCTTATAGCTTCCGTAGGAAAAATTGTTAAAGGCTGCAAAGGTATCCCTTTTTTTCTACTTTTATATTACATTTTTGCAGTATAAAAGCAATTGACATCAAACGATGCAAATCTAGTTTATTTATGTATACCTTATTCCTTTCTCTACTTTTTCAGTTTTAGCAATTTCGGCAAAGTCTGCAAGGGTATTAAAACTTCGGCTTGCCGAAGTTAGTTTCCGTCCTCGTTCTAGTTGTGGATGGTTTGAAAACCATTTAGACAGCTGAAAACCGCCACTATTGAGAATTTCTGACACTTGATCACACATCACGTTCAAGGTGTCAATATCATCGGCTCCAGTAAGCAAGTCATCCACATAACAGTCGTTGCAAATTATGTATGAACCAATTTCATGCTTATCCCTATTACGAACTCCAAGTTCTTGTAAGCTACGGATGGCTAAAAATGGAGCTGAAGACGTTCCGTAGGTGACTGTATTAAGACGAAATATTTTTAGCTCATCAGATGGATTCTTGCGCCATACTATCAGTTGATAGTTACGATCTTCTTCTATTTACGGACGTACTTGCCTATACATTTTTAATATATCTGCTGTTAAAGCGAATGGATTTCAACGAAATCTAACAAGTGATAATAACAGTTCCCTCTGAATAGTGGGCCCCACCATTAAAATGTCATTTAATGACTGCGCTAAAGTTGTCTTTGCAGACGCATCAATCACGACTCGAAGTTTGGTTGAGGTACTATCAGGCCTCAGAACGCATTGATGTGGTCCTGGTGAAATCTTATTGCATGTTGGAGACATATGACCCAGCTCCCAAAACCTTTCAACAAGTCCTCCTAAAACCATATCTTCCTTCGACAAGGCGATACAAGAAGTAGCTTATTTTTGTTGTTGCTTACACCGTCCAGAAACAACCCCTCCCAATAATGTTTTTTGTAGCAATGGACCTCCATTGGTGAGTTTGATTTGACCACTGCACAACAAATCAAAGAAGGAGTCTGCTCCCAGCAAAATATCAATTCTTTGCGGCTAGTGGAACTCTGGATCAGATAAGTCTACGCCGGCCGAAATTTTCCACTGCCTTGCAGGAAGTATATTATCTGGCTGATTGCTAGTTATGGTTCCCAGTACCCAAAACTCAGACGTAAAAATGTGTCCATTGAGCCGCGAATATAACGTAGCTGTGACTTCGCTTCTGGCAATGGAATTTGATTCTCCCACTGATGTGATAGTAAGACATTTATTTGTTCTTGACAATCTTAAAAGCAAAGCTTTCTGTCATGAAGTTAACTTGCGACCCTGAATCTAATAGAGGCCTGGCTCGATGGAGCTGACCAAATCGATCGCGAACATTAACAACGGCTGTTGCTAGAATTACTTGGTTAATTTCCGAAGTGTCTTGAAGAACCTGAGCCGAATGAGTAGAAGCCTGAGAAGTAGAAGTACCTTGCCCTTGCTGGTCCTGCCAGCTTCTACCTTGATGTGGCTCACTCGAGTTTTGGTATCGATGTAGTAGAGTATGCGTGTGAGCATACCCGATATTTGGATGCTGTGCATTTAAATACTCTATGTCCCTCATTTAGACAATTAATACATAATTGCTTCATTTTTGCAAAGTTAAAACGATCTAAAACTGGCATTCCGCTAAATCCCTGGCAATTACCTATAAAATGATTAGAACTGCAATATAAACATTTTGGATCACTTGTGTTCTTGACCCTGGAGCCAGAGGGCATTTTCGAAAAACTTTTTCCCTTTACCCTCGACGCTTCCTCGGCTGACACATGTTGATATCGTCGACCTAAAACCTTTACGAAATCAGATCATTTAGGCAGTTCATCCGTCTGAGGAGTTATTTTTTGATGAATTCAATACCATTGAATTTATTTGTGTAAAGTTATCGCTTCCTAGTAACTTTATATACATAACTTGTTCATATATTCCGCCGTTGTCTGAACTTCCTGATTATTTAAATCACCTGCAAATAAGCTTTCCGATAGGGATCAGTTGATAGTTCTAGGTGATTTTAATATACCTGGAGTTACTTGGTCCACTGAGGATGGATCGAATGTCTTACTACCTATAGCACAGCATGATTTTATTGATGGCCTGCTTGACATATCTCTATCTCAAGTAAACCATGTTCGAAATTCATTAGGTCGCCTACTTGATTTGTGTTTTGTATCGAATCCTGAAGGTGTGTTTCTATCCAGAGTAGCACCACTCACGCAACCTAAAGATCCATATCACCCAACAATCGAACATTCATTTGATACGGGTAGAGTTATAGAAGAAAAATCAGAAAAATCCAAACGAATGCATTGCTTTCGCAAGGCAGACTTTCTGAGGCTAAATAATTTTATTTCTGGCTTTAATTGGTCTGATCTTTACTTATGCATTAATATGTCCGATGCAGTTAATGTTTTGTACACTGCAATAAACTCATTTTTTAATTCCTGTGTTCCGTGGTACTATCCGTCAACTTCCAATAAATCACCTTGGTTTAGCAAAGAGTTGACACACTTAAGAAATGTAAGCTCTCTTCTTTTGGATCTTCTTCGTATTAAGCCTGTTTATTCGCCAGGGCCCGATGGTATTCCTGGGTGCGTGCTTAGGTATTGCGCTAAGGCCCTGTGCAAACCTCTTCACAAGTTGTTTACCTTATCTCTAGAAACCTCCCAATTCCCAAATATTTGGAAGGAATCATTTGTTATTCCTCTTTTCAAAAAAGGTAACAAGTTAAAAGCCAGTATCTACAGAGGTATTTCTAAGTTGTCAGCTATTCCTAAGCTTTTTGAAAAAATTATTACTCCTCATTTGCAGCACCTTTGCAGATCAATCATTTCTCCGTGTCAACACGGATTTATAAAACGTAGATCCACAATCACAAACCTTCTAGAGCTCACTTCATTTGTGATAAAAGGCTTCAATAGTAGTTTTCAAACAGACGTCATTTACACTGACTTTAGTAAAGCATTTGACTCTGTCAATCACTTACTTCTCATTCAAAAACTTGACCTTTTAGGTTTTCCAGTTGATCTGCTTAAATGGATTTCAAGTTATCTAAATGGCAGGTCACAAAGGGCCCTTTTTAAAAATTCAATTTCTGAAATTCTCCGTGTTACCTCCGGTGTCCCACAAGGGAGCCATCTGTGTCCGTTACTTTTTACATTATTTATTAACGATCTTCCCTCAATTATAAGTCATTCTCGCGTACTTATGTACGCAGATGATGTTAAGTTGTGCCTGCAGTATAAGGACATTTTCTGCCAATTAAACTTGCAATCCGATCTAGATAATTTTCAAAACTGGTGCCGAGATAATTTACTAAATTTAAACGGTTCCAAGTGCAAGCTGATGACTTTTTATCGGGCCAATCCGATATACGCGACTTACACGTTAAGTGGCAGCTCTTTGGATAGAATAACTCTTGTAAACGATCTTGGCGTTCTCTTGGACCCTAAACTAAAATTTTCTAATCACATTTCGTCCATGGTTAATAAAGCCAGAGGAGTGCTTGGATTTATTAAAAGGTGGTCAAAAGAATTCGATGATCCTTATTTGACTAAAACTTTATTTATTTCGCTAGTCCATCCGGATCTGGAGTATGGGTCTCCCGTCTGGAGTCCACAATACGGAATACATACTGGTCGTATTGAATCTGTACAAAAAAACTTCCTTCTTTTTGCTTTACGGCGCCTAAACTGGGATGCAAATCTTATCTTACCTTCTTATTCTAGTAGACTTCTTTTGATTAATTTACCATCCCTAGCCAAGCGTAGAACGATGCTTGGTACTATCTTTATTTATAACCTTATACATGGTGATATTGACTGCCCCGACTTGTTAAGTCGGCTAAACTTTTCTGTGCCAAGTAGATTAACTAGAAATTTAAATCATTGTAGATCTAACTATGCCTTGCATGAGCCTTTCAGAGTATTATGTTCTGACTATAATAGACTTTTTCCTGTAATATCAAATCTTGACTCTCTGCCGCTCCTAAAACGATTGATACTTGCTTCATTGGCACAAGATTGATCTAACTATTACTTTTTTCCCCGGACCTTTACCTTTATTTTCCTATTCTCGCGTCTATCTTATCGCGAATCGTGCCGTACGATACACAGCTGCGCCCCTCGGTCGGTTGGGCGGGTAAGTGGGC
Organism: Drosophila carrolli; assembly: GCA_018152295.1. NCBI lineage: Eukaryota > Metazoa > Arthropoda > Insecta > Diptera > Drosophilidae > Drosophila > Drosophila carrolli. The sequence goes on along the minus strand of JAECXJ010000021.1, from coordinate 2,016,988 downwards.
CGTGGAACTCCGCGCGAAAAAAAAAAACAAAAAAGCTGTTCCTCATACTTGGTTTTGGTGTACGGATCTACCTTTGAAAGAACTATATGTATAATCACCGCATTGCCAATATCTTTTTCGTCCCCTTCGAAAATTGCACTTACTGTATCAATTATTATCCTCAAGGCAGAAGCAGAAGGTTTTGTTATTGAAGGGATTTCAAACAGCTGCGTTAGAGTTTAATGAAAATTAAACACTTGTTGTCTCATAGACTCTCTTAAAACTCGCTAATGCCTTTTTATAATTTGCATCTAAGACTTGAAGAGCTTTTATTGTTTCCAATGCCTCGTCAGAAAGGCATATAATAATATAATGCCTTGGTAATTACGAAATTTTTCTCCTAATGCCGACCTATTCCGGTTATCTGGATCTATTATATCAATTTCCGACTGCAATGCCATGGCTTTTGCAATATATGAATTTAAAATTTCCAGTTGACATTGAATTTGAAGCGGATTAAACGAAATTGTATTCTCCTCGAAAGCTTTCCTCATTCTTGTAATATCTTCACCAACCCTATCTACCTGCGAAAATAATTTCCTTAATTGCACCGAGGAGCAGCTATCTTCCATCTCCCCTTCTGTCTCCGATGGGCTATCATTCTTTTTGGTTTTTGTAGGTGCCATTTAAATTAAAGATTATTTAATTTATTACAATATAGCCAATAGTTTTATTTTTTGTCTATTTATGTAGTTATGTTTCTAGGTGGCTCGAATAAATTTGTTTAAGTGTAGAGCATTTGGCGTGACACAACAAATGAGAGACGAGAACGTAATTAAGAGAGTGCACCGACACCCGAAAGAGAAAACACAAGCAGTTGCAGTTCGTTGCACTGGCGCTTAGCGGTCTGCAAAAAATCGAAGTTAAATCAGCTAAAACAAAATCGAAACGAAAAGGCAGACACAGCGAGAACTAACTGTTACTTTCCACCGGCACTGACGCTGTTACGCTTGTTAATCTCTTTTGCGAGGGCGGCACTTGAATTTATTTATTAATTTTTTGTTTTATTAATTTTATATTGGTTATCTCACAATTTTTTGTGGCGGTTTTTATTTGTGGTTATTGGGAATATATAGGCACGAAAATTGTTTTGCTTCCAATTATTATTATTATTTTGACCAATGCCAAGGCATTTGACACGGTTACCTGGTCATCAGATGAATCCACTTCCCTCAAGTTGGCGTTGCGGTCCATAGATGTGAGCTCCGGTTGGCGAACTTCCGAAAAATGCCAATTGTTGGCGCTGAAATTTGCTGGTCTAAAAGCAAAAAAAATGCCAAGTCTTGGCCCCGAAATTCGCAAGCAGCTAAGCGGTATTTGACATGATTTTAAATCCGAACAAAACTTTTCGGTAGTCCCTGTTAGGGCGCTATGAAAAAAAACGAAACCAAAATTAAATCATTAACGAGAACAGAAGCTAGCCTCGACAAACTTAAATTTTAACAAGAAAGAAAGCAAACTTCGGCAAGCAGTTTATTTAGGGTAAATAAACAGTTATTATGAAACGACGACATTTCGATTTCTATGCCTATACTACTAAAAACAATGAAGCCATGTGGTTTTTGCGTTGCAATTTGGTATATGATATTGTTGTCCGATTTTGACAAAATTAAAAGCGTAAACAATTACTATATCTGAAAGGAATATTTTGATAAATAGAAAAACAGCAAAATAGAAATTTGTTTTCATTTTTATTTTTTTGAATTTTTCGATTTTCTTATGGGAGCTATATGATATAGATCTCCGATTATAATTTAATTGAAACCGTAATTAAATAGTATTTAAATATTACCAAATCCTAAATAACAAAATTAAAAACAACAAAGGTATATTTTTTAAATATTTGTTTTCGTTGGTTTTTATGGGAGCTATATGATATAGTCGTCCGATCCGGCTCGTTTCGACTTAGTTTTTTCACAATAGAATTACAAAATTTTTGGGAAAGTTTCAAGCAGAAAGTTTTAAAACTGAGTTTTCGTAGAAACGGACGGACGGACGTTGCAAACTTTTGACTGAAATTATAATACCCTCTGCAAGGGCGTATTAACCTAACCTAACCAAATCGTATCCCATCGAAAAGATGTTTAATCTTGATCAACGGGCGCTGTCCGATAATGAAATAAAAACATTATATTAAAAAATATATAAAAAAAGCTAGCTTCGCCGAAAGTTGAAAGTAATATACGCTTGCACCAATTATAAAATTAAAAACAATCCTGAAATTGTAAAAACACTATATTTCGCAGTATATCCCTCTCACACGTAAGGGTGTCTTGGGACGCTTATTATTATTATTGACATAATCTAAAAAAAAACAGTTGGGTCACATTTACGATGTTTTTCTTTGAAGAACTGAAACATCTGAATTTCGTGAGATATTGTTTAATCTCGCTATATTGGTGAATTGTAAGTACCTAAGATTACGTTGTTAATTTAATCTTAACACTACTGCTTTATGTTACTCTCTGATCACTGTAAACAACTCTCTCCCATTTTCTCGGGATTACATTATAATAATTGAAGCTTGGAAGCGAAAGAATACGGCTGTTATTTTTATCGGTTGCTGCACCCCCACCCAAACTGAATGTCTCATGTTGAGTAAGTAAACGCTCTAGGTCACAACAAAAACTAGGAGCTTTTACATCAGTTTAATATTGTTTTTCCGTTAACAACAAACACGAATTTACAAGCAGACAAGAAAGGAAAGCTAACTTCGGGCGGAGCCGAAGTTGATATACCCTTGCAGAATACTCTGTAAATTACTCATAAAAAATCCCAACTTCCTAACTTTAAAAACACCAAAGTTATGGCATCCTGATAAAGAATATAAATACTTTATAGAGTCGGAGATGTCTCCTTCACTGCGTTGCACACTTTTGACCAAAATTATAATACCCTTAGACTTTGGCTTGGCTGCTGCAAAATTTGGGGGAAGAGAGAACACAAGACTGGCCGATTCGATATTAAAAATTCAAATCGTTTATTGTACCCAGCAGAGCAGTTTTGTGAGAGCCTTTGCAGTCCCGCTGAATCCGATCTTAGCATAGATCTAACATAATAAGCGGTGAACTTAACACTGTTGGGCTCTCTTAAGCTGGTACTTATTAGTATCTTAACAAAATGTAAACTTCATGATTAGCTTAAACACTAACCATGTACTCGGAAATAGTTAAAGAAACAGAAGAAATGAGAAACCATTTCCCTCAGTCACATATGAGGCAGATATTAGACTCAGATTTACGACACATTCAGACTCTCATAGATACCGTAAATGTTCATCATAGACACGTTAGAAGCATAAATTTATTAGGCACCGCATTAAAAATCGTAGCCGGTACTCCAGATTTTGATGACTTTGAGAACATTAACTCATAGAATCAGAAAATAGACATATAAATATTAACACAAAGACCCAGGAACAAATAAACATCTTACGAACACGGTTAACATTTTAGTAAAAAATGCAAAAGCAAAACAGATAAATACAGAAAATTTATAGGAGAACTTGCTATCAAGAAATATAATTATTATATGTTGTCGGTTACTCTTGCAAAAATTGGAACAATCAACCCCGCGATTTTAGACACAAGTGACTTACAAAATTTAATCAATGAACATTCCACAAATGGTACTATAACTGATTTAATGGAAGTAGCTCAAATTAAAGTTTTATTAAATAATAATTTTTTACACTTTATATTAAAATATCCTAAGCCCTACATAGCTTATAAGAAAATAATCTTGTACCCCATTGAACACAACGGCACTATTCTTAATTTTGCAGAAGGCAATAGTATAGCTGACTGCGGTAACAAAATCATGCCGATTGCAAACTGCCCTTACGACAACATTCTGCAGAGAAATGCCCTATGCAAAATGCACACAACAACTTCACTCAGGAGGCAACGCACACTGTTCGACCCGCACCAGGCACCTCGAGCCACTAACAATCATCGATGACGGCGTTATTATTCTCAATGACGGAACAGCTACGGTCAATGGACAACTGGTAACTGGAACGTTCCTCGTTACATTCGACGAAGAGGTAAAAGTAAACAACACCTTATACCGAAACTTGAAGAGCTACGTAAAAAACTTCCCAGCACCCGCTGCATCAACGGTCCTTAACATTACAGACCATCATGAAATACTGAGTTTACCATACTTACAGAAATTAAACATGGAAAACCTTCGATACATTGGCGAAATTGAAAAGAGACTGGTAAACCGGCCTATAATATCTGGAGTGGCCGCGTTCGCTTTCTTTGCCATCTGCTTTATCATTTTCAAGCTATTCCAAAGATGCCAGCGAGTTCGTCACCAGCATGATGTTATTATTGATGGTTTCAAGAAGTCCGAAGACGTCCTTCATATGAGCGGGGGAGGAGTTAACACGGTCACCCGGCAACAGAGAAGTTGCCAAGCTGATCACGCGTAGCCGGCATGAGAATAATGTAAAGCCAGCGACACCTGCGGATATTGCACAACGACGGTATTAGAAGCCCAAGCTTCGGTCAGCGCAATCAGCGGGGAATTCACTTCGACGCAATCGACGGCTACCCAACACCAGACACTGTGCAACGGGTCAGAACTTTCATGGCATAGGGCTAGCTTTCGTTATAAGAATTTATGTACTTAGTATTTATTTGAATTTTGGAAATAAATCGCGACGGTCATCGCCAAGTCTTCTCATTCGCGCAGTGCAGCGAATATATTCTTCATCAGCCTGTTAAATACAGCATGCCGGCCAGCTTGTCGAAGCTTTTGAAAATGTTGCAGCTTCTTTAAGCGTTTGCCCGAGTTTCTTAAATTCAAATTGATGGTCTACAAAAAAAATCGTAAAAAAAAATACTTTTTATTTGCATTGTTCCGCTAGAGAGAATCTTTCGCAATATTAAAATGCTGAGGAATCAAATCAAATCAATTAACCCTCTACTGCATTAATATCTTTCCAATCAAAAAACAATTTGTAATGAAAACCATTGCATAAATGATCCACCATTTGGGCTAAGATCAAGGCCGAACTTTTAACTAATTGAGTGTTTTTATTATTTGAAGATTGTCTTTAGACTGAATCGTGCAAAGAAATCAGAATTGTACTAGGTATTCATAATTTGTTGACATTAAATGAGCGATATCGGCTGAGTGGGACCGCCAAGATTCACTTATTGCCACTTTCGATTATTTATGCATTCAGGTCGCTGGAACCGCTGGACCGAAGAAGGCGATTATTTAAGTTATGGCCGGACATGGCCAGAGGGGGGAGTGATCCCGTGATATTACCTAGTTATGCTGCATTGCTGTTCTTCCTTTGCGTGTCGTCTACTTCGTCCGTCTTAGACTTACATAGGTTTTATGTTACGATTTTGCTTTAAAATAAAACAGTAATCGATTTCAATCGTTACAATGGTTTTATTGAATACAAAATGAATTAATTCTAAAATTTTCTTATGGTGGCCGCTTGGCTTGGACAGCGCCGCGACGTCAAAGCATTGCTGGCCGATAAGCCGACACCAGCGGTTTTGGGTATCTTGCCCAATGTGTAGTTGAAATCCAGATGCTGGGCCCAGCGAAGGGCAGGGTTAGCGGCGGCTATAGCTGAGGCAGCTAGTGGACGGTTACTGCTCTTCCGTTGTCACGCTGCTGCCGATGCAATTCGGACGCTGACGTTCCGTCGCTGCCGCTGTCGTTCTGACGTCGTTGACGTTCGGTCGCTGCGTCGCCGTCGCTGCATCGCAGTCGTTATTGACGTTCGTTCGATGCGTCGCCGTCGGTGCATCGCTGTCGCTGGTCTCATAACTTAGCGGCTTCTTTATTGCAGCCTCTTGAAATTATAGCCACTTGAGTATTTGTTGTCGTTGTGCGGCTTAGTGGGGTGAAGGGAATGGGTTCCAGTTTGTGGGTGGCCGAAAGGGGGGAAGAGAATGGTGCGGTGTCCGGTGTCGTTGGAATCAAAAGGGGGTGAAGGAAAGGAGGCGCTTGCCGGTGTTAACTTTTATTTAAAAGTGGCTGTGCCACAGCACTTAAGCTCTAATCGAATTCTGATGAGTTGAGAGTGTAATTAAATTCTAATGAATTAAGTGTGAGAGTAAATACGTCGCTATATATCTTCTTGTCAGTTTTTGTGAAAATAAAATTTATAAAATTTATCCTACAATAAAATATATTATTTAATAAAAGAAATTTTAAAGCACCCCGCCAAAAAAAAGTAGCCCAAGAGCGCCGAAGCCTCAAACATTCCCCCCCAACACCCTCGAGACAACTGAATTAAATTAAGATTAAGACTTAGAATTATAATAAATAATAATAACCAATAAATATAACCAAGAAAATATTATAATTAAATAAATGGAAATATTGATAAAATTATGTGTTTATTTGCTGATGAAAAAGCGAAGTAATTCCTAATGAAATTAGATGATTATTAAGTTAAAAGTTATTAAAATGCAATGAATTACTGATGAAAACGCGAGGACAGTATTTCATCGCCAGGACAGTATTTCATCGCATTGTCATCAGTATTTCATGTATGTTTTCGAGCTCTGTATTAGGTCGCCGCCAAACATATTGAACCAAAAAGGTTACATTTTTACTCGTCTGCAAATAACAATCATCCCAAAACGAAATCGGAAGAAGAATATGCTCCCTTGTTCCTAATACAGAGCTAGAAAACAAACACCTATAAGCTACAGACAAGCATTGTGTCATGTTATGATTTGGGCTTGTACGGCAGCTTCTGGCGGGGCAACCACACTTTTACAGATTTTAAACGAAATCATGTTGCAAACTGCTGAATAACTGGGCACACTCGATCGATTTCGGTTTTTCTAAGATAACGACCCCTAGCACTCCGCTGGAATTGTCAAGACTTGACTAATGAGGCACTGCCCCCACGTAATCCTATCAAAATTCTTTGGGAAATTTTTTGAATATCCTTGCTGGTTAAGAAGCAGTGTCGATTTGAAATTTCAGTTTTTTCATGAAAGAAATAAGCTTTGAGCGACTTTTTTTGGTCGGGTTATTGTTAGAGGCCTTGGTTTAGTCGGAGTTTGAATTAGCTATTAGTTCGACATTGTTCGGCATTCACGCTTAATAAATAAAAATGAGTTGTCAAGATTAATTGATAAGGTGGGCATTGTCGGAATAATTTGAATTCGGAGCTTTCGAAACAGTTGTAACTTCTTAAAGTGCTTAGCCTGAATTTCGTAAATTAAATTAAATCCAACTATCGCTTTACCGCACGAACATCTTTCCGTTTTAGGAAAACCCATATTGAGACAACTTCGTAGTTCTACATATACGGACATTCTCCTATATATAGTAATTGAAAACCATTTAAAAATATCGGTTTTAATTTTTTAAAAATCGAACTACAGTATCATATAGCTGTTATATTAACGATCATCAAATTTATTGAAAAATCGACATAGGCTTATAATTTATAGGCATATAGGACAAAATACTTAACTTTTGCTGCGGCTACAAAAGTTTATACACTTTGGTGGGCAAGCCACCTTTTTCTTGTATCCTTCTTTTTTCAATAAAAAAAAAATTGTTTACCCTTTGCTTAACAGTAAGCCTTTTTTTTTGTTGATGCCCCTAACAGCTTATGATTTTTATCAATTGCTTTTAACTTTGCCTTATGAACCATTATCTTCTGCACTTTTTTTGGGCTTGCTTCTGCATTGATCAAGCTGTGCAACATTCAGCAATCGCTATAAAATCGTAAATAAGTTGAGATGTGTAAACAATTGTTCTTTGTGTACTTTTGACCACCCTTGTATGTAATTGGCATATTTGTTATACAATCTACATTTGTTTTTTCACTTGTTTATTACTCACAGAAAAGGTTACATCTGCAATGTATTTTTTAAAATTGATAAGCGGCTATTTATTTTGGTAATTATATTTATTACAACTTTTATTTAACACAACAATTATTTAAATCTAATAGGCTTCGAGAGAGAGTTTGTAACTTAAGAGCCTTTTAGGGAGAGCAAATCAACATCATAGCCTATGTTAAACTTCTGAGAGCAAATGTACTAACTATTTAAAAAACTTTAAAGTTAACGATCTGGTCATCTGACGATTCTACAAAAATGATATGAATGTATTATTTCTATGTGGTAATAAATTTTAAGTCATAGTAATTACAAATAAATCTTAATAAATAGTAGTTGAACAACAGCGAAGACAATTAAATGTAAGAAAGATATTTATAGAGGCCCGAAAAGGTTTACTGCTGGATGGTTATCGGCTGTATTACCCAAAAATTGACCATACAGTTCTTTGTAACGATCTAATGAAAGACCTCCACGTTTCCGATCCTCGTCCTGGAAATAAGAACATTGTCTAAAGTTTTAAACTTGTATTAGACATTTATAACTAACTTACATTCAGCAATGTTTCAAAGGCTTTGTCAATTGGTGTAATATCATCGATGGCTACTCTAGTTATGCAGTTATAACGGTATTCGTTAACTCCAACAATACCATCGCTATCTATATCAAGCAGCTTGAAGTTCGATTCAATGAATGCTCTCATTGCCTATAAAAAAGAAAATATTTACAATTTTACAAATTTTTGAAATCAGCTTATATATAACATAATTAAATTTATACACTGTATGGGATCGGTTGAACAGTAGTAAACATATCTTGCTTGAAATAAATATTCTTCAAGTATTCAACATTCCTCGATTTTTAGCTTAAGTACGGATGTTTGGATGCAATTATCCTTCTGCTATGATTTTTATGATTTTTACTTGATTGATACTTAAGCAAAGGACACAAAATGCAACCGCAATTTTATCGATCCCCCTAGCACCCAAAATGAGCTAGCAATTGGTAACGTCATATATAGTTTAGCCTCCCGGTTTTCTTTTTCAGTATTGTTCATTTAACTCGATTTGGATTTGATCAATTAAATAAGGATATGAGAAGCTAGCAAGCCAATAACAGTAAGAGGATACGGTTTTCAAACTTTATGTTTTTGTATTTATTACTTGTGACTCCAAATAATTAAAAAAATAAAAATCCATATTTTATAAAAAAAAGTATTTGGTCGGTCCAATTGTTTGAGCAAAAAAAATAAGGTATTTGATTATTCGGAGTTTGAATTAGCCAGAAGGTCGAATACAAGGGCAAGCTTCATCTGTCAAAAATGTGCAAATGACTTTATATACCCGTTATCTGTAGAGAAAAGGAAAGTATGTTAAGTTGGAAAGTATATATGTAGTAGGTAAAAGGAAGCGTTTCCTATATATACTATATAATTTATCAGGACAAAAAGCCGAGTCGATCAGGCCTTGCCCGCCTGTCTGGCCGTCTATCTGTCCGTATGAACGTCGAGATCTCGGGAGATCTCGAGATTTGGTCACGCCGGCTCAAACGCCCACAAATCACAAAACCCTTTTTATTTTAGGCCAGTTGTTTGGCCGAAACCGCACTAAAAATAGTATTCGGTCAATATTTATTGAGACTATTAATGGAATTTGTTTGTCAGGAAAATCTTGGCGGAAGCGTAAAATAAAACACGTCGTGCTGCTTTGACTCTTTATTCGCGATAGACAGTATTAAATGTTAGTTTACATAATTGCAGTGCAGATGTTAATGTTAACGCACTGCTAATATTAGTTATCGATAACAGTGGTTATATTCATAAGCGTACATTGATATTTTTAACACTCTTCCTCAATGTAAGCATATGTATAAATATTACTTCAATTTTAACAAATTCATGAAATGCGTATGTTTCTGCTTCGGCAAATTCTTCGTTAATATGTCTGCGATCATATCATTAGTTGAAACATACTTAAAAACTATTTGTCCCTCATTTACTACTTCCCGTGCAAAATGATATCTTATATCAATATGTTTTGCCCTTGAGTGATGCACAGGATTCTTAGCCAGTTGTTGCGCACTTAAATTGTCAGTGTGGACTATTGTTGGGGTGTCCTCTACGCCGCAACCAATTTCGACTATAAGTCTGCGCATAACAATCGCCTCTTTGCATGCTGTTGATAACGCCATGTACTCAGCTTCTGTGCTGCTAAGCGCTACGCTCCGTTGCTTCTCCGATTTCCAGGATATCGGACCTCCTGCCAGAAAATATACAAAACCCGTATATGACTTCCGGTCACTCTGGTCACCGCCCCAATCCGAGTCGACATAGCCTTCAAACGCCTTTCCACACTTGCTGTAGTGTAGCTTAAGCTCCGACGTTGAAGCTAAATATCGCAACACATGCTTCACTCCTGCTAGATGCTCCACATGCGGATCCTTATTCCGCTGAGCCAATTTTGCAACTGAATGCAAAATATCAGGTCTGGTCGTAAGAGCTAACCACATTAACTCTCCAATTGTTGATTGATATAACCTCATATCAACTTCCTGACATTGGTCATTACTGCATGCCACTTGGTGTCCTGCTTCTAACGGCGTCGCAGCCGCTCTGCAGTTCTCCATATCATGTCTTCGTAGAAGATCCTTAATGTACTGTGAATGACCCAAAGTGATCTCGCCGAGTTCGCCATCACGTTTGATTTCCATACCTAGGAAGAGCTCCAATGGACCCTTATCAACACATTCAAATGCGTTAGATATGGCTGCCTTAATGTTGTTCAAATCCTCCTTTGACTTGCAGGCTATAAGAATATCATCGACATAGACTAGTATTAGTGACAAATTACCTCCAGTCTCTTGTTTGTACAAGCAGGGCTCATTGTCGCATGGAACGAAATTAAGTTTACGCAAAACTCCATCCAGCATCGAATTCCATTCTCTTCCTGATTGCTTCAATCCATATAGCGCCTTTTTGAGCAATAAAACCTTTCCTTTCTGGTTGTCTTCTTCAAACCCTTGTGGTTGCTTCATATAAACCGTGTCTTTCAGATCGCTGTTCAAATATGCCGTGCATACATCCATTTGATGCAAATATAATTGTAACTCCGCTGCCAACGCTAAGACTAAACGCATACTCTCTAGTCTGCATACCGGTGAAAACGTTTCGCTGTAGCAGCCAATTGCGCGCTGGTTCTTTGGCAATTCTGCAAGCTGCCATGTTTCATTTGTCATCAAAGCCTTGTGCTCCTTCTCCATTGCTTCGTGCCAATACGCTGCGTGTTTACTGTTGATCGCCTCGTCGTACGATGACGGGATAGTTACCTCGTCTGTAACCATCGCTCCCAGTATATTGTAGATCTTCTTTGGGCGTCCAGGCTTGCCCGTTCTCAGGGTCTTTGGTCTGCCAGGACCAATTCGTAGTGTCGGATTAGCTTGCACTATCTCAATATCTTTTGCACTTTCAAAAGATTCATTGCTGCTACTGTCGTCTGTAGTTCCAAGTTCTGGCTCGCTTTCGTCATGGTCATCATCCGATCTCAGCTGGATATCACCTTCATCGTCTGAATTTGAAGATTGCCCTTGATTTGGTGGTTGCATGTCAAGTACTACGACGCTGTCACTTCTCTGCTCTAAGCCACTAAGCTCGTCGAATATGACATTACGTTTCTCGATCACCAGGTTTGACTCCTCATTATATAGCCTATTGCCCTTCGCCTGCATAGAATATCCGACCATGCGATACTCTTTGCCCTTCGCTGTGAACTTGCTCTTATGATGCCCCTTGTCAAGTGCAACTGCAACGGAACCAAAAATTTTTAAATGACTTATACTTGGCTTCTTACCAGTCCACGCTTCCATAGGCGTCATATTGGGCAACGCTCGGGTAGCCGCACGATTTCGCAAATACACAGCCGTATTTACTGCCTCTGCCCATAATGTCTGACTGAGTCCTGACTGCACCAATAAGCATCTTGCCATTTCCACCAACGTGCGATTTGCCCTTTCAGCAACTCCATTCTGTTGTGGGGTATAAGGCACTGTCAGCTGCCGATCAATAACATTGCTCTTCAAAAAATTGTTGAACTTGTTGTTAACATATTCACGACCGTTGTCGCTCCGAATACATTTTAGCTTCTTTCCGGTTTGCCGTTCTGCCAAATTCTTAAATTCCACAAACTTGTCAAAGACCTCATCCTTGCCTTTCAGGAAATACACAAAGATACGCCGCGAACAGTCATCAATAAAAGTCAAGAAATATCTGGATCCTGCAAGAGACTTCACTTCAAATGGTCCACATACGTCTGTATGAACTAGTTCCAGCAAAAATTGTGCACGACTTTCACTGGCCTTTGGAAATGGTTGCACATGTACTTTGCCCACCATGCACGTCTTGCATGAGGCAATTGATGGCATATCCAATTTCTCCATCCCACGTACCAATCCTTTCTTTGACATCTCCAGCAAACTTGTGTAATTAACATGCCCGTATCTGTTGTGCCATAGTTTCGCATCAGCCTTAACGGCAGCGTAACATCTGTTAGGCTCGAACTCAACCATATACAAGCTTCCAGCTCTGTTGACTTCCAAAATTATTTCACCATGTTGTAAAATCTTTGCATTTTTCGGCCCGAAATATACGACGCAATTATTTGCTACTGCTGTGCTCACGGATATGAAATTACTCGTCAGCTTTGGCACATACAATACATTCAGCAATGTTAATGTATACTTTTTGCTTTTTAGCACAACTTCACCCTTGCTTGGCTTCCAAGAAACCTGCGTCTGCCAATCCAATATTTTCGCTATGTTCTTCGAACTTCGTGAACATCTGCCGATCGCAACACATGTGGCTCGTTGCGCCACTGTCCAAACACCAGTTTGATTTGGAAAAACTGCTTGCATCCAATGCATTTAACAAGCTGCACTGCTTGTTTTCGTCTTTCGCTTTTGCGTCTTGCTTTACCGGTCTTTTTTGACAATTCGCTTTAAAGTGCCCTTTTACGCCGCAATTGAAACAGACAACGTTTGTGTGCTTCTTCTTCTTGGCGTCTGTCTGGCGCCTTTGGTTTTGCGTCGCAGAAAAAGCGAGCGCCGTGTTGCTATGCGTCTCTACACTTTTTCTTCGTTCTCCTTCTTCCTTCAGCTTGATACACAGAATTTCAACCGAAGGCAGAATGTCGCGCGTCTCTATGGCGACTACAAAATTGTCAAACTCCTCTGGAAGACTTGAAAGCAATATAATGGCCTGCAGCTCATTATTTAACTGAATATCAACCGCAGCAAGTTGATCGACAATTTCACAAAACACATTTATGAAACTTGTCATGCTTTGACCCTCCGTCATGCGTAAGTTGAGCAACCTTTTGTAAAGCGCAACCTTACGTACAGGTCCACTTGGCTGATGGATCTCTTTCAGCTTAGTCCATGCTTCACGTGCCGCTATACAACTTTTGATAGCACTCAATTGTGATGCCTTCACACTCAACATGATCATGGCCAATGCCTTCTTATCTATTGCCGTCCCATTGGCGCCTACGGATGAGCCTTCTTGTGGATCCTCGGACACAACATCCCATAGCTCTGCATGTATCAGCACACTCTTCATTTGGATGCTCCAAGTATCATAGTTGTTGTCCTCCAACTTTTCTATTTGATACATCGCACTCATTTTGCTATTTGCATCACACCACAATTCCTCGCGAATGTCTTTATTATTTCAGTTCGTAACTGCGCACTTCACTACCAAGCCGTGCCTGGGCCCATAACCTATTAATGGAATTTGTTTGTCAGGAAAATCTTGGCGGAAGCGTAAAATAAAACACGTCGTGCTGCTTTGACTCTTTATTCGCGATAGACAGTATTAAATGTTAGTTTACATAATTGCAGTGCAGATGTTAATGTTAACGCACTGCTAATATTAGTTATCGATAACAGTGGTTATATTCATAAGCGTACATTGATATTTTTAACAGAGACACCAAATCGCACCAACACTTTAGAAGTTATAGGACATATTAAGTGTTAAATTTGATGCAGGGATTCTGCCCTCTCTTAGATAGTGGAGTTGGAATTGCAGTTCAGCAAATAGCGCCACTTAATATTGGCGCCATAAGCTGTGGGAATATTTATTTTGAAATTGGTTAGCTGAGTAACGGGAATCTTATATTCAAGGGAGTTATATAGTTATAAAACAGGAGTCCGTATGTATGCATCCTAAGCTTAAAATCTATGAATGGCTTCAAATGTTGTTGAATGAAGTTTAGTTTGCCAATGTTTGACATTCACTCGTGATAAATAAGAATATAAACATAATTTGTAATAAAAACATTTGCGTAATTTTGTTATAATAACATTTAATTGGACAGCATTTTTTTTGTAAACCAAATATTTTGTCAGTTTTGGTGAAAACAAAACAAAAGAAATTTTTATTTTCAATTGAAAAAAAAATACTTTACAATAAAAATATGTTTTTTCATGTTTAAAGTTGATTTAAAATTACGAATTAAGAATTTCACTTTCGTTTTTCCACGTTAGCAGTTTGAACTTATGGAAACACAAAAATGCATCAAAAATTCATTGCAATTGAAAATGGTACAAAGGAAATTACCGAAAACAATGGAGTTCCGGTAATTAAAGTACACTCAATCAAAACAAATTAATTAAATTAAAAAAGCAATCAAAATAACTGATATCAACTACCCAAAGATTTGCAACTTTCAATTGGGTATATGACAACTAGTGTTTAATTTTTTTCGATTGTACTTCACATATTTGACATTATGCAGCGTCCGTTCGCTTTGTCGACAAACAGCAATTTACAAATCTATGCCTTTATTAGGTCGCAATAATGTTATGCCGTGACATTGTTAAATCTCGATTGAAAGAACTATGCCAAGAATTATGGCAAGAGTGTTAGGATGCGATTAATAAACTTGGTCAGATTTTGACATCCGATGAGACTACGCAAGGTTTCCGAAAATTCTTTAATCTTTACAAATGATTCCAAGGCTTTTGGTAAAACGTTCTTGTCTGTCTTTAATACCAGTCCATCCAATTTCAAAGTACTGATGTCGAGTTTTTTTTTTACTTATTTTTTTAAAATCACGTTTTTTACTTTAAAGTGTTATCAAAAATCCAAAAATTGAATAAAAAAAACTAAACGTAGTTACCTCTAGAAACATATTTACTAATAAATATTTTTTTTTGGTTTTTTCTGATAATCCAGTAACGAGTTCTACTGTTCACCGCAAAACCTTTTATCTTGGATGCGCCCTTAAAACGCTTTAGAAAAATAGCCTTGGGGTACAAACTGATCCGTAGATGACCGAGCTATAATAAATAGTCTGTTAGAGAAAGAAAAAAGGGATTTTATGCTTACTCTATCTCAACGCCTCAAACCTTTCACCAGGGTGCTTGGAACCTACCTAATGGGAGGCACCTTTCGTTGAAATAAATAGTTAAGAGACTGATATTTATACTTAAGCTTGGCAAGCCCCTACACGACTCCTTATAGTATTCTTTACAATCTGATATGTAAACGGCGCTGGCTGTGACGACCGTCGGGGTCCCTCCTTACCTTTTCAGAAAAAACTAGGCAACTAATCCAATACAAATTAACTCAGAAATTTTCAATTACCAATAAAATATTTCTTCAAAAGAACACGGTCCTTGCTTTCAGCTAATGACCAAAAAGTTATTAAAAATGCAACATATTGAACCACTAGATTCTTTTCTTACCTGTGGAAATTCCTCGTATTTTTTGCCTACACATGTTTTTTTGACTGCGTCCTTAAACTCTTGGTTAGATATTTTTCCATCCTAGAAAGATATATTTTAAAAATAGATGCGGTTATACTTATTAATATTATGTTAAAGCTCGTGGTTATACTTAATAATTTATTTGCATTATACACCCGGTAATGCGCAACTAGAAATAAAATTATTTTTTTTATTTTTTTTTTTTAAATTTTTTAATAATTAATTTTTTTTTTATTTTTTTTTTTTGTGCGCTTTTCTTTTTGGGTAGGGGGTTGGTTTTTTTTTTTTTTTTTTAAATTTGTTGGTTTGAAAAGAGGGAGAGAGAGAGGGGAAGAGGGAGAAGGAGGGGGGGGGGGGGGTTTTTTGTTTTTTTTTTTTTTTCCTTCCTCCCCTTTTTAAAATTTTATAACCAAAAATATTCTTTTATCTATTGATGGTTAGCTGGCTTATTAGCGGGTGGGCCATTTAAGCCAGTAATAATCTACAAATAAAAAAATTGGTGAAACCAAAATCATATATTCAGACCAATACCTATTTAAATAAATATTTTGTATGAAATTTAATTTATTTGTTTATGTAAGACAAAAATATAACCTTAGATCGATCAATTTGAACAATAAAAAAGTCGCCATTATTTAAACATTTTCTTCACTAAAGATTCAATACGAAGGATTAAGTTAAGCTCCTCGGAAGTAGGTCAAGACAATATTGACACGAGTGGTGCCCACACTAGCGATCCGACACCCACTCTCCTGTTTTCCGGTTGCCAAGTCAAATGGCCGTAGGTGTTCTAACCAGAGTAAAGCATGCCAGGAGCAGCGACCAACAAGTACGAGCGATCTACAAGGAGGCGAAGTACGGCAGCTTGAGGCAAACAGTTTTGGTGAGAAACCATAATCATTCAGCCTTTAATTTGATAATTCGGAATGGCACAATATTACGTAAATAAAAGTGCCAGCCAGCTCATGTTTAGTATTTCTCTGGCGATTTCTTGCAATTTTAATTTTTTCGACGAATTTGAAGGCTCTGGCATTTGCGTTGCGTTTTTGACTCTCGCAAAGAATTCAGAAATGTAAACTAAATGTAGTAGCTGTTGAGACGATATATTCGCTGGTGGCTGCTAAAACGAGTAAGCGAGCGGCTTGTAATCAGATTTGATGACGATAATGCGTCCATCGGTCATACACTAACAAATTTTTCTTTGTGTTACCCAGCTTCTTATGTGTGTTATTCGATATCTCCATGTCAAGGACTTGTAGGGCGATGGTCTGCGACGACAAACCAATAGGAGTTTACGTCGTTTGTAATAAATGGACTGATGGAGTTTAAACTGATTTAAGAAAAGTGTTTGCTTTTGTTAATTAAGGGAGCATCCTTGGTCGACTTCTTTTTGCATTATTGATTCATGATCTCTCTCTATAGTCTTCACAAAGTCCCTTATCCTAATGTATGCAGATTAAATCCTGGAATATTGTTCACCACTTTGTAGTCCCCAGTATGAGGTAAATATAGACCGGATGGAGTTATTATTTGCTTTACGGAGCCATAACTGGCTCTAATAAATCTACAATTCTCATTATTTTTAATCGTAAACCTATCACGAGGATGTGGTCGCCTAAACTTCTCTTTACCTAATAGAATTACCGGGAACTATATTCTCTTTCTCGTATTTAAATTTCTTTTTTCCGTTTTAAAATTTTTTTTTTTCTGAGTGCACAACATTTGAAGAATAACACTTAGTTGGATAACAAGTAACAAGAGGAAGATTACTGCACCCCTGTCGAGCACCTAACCACCCCATTGAAGAGGTGTATACTCAGAACACCTTGACTTTAACATATTACTTAGGCTACGTGACCACTGAAGTGTATTTCAGGCTGAAGTAGTCGCGACCAGGGAAGCCCTACTCAGTTGGGTAAAAACAAGGCCTGACTAACCTGCTTGTATCTTTTTGGTAACTCACCAAGCGACACTTCATACCGCTACTAAAACAAGTTGTTTTCTCGATCGGATGCTTGGCATATATGCGGGGCAGTCTAATATGATGTCAAATTTTATGCATGCTAATATACCACTCAAATCAAACTTCTCAGATCTTTCGTATAGACCCGATAATTGGCACATATACACAGCAGGGTGAGGAACAAGCGTAGAAAATTTCATAAACAACGTTCGGGCTTAGACCGCTCAAACGATCAACTTCAAATGATAGGTTTAACCTGTGAGAGGGACCAAATAATGTCCCTCACTTTGCCGCAAGTTAATTAGAGATCATAAATAGAAAGATAAAAAGTTTGGACTCGTCTTAGACTTTCAGTTGGATAAACTTTTGACAAAAAAAAGAGTTCACGGGGAAAATACATATACCTAAATATACATATACAATACATATTATGGAATAGATCGGGAAACAGTTTTCTCTTTTAGGTTTCCTCTGTTCAAAAATCCAAAAAGATCAAACAAGCCCAGATTTGCAATTCAGTAACTGCGCAAGAGTGCTTAGCAAAAAACGTATTGTCCTTATAAAGAAGGGCATGACTTCACAATCGTCATAAACCACACCTCCCTTGATAGTGAGCATAGCCGTTTCGATATATTGATATTTTGATATATTATCAACAACCCTACTTTCGACGTGAATTAACACGACAAGAGTACATCGATGAACTTAAATCTTTGTATGGCGATGGAGCACCATCTTATAGCACTGTGAAAAACTGGTATAATGAATTCAATCGTGGCCGACGGTCGCTCGAAGACGAAGGTCGTGAAGGTCGTCCAAAAACAGTAGTTGTTCCAGAGAGCATTGACGCCGTGCATGAACTGATAATGCAAGATCGTCATGTGACATACCGTGAGATAGAGGCATCCTTGGGCATTTCTTCCACCAGCATACATTCGATATTGTATGAACACTTGGTCGTAAAAAAAATTTGTTCTTATTGGATCCCGCACAATTTGACAATCGCTCAAAAAAAGACTCGTGTGGAGGATTGGTGCAAAAAAAATTTGAAAAAATACAATCACGGTGTTTCAAAAGACATTTATAAGATCGTCACAGGCGACGAATCATGGATCTATGCTTATGAGCCGAAACAAAACAGCAATCGCCCGTGTGGGTCTTCGAACACGAGCAAAATCCAACGAAAGTTGTTCATGTGGCGACTGTTCCGCTTGAGCAACGTAGGACGGTCAATTTGTTTGCCTGAAATCTTCGGAGCAATTCGAAAAACGAACAAGAGAAGACGGATCATTCTGCACCATGACAATGCGAGCTCTCACACATCAGCTCAAACCAGCGCCTTTTTGACCGGCCAAAATGTCGAATTGATGGGTCATCCGCCATACAGCCCTGACTTGGCACCCAATGACATCTTTTTATTCCCGCACATCAAGAGAAAAATGCGTGGTCAACGATTTTTGACGCCAGAAGATGCTGTTGAAGCGTTCAAAAACCATGTTTTGGAGGTGTCTCAATCGGAGTGGCTTTTCCCTATTGCACCGTCATAAGTTCCCAAAAGTGTGCAATAACTAGCTACTTCAGCACCAGGAACTAACAAAAAACTTCCCCATCTTTTCCAATCTTGCCGGAGCTTTGTTGCTTAATTGTTTATAGCAACGAAATTCTGGTAATATCTAAGATCAGTTAGCGATTTCAGGTTCTGATTTCTGATCTTTTAAATGTTATTCGAATATACTCTTGAAGAGTGCTTATTTAAAATTATCCTTACTGTGTTATAATTAACTTCTGTTAATTTCGATTGCCAGAATAAATCCAGCTCTCTCCCAGACAGATAAGCTAGTAGTGCTTGTAAAAAAAATATTTAATTATGTCAAAAAAGTAATGAAATATTTTAAAGTAAAGTTTTTTGTCGTGGCGCTTTCCATAAGGGAGGAAGTAGTAAAGCGGAGTTATAATTCAATTTATAACTCCGCCATACTGTTTACTCGCTGAGTACTGATTTTTCTTAATTCATGTGATTTTACACTACTTGGGAAATGTGAAAGTTGTGAGTCTAAACATGGAATGGCTGGGTATATTGTGGGTCAGTGCATTTAGTTATTGCAAAAGTTTTGGTGGTGAACTCAACGCTGGGTGGGTTAGTCGGTCGGAGAGTATGAATTGTTTTTAACCAAATTGATATTAAAATGTTCGAAAAGGTAGAAAATTTACTTCGGTCCTGAAAAGCATAATATTAAGGACGCAATTCGATTCGATTAATTTTTTTTAAATAATGTTGTCTCAGAAGCTTCTTGAAATCTATTTTATTTAATGTTGAAAAAGTCTTTTAATTAGCCATAGCGCTTATGGACAAATATAGTTTATGGACAGAATAATAAAAAAAGGATCGGAAACCAAAATTGTATAATTACCATTTTTTAAATTAGACTTTTGCATTAGCATTGGTTTTTGGATATGTAATTAAATATTTTTTTTGCTTGCATTGCGTTCTGTATATAAATATAATGATATATTTATAGCTTGTTTCAATACAAGTAAAAACTGCTTTTATTAAACCTAAATTTGTTCAATGCCTATGAAAACTAGTTTTCTGGAATTTTTTAACTTCGTGGTTACATTGCTGCTAAAACCGTAGCTTAAACTCGATAAGTTTTGGTACTCCAAAACTTTAATTTTTGTACATGGCAAAGTGGTCGCAGAAGTCCCTAAACGACTTTTATAAATTAAGATTTTTAAACATTTGTCCCCTTATTTCATCTCTGCGGATTTCAAAGTAAATTTTACCCTCTAAGACGTAAGCTTAAGGCCCGTATTTTTTACATGCGAAAAAAACATATGGTTTGTGTATACCGAAAAATAAGTCCCGTTAGAATCTTCGAAAAGCTTTCAAAGATGAGACTCATAATTTTGTGTGCTTTTTACGTGCTTTCAGGCAGGCATACGTTTTAGATGGTTAAAGGTGTTTGCTTAGTAGTTTCAAGAAATCGATTTTTACGAAGACTTTTTTGGGAAGGAAAGAAATATTCGATTGAAACGAAACTTTCAGGTTTCATTGTTATATATTTCAATAGTCTTCTTAAATTTTTTTATTAAAATATAAAATTTTATATTTTTAAAAGTATAGCTTCTAGTTAAACCAAGAAAATTGTACAAAAAAGTGAGAAATTCAAAAATGTTTCGTTATTTCACTTCAGATTGTTTAAAAAGTGGGTTTAACATAACTTTCTTAAGGTTTATTAAGTTCAACCTAAAGAGAATTCAGTCTTGTTTTCGTTTCGTTAAATTTTTCCCCTATCTTTCCCGCCAATTAGGAAAAATCGTAAAATGAAAAACCGAGAAATCGCATGTCAAAGCTTTCGTATATAAACAAGAAAGGAAAGCTGATATACCCTTGCAGAATACTCTGTAAATTATATTCTCCAAAATTATTCATATGATGCATTCTTAATACTTATAAAAAATCCCAACTTCCTAAATTTAAAAACATCAAAGTTATGGCATTTTCAATTGTTCAGTTATATGGCAGCTATAGGATATAGTTGGCCGATCCTTATGACATTTGGTAGGTCGGATTGATTGGCCAAATATAAAAACCATAGGATATCCCAGCTTCCTAACTTTACAAACACTAAAGTTATGGCATTTCCGATCAATCAGTTATATGGCAGCTATAGGATATAGTCGTTCCGTTCCGTTCCGACATATATACTGCGTGAAAAGGAAAGAAGGGTGTGTGCAAGGTTTCAATTCGATATCTTTAAAACTGAGAGACCAGTTTGCGTAGAAACAGACAGACGGACATGGCTATATCAACTCAGGAGATGATCCTGATCAAGAATATATATACTTTATAGGGTCGGAAATGTCTCCTTCACTGCGTTGCACACTTTTGACCAAAATTATAATACCCTCTGCAAGGGTATAAAAATCCGCTTGTATACCTGCTCGATGCTTGCTCACTTTTTCTCTGTAACTTTAAAAATATTTTGAATTTGCTTCTTAAGTTTTAGGGACACATTCTTTGATAGTTCAGTAGACATTTATGTAAAAAAAATCGATTTTTTGAAGCCTCCAAAGCAGACTCCCCCTTAAGGGGTCTAATTATTATAATTCAGAAATGATTCTTCTAATAGATTAGGTAAGTCTATCAAATTCTAGTAAAATTGTATTTATGAGAGATATTTATAAGAGATTTGTTTTTAAAACCCGACATATACAGGAGATTTTATTTATTTTATCTTCAAAAATATTTCTTCCGTACTTACGTTCGTAATAATTTACGGATTTCAACTTGGTTTGACAATAAATGTAACAAGCCATTATAGAATGCAATAACACTTGAGTGGTCTAAGAATATACCCACATGTTTACAAATTGTACACTAAGAAACCAAGTATTTGGAGGGAAATAAGTCTACAAATACTTTTAATTTTGTTTAATAAAAAGGAAGACAAATAACTTTGTGGCAACCTGAATTGCAGATTCTACTCTCAAGTTGTGTTTTTTTAACTTTCAGGTAAGCCTTTTCATAGAAGTTATAGTTCGATTTTAATAATTTTTTATTCAATTGTTCAGAAAACACATCGCTATGTTTTCCCGTGTACGATTTTCGAAATTTTGTTTAGTTCAATTTTCATAGCTTCGAATAGGTAAAAAAAAAACAGTAAAAATCTACATTTTTCACAAATTGTTGCATAACTCTTATAAATTTTAAAATAAAAAAAATCGGGAAAACATAGTCAACGTAACTCCGATTACAAAAAATATCCGTTTTCTGATTTCAGATCATCCATGTGGAAAAATCGTTACCTAAAAGTCACAACTGCGTTCTTTACTCCAAGGTCGCGATATTCGTTTTTTTTCGTACAACAGAAGAATTTTTTTAATGTTCAAAAATGTACCTTGCAAATGAAAAAAAATTTTCAAAATCGGTTCAGTAGTTTTTTTACAATCCATCCACGAAAACACCCTTCATTTTCGGGCCTCGAGAGTAGAGGACCCCCTTAATGGTAAACTCAGCCATCGGTTTGTTTTCCACTAAAATAACGAGAACAGAAGCTAACCTCGGCAAATTTAAATTTTAACAAGAAAGAAAGCAAACTTCGGCAAGCAGTTTATTTACCCTAGCAGTTATTATAAAACGTCGACATTTCGATTTCTATGCCTATACTACTAAAAACAATGAAGCCATGTGGTTTTTGCGTTGCAATTTGGTATATGATATTGTTGTCCGATTTTGACAAAACTAAAAGCGTAAACAATTACTATATCTGAAAGGAATATTTTGATAAATAGAAAAACAGCAAAATAGAAATTTGTTTTCATTTTTATTTTTTTGAATTTTTCGATTTTCTTATGGGAGCTATATGATATAGATCTCCGATTATAATTTAATTGAAACCGTAATTAAATAGTATTTAAATATTACCAAATCCTAAATAACAAAATTAAAAACAACAAAGGTATATTTTTTTAAATATTTGTTTTCGTTGGTTTTTTATGGGAGCTATATGATATAGTCGTCCGATCCGGCTCGTTCCGACTTAGTTTTTTCACAATAGAATTACAAAATTTTTGGGAAAGTTTCAAGCAGAAAGTTTTAAAACTGAGTTTTCGTAGAAACGGACGGACGGACGTTGCAAACTTTTGACTGAAATTATAATACCCTCTGCAAGGGTATATTAATCTAACCTAACCAAATCGTATCCGATCGAAAAGATGTTTAATCTTGATCAACGGACGCTGTCCGATAATGAAATAAAAACATTATATTAAAAAAATATAAAAAAAGCTAGCTTCGCCAAGCTGAAAGTAATATACGCTTGCACCAATTATAAAATTAAAAACAATCCTGAAATTGTAAAAACACTATATTTCGCAGTATATCCCTCTCACACGTAAGGGTGTCTTGGGACGCTTATTATTATTATTAACATAATCTAAAAAAAACTGTTGGGTCACATTTACGATGTTTTTCTTTGAAGAACTGAAACATCTGAATTTCGTGAGATATTGTTTAATCTCGCTATATTGGTAAATTGTAAGTACCTAAGATTACGTTGTTAATTTAATCTTAACACTACTGCTTTATGTCACTCTCTGATCACTGTAAACAACTCTCTCACATTTTATCGGGATTACATTATTAGAATTGAAGCTTGGAAGCGAAAGAATACGGCTGTCATTTTTATCGGTTGCTGCACCCCCACCCAAACTGAGTGTCTCATGTTGAGTAAGTAAACGCTCTAGGTCACAACAAAAACTAAGAGCTTTTACATCAGTTTAATATTGTTTTTCCGTTAACAACAAACACGAAACAAGCAGACAAGAAAGGAAAGAGGGGTGTGTGCAAAGTTTTAATTCGATATCTTTAAAACTGAGAGACTAGTTTGCGTAGAAACAGACAGACGGACAGACGCACAGACAGACGGACAGACGGACATGGCTATATCAACTCAGGAGGTGATCCTGATCAAGAATATATATTTATAGGGTCGGAGATGTCTCCTTCACTGCGTTGCATACTTTTGTCCAAAATTATAATACCCTCTGCAAGAGTATACAAATGTAAAAGCTCTCATAGGCTTTTAGCTATAATTATTGTATTCGTGCAAAAGTATGTAACAGCTAGAAGGAAGCGTTTCCGACCCTATAAAGTATATATATTCTTGATCAGGGTCACTAGCCGAGTCGATATAGCCATGTCCGTCTGTCCGTCTGTCTGTCCGTCCGTATGAACGCTGAGATCTCGGAAACTATAAAAGCTAGAAGATTGGCATTTTGCATGCAGATTCTAGGAGTTCCTACGCAGCG
Organism: Drosophila carrolli; assembly: GCA_018152295.1. Classification (NCBI taxonomy): domain Eukaryota; kingdom Metazoa; phylum Arthropoda; class Insecta; order Diptera; family Drosophilidae; genus Drosophila; species Drosophila carrolli. The sequence continues at coordinate 1,992,571 of JAECXJ010000021.1, read as the reverse complement.
CAAGTTTGTTTCAAAAAGGTGCCACGCCCCCTTTAACGCCCACAATATTTCGGAAAAGTAAAAATGCAGTTTTATTGTGTTTATCAATACCTATCGAAATGTAAAAGTAATTTTTCAAATCGGACCATTCGTTAAAAAGTTATGCGTGATCAAAGTTTCTATCTCCATCTCCCTCGCACTCCCTTTACCTGAGTAACGGGTATCTGATAGTCGGGGCACCCGACTATAGCGTTCTCTCTTGTTTTAAGTTTGAACCATTGAAATTTTAATTTAACAAATGTTAATAAAATTAGCTGCCAAAATTCAAAGCTAACTTTGGCAAATTTAAGCTTACACACCTTTCCAGCTTTTATAAAAATTATTTGATCTATATTTTTATATATTGAATGCTTGTCAATAAGAAAGGACTATCTAATCAAATGAAATAAAATAATACTCCCTTGTTATATATAGTATAAACAGAAGCCGTTGGCTCTTCAAACTACCTAACTTGGTTATTTCCCAAAAAACAATCAATACTTTAAAAAAGAATGTCTCCAAAGTCTACTATTGGAGTTATGTTTTTGATGTATACTGATAAAGTGTTAAGAGCAGAAACCCCACTGCATTTAGAAAAAAATAAAAGATGAGACTCTGTCATAACGCTACAACTGAAAGTTAAAGATAAATGTCATGTAATCGTAAGGTAACAGTAGTCAGATATGTATGAGGAAGTTTTGATTGTCATTTAAAAAATCTGCGGAAATCAAGGGAAAAAACACTATAACGGCAAAACGGAGCACCTGGAAAGGCAAAATCAAGCCAAAACGACTGATGCCGTTCAAAAATGCTGGCTGTATTGTCGTAAAATTTAAACAAAATAATTACTTTTAGGATGATATAGGGTCCATAAAAATAATCTACATCTTCCTGCAGGAGATCGTCCTATATCCGTTATCCGTATTTGTCTCAAAGATGAAAGTTTGAGGTTACTGAATAAAAGCGTCAGAATGACTTTAGCATAAAATTTTTTTTATATGTTATTCATATAAAAATAAAAACACGCATAGATATAAGCAACAATTCTTACAGATAACATTGTATAAACGCCAATTATATAAAAATCTAGAATCTTTATTGTATCAGATTGTCAGACTACAAATTATAAATTATTTAGAAAGCACGTAAAGACTTGTGGTTCAATTGATCTGATCACTATCATAAATATATAACAATACTTATCATCGTACTTCATTGAAAATCTTGGGTTAAACATTGTGTTATTCTAGATTACGCAAATTTTTTTTTGATACAAGTAAAATATAGATGTATTTTGCAAAACGGAAAATGGAAACGGAAATGATTGTTTGCCTTGTGCCGTTTTTTCTTGCTGATATACATACATTCAAAGTAGAACCAACAGTAAAAACTACATACCACTGGTCAACGTGATTGCGCTAAGCCCGAGCTGAGTAAATTTGAGTGGGTTGTTAATTTATTTTCACCTTAAGGGTACCGGCACACGATTGTAAAGTTGTCGTAACACTAAAATTGTAAAAAAAAATTTTGATCTTCGCTTGTACTTGCATTCTCGTATAATATTATACCATGCCTTCGAAACGACGTTTCAATCAGGAATTTCTTTGGTGCAATGTTATCGGAGTAATAAAAATGAGAATGGCAATTCATCGAAGGTCAGCTGGCGCAGGGTGTCTTTGGAAAGCTCGACTCAGCTGTGAGACATTTCAGCCGGCGCACACTGGTCCCAATGACCAATATTTTTGCATAAACTAGAAAAATGAAGCTACAGACTTGAAACTTGAAACACTATATAGTTACTATATATGCAAAGTCTGGACAAAATTTTGTGCCGATCGGGCCACGCCTTCCTTTCCGCCCCATAGAAATGCACCCTGGGATTTACAAAACATTCATGAAAATTGGGCCAATATATCCAATAAATTTTAAATATTTATAAAAAAACTTTAGTAAAGCCAATAGCCAATATATCCAATAAATTTTAAATATATATAAAATAACTTTAGTAAATATCCTTTCAATCCCCTATCCCCTCCCGCCCTACCAATTTTAAACTTCCAAACTAAATAATGCATCTTGAAAAATTATTATATATTTACTTAATTAATTTTTAATCACTTTCAACATCTAAATCAAAGGAATAGGCATCGTTACATTCAAATGTATCCAAGTCATCTTCATCATTATCTGCAGTAGGAAAACTATTTAGGAAATCGACATTTGGTGGTGTTAAAAGATCAATAACTTCTAATGGGTAACTGCTGCATTTTTTGTTTTGATGAACTCTTTCCTTGATGTGGATGCTGGAAACCATCGGATCTGATGAATCAAGTGCTCTACAAAAAACGTCAGTCATGGTGTTTAAGCGACTATTTTGTCTTGCATGCGAACGTCTATCATTTTTATAAATTTTGTTCCGAGCTTCGGATGCATTTTCGCCTAGGCAACCAAGTGGATGACCATGAGCTAGTACTTTATGTACAGTAGCTGACATTGGGTACCAGGGATACTTGCCTATATATAAAAATGCAGTTTTTGCGCAGAAACTTTTAAATTTTGAAGCATCTATTTCAAAGTTGCTTGAAATTGCTATTAAAATAAAATAGAAATTTTTCAAAATCTCCTGGTCGAACCCAAGTGCATTTGCAAATTTGTCGGTATGGAAAAATGCTCTCCTCGCTGTGTTTCCGTCGTTGGTATTGCCGCTTCCATTTGCTTTGGGCTTATCGACATGGAGCCCAAGCTCCTCCCATAATTTGTGCTGAATTTCTTTTTTCCGGGCAGCCACTTTTTCTTTGTCTTGAGGGCCACGTACTTGCCACTTGTGAATACCAAGTCATGAAGTCCAGGGGCTTCGCTCCACAGATTGGGCAAGACTGGGTCGAGTTGGTTTCTGTCAAAGTATTAAGAACTTTCCCATCAATTAATGTCATTTTCAGTTTAAAATTTATGGGGAAAACGCTGTTGCTTTCATCTGTGAAAACAAACGGCACTAAATTTTCAATTTCCGAGTCCAGTCGTTTTTTCTCTGCTCTGATATGACTTTGTGTTTCTTTTATGAATTCAATTTTTAGAGGCCTGCAAAATCGAACAGACTGCGGAGACCGATTCATCCAAATAACTCGACCTATTGGATCCACTAACTTAAGCGGAATTAGTGTTGTCACAAACAGAGACTGATCGAATGTGTCTGTGGCTTCCAGGGCGAAATTTTGCTTGTAAAGGCATTGCCCAGTTGAACCGTCAAATCCATAACTGGCAATTAATGTCAAACCGGAAATATCTTTATAAACATTGAACACGTCTTTTTGTAACAGCATAATACGCTCGGCTGTGTGGCTTAATAAGTTCTGTAATGAGACAGACGCGACAGATTCTGTAATATATAGACCTTTAGGTCTGCATTTATCTTTTGCACCGATAATTTGCTTGTAACTTGGGTAAATGTCACAATTTCTCTTTTTACCTTCCAGTCTAATGCTCATGTACTGTTTTTTGGTAAATCCATTCTCCATTAAAAAATCTAAAGCTTCTTCTGGAGTTAATGGTACAAGCTCAGCTTTCGTTATTCCTTCCTCCACGGGTTTCAAGCACGCTTTCTTGGCCGCGATAGTAGTTGCATGAGCAAGGAGATTGACGTCATTATTATTTTCTGCTGAAACTTCGCAAGCTAATCTATGCTTTAATCGAGAACGCCCTTCATCATAGCTTAATCGTGGCCGTCCTCCACTATTAGGGGATTCTTTAAAATAATCTGATGGCTGAAATTTCGCTTGAAAACGTAATGCAAGAAAACTTTCTTTCTGCGCCTTATACCTTGGAACTATCCGAGAGCATTTTTTTATTCCAGCATCCACATAAGCAACAAAGTTCTTAATCCTCTTTTTTAAAGGATCCTCTATGTTTTGCTTTATGTTTCCAATTCGATGCTGCAACACAAAGTTGTAAAGGCTTTCGGTTTCGCGTCCATGTGCGAGCCAATACTCCAGCATTTCTCCATAAGATAGGTCTATGTTGTCTAGCAAAAAGTTTTTTTTTGTAAAATGGAGCAAAAACGAGCTAAAAAGGTTTATGTCATCGTATTGTAAATAAATGCAAGAACAAAATAGCGTTAATAGTTTTTATAATCCGGCACAATCCAACCTACTTTTGTTCCACGAAACACGAATAATGCTAGGCTAAAATTGTTAAAAATACAATTCTACAAAAGCACATATACATAAAGACAAATCACATTAAACAAATATTGCATTAACACTTACATTTTACATACCTCCACTAATATTTTCCATTTTACTTTGTTTTAAAATATTAAGTAGAACTTCTGCAATCTTACTTTAAAGTGTGCTTTTATTTAGCGCGCCAAAAAGTCAACATTTCTGATCAACGAACGGCTGACTTTCAGGGCTACCAAATTTAACAGGGCTGCAATTTCAGTAACGAAATTGCGATTTTTAAATGCAACGTATATTATTCTAAGGAGATAAAATGTTTTTTTTTTCATAACTTCAAAAAAAAAAATGGGTTTTTGCAAAAATTTTGGGCATTGGGACCAGTGTGCTCTATCCTAGACTCGGTCTATTCAAACCAAGCCGTCATTGAGTGCAGATGCACTTATTATACCCGTTACTCGTAGAGTAAAAGGGTATATTATATTCGTGCAAAAGTATGTAACAGGTAGAAGGAAGCGTTTCCGACCCTATAAAGTATATATATTCTTGATCAGGGTCACTAGCCGAGTCGATATAGCCATGTCCGTCTGTCCGTCTGTCTGTCCGTCTGTCCGTCTGTCTGTCCGTATGAACGCTGAGATCTCGGAAACTATAAAAGCTAGAAGATTGGCATTTTGCATGCAGATTCTAGGAGTTCCTACGCAGCGCAAGTTTGTTTCAAAAAGGTGCCACGCCCCCTTTAACGCCCACAATCGCTTATATACGATTTTAAAAATTTAAATATTTCGGAAAAGTAAAAATGCAGTTTTATTGTGTTTATCAATGCCTATCGAAATGTAGAAGAAATTTTTCAAATCGGACCATTCGTTAAAAAGTTATGCGTGATCAAAGTTTCTATCTCCATCTCCCTCGCACTCCCTTTACCTGAGTAACGGGTATCTGATAGTCGGGGCACCCTACTATAGCGTTCTCTCTTGTTCAGTAATCAAGTTAATCTCAGCATCCGAACGTGAATAAATTTTTAATCAAATCTGTGTGTAAGAACCTCAAAACCACCAGGTGGGTAAAACCTTGTGCTCGCTCTTTTACGTAGAATTTATAGTGGCAACAAAATTTCGCCGAGCTGTCGAGGAGCCGCCAAATCGGAGGAGCATCCGCCCAAGGAGCGCCTGTCCCGCAGAGCGCACGGAGGAGCGCCTGTCCCTCAGAGCGCACGGAGAAGCAGCCCTGCCGGAGACGAATCCCTGCCGGAGGGCCAGCCACAGCAGAGAAGCACCCGCAAGAGGATCGGCTGTTTCGCAGAGTGCGTAGGAGCAGTTCTGCTGGTGAAGAATCCTGCCGGAGGGGCAGTCACAGCGGAAAAGCAACCGCAAGAGGAGCACTGTCACCCAGAGCGCGCTTAGGAGCAGCCCTACCGGAGGATCAGCCGTATCTCAGGAGCATCCACAAGAGGAGCGCCGTCCCGCAAAGCGCACGTGGCAGTAACCTTGCCGGAGAAGCATCCCTGCCGGAGAGGCAGTCACGGCGGTGAAGTATCATCAAGAGGAACGGTTGTTTCGCAGAGCGCACGCAGGAGCAGCCCTGCCGGAGGGGCAGCCACATCGGAGGAGCATCTGCTATAGGAGCCCTACCCGCAGAGCGCACGCCGGAGGAGCAGACGTATTGGAGAGACGTCCGCCGAAGAAGTACCCAGTACCCGCCTGAGGAAGCGCGCATCGCTCGAGGAACACCGCACGCTAAGAGGAGCTGATTAAAGTCTCCGGTTTACGTCAACGCTAGAGTTGTGACCTGGCCACGTGGGTTTAACCCTTTGCGCCACTGACGCCCGGCTAGCCCCAGAAAACTAGGAAAGCAGCAAGAGCCGCCAACAGTTAACCAAATTGTGCATGAGCTCAATATTGTGTTTGTGAGATAGAGAAAGTCGCGATGTAGATATTCGGAAAATAATCAAAAAAGTTTTCTTTCGATCGTTTGTTCTCGCCAAGAAAGTAAAAGTATTCAACCCATATGGCGGTATGAAGCGACTATTTAATTTTCAGCATATTCGTTGAACGGAAGATTGATCTTTCGCCGATGGAAAACTGAGTGAGTTGTCATTGATTTAATTTACATTTTATATTCGATTGGAATCCGACGCAATGGTTGAAACTTTTATTTAGTTTTGTTGGCGAGATTTGTTTGACATCTATCAATTGCAAAAGCAAACAAAGAAATAATATAATAATAATATATTTTACTAGAAATTCAAATATTAAATTAGTGTTGAATATCGTGAATTCTATACAAAAAAAAATAAATAAATAATTTAAATCAAATTAATTTAGACTAAACTAATTAAGCTTACATTTTAAAAAGAAACTGGAAGAAAATTTTTTTTTGTTTTTAAAATATCACATGAAGAAAACTGATAATGAAATTAATAAAATAATCATATTCTAGTATTTAAATAGACTCGCTAAAAATCATACATACAACATGTATACCTATATATTTATAACTCTTTAAGAATAATAATTTATAATACCATGAATTATTCTTGCTTATATTATGATCGTACTCTATATTTTTATTAAAAGCCTTATTTACTATATTTTCTCTAATATTATTATGAATTTAAATTTTGTAATAAAAATGGAAGCTTAAAAGAAAAGTGTTGCTGAACTGAGCTGATGATTTCATCGTAGGGAAGAAGGGGTCACCAGAGCCATGCTCTAGCGGCAGGTGTCCTAGGTATGGTGGACGATAAGCGTGCGCAAACACACAACACCGGCTACGCAAATAGTTACTTCCCTTTTATTTCTTTAAACTTTACTTTGTATGCTATTTTTATACCCTTGCAGAGGGTATTATAATTTTGGTCAAAAGTGTGCAACGCAGTGAAGGAGACATCTCCGACCCTATAAAGTATATATATTCTTGATCAGGATCACCTCCTGAGTTGATATAGCCATGTCCGTCTGTCCGTCTGTCTGTCCGTCTGTCCGTCTGTCTGTTTCTACGCAAACTAGTCTCTCAGTTTTAAAGCTATCGAATTGAAACTTTGCACACACCCTTCTTTCCTTTGCACGCAGTATATAAGTCGGAACGGCCGGGATCGGCCGACTATATTCTATAGCTGCCATATAACTGATTGATCGGAAATGCCATAACTTTGGTGTTTGTAAAGTTAGGAAGTTGGGATTTTATATGGGTGTTATATTTGGCTAATTAATCCCACCTACCGAATTTCATAAGGATCGGCCGACTATATCCTAAAGCCGCCATATATCTGATTGATCGGAAATGCCATGACTTTGGTGTTTGTTAAGTTAGGAAGTTGGTATTTTCTATGAGTTTTATTTTTGGCCAATCAATCCGACCTATCAAATTTCATAAGGATCGGCCGACTATATCCTATAGCTGCCATATAACTGAACGATTGGAAATGCCATAACTTTGGTGTTTTTAAAGTTAGGAAGTTGGGATTTTTATGAGTATTAAGAATGCATCATATGAATAATTTTGGAGAATATAATGTACATAATATTCTGCAAGGGTATATCAACTTCGGCTCCGCCCGAAGTTAGCTTTCCTTTCTTGTTTTTTTTGAATTTTGTTTATCGTTCTTCCGATTTATATTACTAGCTCCCTTCAATGTCGCAAGCACGCTCAATTTCTTAGGATATTAATAAAATTGTGTACATCTTAACTGAATCTGTGGGGGCAAGACCTCCACCCCCAAAGCCGACGAGGTAGTGCCGGATCTACAGCGTGCCACGCCATGGTATCTAATAAGCTGAGGAAAACGGAAAAAAACAAACACCAACTTAGGTCGGTTTCTGTCCCGGTTTGAAATACCAGGTCATTAAACTAAATAACTTTAAAGGTAAATAAAATCACAAACTAAGCCAAACGGAAAATGCTGACAGTACTTGAGAGAAACGTCACATCCGGAAGTAGCTTGTGACAATTATTTATTCGTTCACAAGGGGCACTATAATTTCAATCGGGATCTGGAATACCTGTGAGATTTGTTTCAAACAAGCCTCTGTCCGATACCGATAGCCAGGTCATTGCGCCTGGGAAAAATTTTCTTTTTTTATTTTTCAAATTTTCTTTCATTTCTAAGGATAGTAACAATTGAAATTCCCTTCGATTCGTGTGACATCAAGCAATCAGTTCAGTAAACAAATTTAATTTTTCCTTTATCGTAATATCACGTTTTTTTAGTTTTTTGTTGTCGATTTTTGGTGCAGTTGGTTAACTGTGGCCGGATATTTGTTGGATTATTTTTATTTCGCTAGAAAATGGGGTTTAGTCTGTCCTATATGCAAAGGCGAGATTAGCGTTGCCGATGTTTATAGAACAGCTTGTCAACATGAGCTTCATAAGAGAAGCATAGAGGGTCTCTAGAAGAAAAGCAAACTGTGTCCGGTGTGCAAAAATGCCTGTAGGCCTACAGTCCCAAAGGCCACCGACGATGCGGAGCGGCAAACTCGCAGTCACTCAAGGAACCGTCCAGCTGTCGAGAATATTGAAAGAGAAGTTACGGACAACACAGCTTCCACGTCAGGACTTAATGCAAGTACCAACAGCAGTGGCAACAGCAATACAAGCGTTATTAATGCTAATGCTATTACCTTATTGGCAATGGAACGCAGGTTACTAGCGACTTTATCGGAAAGGATGGCGGAACTAATCCAAAGTTCTGTATCGGATATCATGACCAGAGTAATAGCAACGCAAAACCTATGGCCAATAATAGCCAGGGTGGGCACTCTTCTCAGCAGCCTATTAGAAACGTTAGTAATAGGGCCGCGAGTAGAGAAACTGATAATAATTTAGAGAAAGTCAGAAAGACTTATGTTTCACCAGCTTCGCAACAAAGTTCCGCGTCTTATTTATTAAGCCGCCCTGATAAAGTAGTCCATATTCTGAATGGATGGAAGATCAAATATTCCGGAGGAGGAGTACCAGTTGATAATTTTATTTACAAAGTGGAAGCTCTAACTAGGGAAACTTTAGGAAATAATTTTTCCGTTCTCTGTAAGAACGCATCAGTTCTGTTTGAAGGAAAAGCCAACGAGTTCTATTGGCGTTATCATAAAGCTCATGGTGAAGTCCGTTGGGATAATTTCTGTTCAGCTCTACTTCTACAGTTCAGACTAAACAGAGACGATGGGGATATTGAGGAGCTAATCAGAAATACAAAACAAAAGCCGAATGAAACTTTCGATTGCTTTTACGACAACATATCCGATTTAATATGATCAGCTATAGACGTCGGACAAGTTGGTTAGAGTCCTTAAGAATTTGGAAATTAAAGTTAGTTTCAGACTTGAGAGAAATTTGTCGAAGACGCGAAGTTTTTCGGCTAATGCTAAGCGATGCCAGGGTTACATTCGAAGCACTCCATTTAAGCGCGACGTTTCGGAATTTGCTGAAACCCAAGAAAGTTTTCATGAAACGGAATCTGAGAATGAAATGGATGTTTCTGCGCTTGCACTGGCATGTTGGAATTGCCACAAGGAAGGACACAGGTATCAGGATTGCGTGTCCGAAAGAAAAATATTTTGTTACGGCTGTGGAGCCGCCAATACCTATAAACCTAGTTGTAGCAGGTGCTCAAAAAACTCAAAACCGGGCACGTCGAGGTCGCTTGTCAAACAGAAACCCTCGAGTGCTGTTCGGAGTCAATCAACAAATACCTGACTTGAAGAAATTAGATATCTCGGAATGCAAATTTCAACCAGAGTTAGATAGACGTCAATCCCGAAGATCCCGTCGGATAAAAGCGTATTGGGAGAACATAAAGATATGCAACATTGGGGTCCAGTACATTAATTCACTCCCAGCAGGGCAAACGGATCCTCGCCCATTTTTGCCAGTTCAAGTGTTGAATCGAACTGTCTACGGCTTATTGGACTCTGGAGCCTCGTTGTATTGGTGGGACGTTAGCCGAGGAGATAAAAGCTAGCGGTGATTATAAAGTGATAAAAGGACATGCTACCACCGCGGAGGGAAGATAGCAGCAAATACTGGGCCATTTGAAAGTCGAATTAGAATACGGCAGCAAAAAGAATACCGTAAAGCTTTATGTAGTACCGTCGCTGAAGCAGGATTTATATCTGGGCATCGATTTCTGGAGGCTGTATGATTTGCTTCCTAAAAGTTTAACCATATCGGAACTAGAATAGTCGCAAAGTAACACTAAACCGGAGGTTGATCAGCATAGGTTGTCTGAGAGCGTTCAAACCAAACTAGCTAATGTAATAAATTGTTTAAACGGCACCTCGAAGTACTTCGAGAATTGGCGTTGCAAATAAAGCGTGCATGTTTGACTCTAAATATTGGCAAAAGCCATTTCTGTATGCTACGAGTTCGATATTTAGGGCATATAATAGGCGACGGTGAAATAAGGACAGATCCCGATAAGGTGGCAGCAATAAAAAATTGTCCAGTACCAAAAAATCAACTCGGCTTGAGAAGTTTCATGGGCTTATGTTGGTGGTATCACTAACCATACAACATATAGACTGGTCATTTCATACAACGAATTTGGTCACAAAATTTTTCAATCGGGAGGCCCCAATGCTGGAATCGGCAGGCCCCGACACTTCGTGTGCCTTCGGGTGTTTTCGCTCTCGTTCTAATTCTTATTTTGACGCTCGCGCTCGAGTTCGGTCGTTCAGTCGCAGAGACGCGCATTTTGAAGAAGGTTGGCCTGCGCTTGAATTGGGCTTTGTATGTATGCGTGTTCATGCATTCTCATACAGGGGTGCATGTGTGCGATCATTTCATTTCGATGCAGCAAGAATATTTTGTCTTTTGCTACTTTTCAGACTTGGTACCCTAACAATATGGGCGTATTCACTATTGGGTTAATGATAAAAATAAGAATATTATATGTTACAGTATATTTTTTAATATTTCAGCATAAATTTAATTTTGGTTTGCAAATTCATAACAGTAGTAGCTGTAAAATGTTTTGCATATATATATGTATTCCAATATCGGAAATCTGAGCATTTGACAGGAGAACAAATCCATGATGAGTATGCCTGGAAACTATATGTAAAGGCTTACATTAACGCTTGCGAAGTGTGCAAAACGACAAAAGCTCCTAATTATGTGCTGCGACCGCCATTAGGAAAAGCGCCGGAAAGTCAACGGTTTTTCCAAAGAATGTTCGTAGACTTCCTTGGACCATACCCTAGATCAAGAAGCGGGAACGTTGGAATTTAAATCGCTTTGGACCATTTTTTCAAATATGTGTTCCTTAAACCAGTGAGGAAGATTGAATTGATTGATTATCATAAAATACTTGGAAGGGGCACTGATCATGGTATATAGAGTTCCGGAAACCGTGGTGTCAGACAACGGGTCACAATTTCGGTCTCACGCTTTTCGTAAATTAATGCAGCAGTATGGCATCACACATACATTAACAGCGGTGCATTCACCACAAGCAAATGCTTCTAAATGCGTTAATCGCTCCGTGATCGCCCTAATCCGAGCATATTTGCGTCCAGACCAGAAGGACTGGGACGAACAGGATTTGTTGTGCATTGAGGTCCTCCGTTCACTCTAGTTTGGGAACATCTCCATATTATATGGTTTTTGGACAGCACATGATAACATCCGGTTCTACCTACTCACTTCTAAGGAAATTAAATTTACTTGATGATCGTTCACTGAAATTCAATCGCCAGGACTCGTTTGAGATTGTTCGAGAAAAAGCAAGTAAGCGTATGCAGGAACAGCACGCCGAAAACGAGAAACGCTATAACCTTCGGTCTCGAAACGTTTCATTTGCGGAAGGACACCTCTTGTATCGACGGAGCTTCAAACAAAGTTGCTTTCAGACAGGATATTCTGCCAAATTCGGACCGTCTTTTGTAATATCAAGAGTTCGCAAGAAGCTGGGAAGCGCGTATTATGAACTGGAAGACTTACAAGGACGTACCAGGAAAAAATACCCTAGCCTGATTGTTCGGAGGGGCTTTGTAGTGGCGACTGAATAGGCCGTTTTAGTTTAGTATGCTTCTTTTTTGGATCTGCTAGCCGAGTTTCGTTGCATATCTGAAACTTTGGTACAATGTTATCGGAGTAATAAAAATTGAGAATGGCAATTCATCGAAGGTCAGCTGGCGCAGGGTGTCTTTGGAAAGCTCGACTCAGCTGTAAGACATTTCCGCCGGCGGCGTCAATTAGGCCACGCTATCCTAGACTCGGTCTATTCAAACCAAGCCGTCATTGAGTGCAGATGCACTTATTCAGTAATCAAATTAATTCAGTGACATCACACGCGTATCTCAGCCGGGAAATATAGGAAAAAGGCGGAGATAAGTTTGTGCATCCGATCGTGAATAAATTTTTAATCAAATCTGTGTGTAAGAACCTCAAAACCACCAGGTGGGTAAAACCTTGTGCTCGCTCTTTTACGTAGAATTTATAGTGGCAACGAAGTTTCGCCGAGCTGTCGAGGAGCCGCCAAATCGGAGGAGCATCCGCCCAAGGAGCGCCTGTCCCGCAGAGCGCACGGAGGAGCAGCCCTGCCGGAGACGAATCCCTGTCGGAGGGCCAGACACAGCAGAGAAGCACCCGCAAGAGGATCGGCTGTTTCGCAGAGTGCGTAGGAGCAGTTCTGCTGGTGAAGAATCCTGCCGGAGGGGCAGTCACAGCGGAAAAGCAACCGCAAGAGGAGCACTGTCACCCAGAGCGCGCTTAGGAGCAGCCCTACCGGAGGATCAGCCGTATCTCAGGAGCATCCACAAGAGGATCGCCGTCCCGCAAAGCGCACGTGGCAGTAACCTTGCCGGAGAAGCATCCCTGCCGGAGAGGCAGTCACGGCGGTGAAGTATCATCAAGAGGATCGGTTGTTTCGCAGAGCGCACGCGGGAGGGGCCAGCCATAGCGGTGAAGCATCCGCAAGAGGAGCGCCGTCCGCAGAGCGCACGCAGGTGCAGCCCTGCCGGAGAAGAACCCTGCCGGAGGAGCATCTGCTATAGCCCTGCCGGAGAAGAACCCTGCAAAATTTATATCTATATATTTATAACTCTTTAAGAAAACATATATTTAATACCATGAATTATTCTTGCTTATATTATGATCGTACTCTATTATTTTATTTTACTATACTTTCTCCTAGGTAGGGTGGGCGATAAGCGGGCGCAATTACACCAGCGGCTACGCAAATAGTTACTTCCCTTTTATTTCTTTAAACTTTACTTTGTATGCTATTTTTATACCCTTGCAGAGGGTATTATAATTTTGGTCAAAAGTGTGCAACGCAGTGAAGGAGACATCTCCGACCCTATAAAGTATATATATTCTTGATCAGGATCACCTCCTGAGTTGATATAGCCATGTCCGTCTGTCCGTCTGTCTGTCCGTCTGTCCGTCTGTCTGTTTCTACGCAAACTAGTCTCTCAGTTTTAAAGCTATCGAATTGAAACTTTGCACACACCCTTCTTTCCTTTGCACGCAGTATATAAGTCGGAACGGCCGGGATCGGCCGACTATATTCTATAGCTGCCATATAACTGATTGATCGGAAATGCCATAACTTTGGTGTTTGTAAAGTTAGGAAGTTGGGATTTTATATGGGTGTTATATTTGGCTAATTAATCCCACCTACCGAATTTCATAAGGATCGGCCGACTATATCCTAAAGCCGCCATATATCTGATTGATCGGAAATGCCATGACTTTGGTGTTTGTTAAGTTAGGAAGTTGGTATTTTCTATGAGTTTTATTTTTGGCCAATCAATCCGACCTATCAAATTTCATAAGGATCGGCCGACTATATCCTATAGCTGCCATATAACTGAACGATTGGAAATGCCATAACTTTGGTGTTTTTAAAGTTAGGAAGTTGGGATTTTTTATGAGTATTAAGAATGCATCATATGAATAATTTTGGAGAATATAATGTACATAATATTCTGCAAGGGTATATCAACTTCGGCTCCGCCCGAAGTTAGCTTTCCTTTCTTGTTTTTTTTTAATTTTGTTTATCGTTCTTCCGATTTATATTACTAGCTCCCTTCAATGTCGCAAGCACGCTCAATTTCTTAGGATATTAATAAAATTGTGTACATCTTAACTGAATCTGTGGGGGCAAGACCTCCACCCCCAAAGCCGACGAGGTAGTGCCGGATCTACAGCGTGCCACGCCAAAGACCATTAATAAAATGTTTTTCTTTTTTTTTTCTTTTTTTTTTTATTTTTCTTTTTTTTTCTTTTTTTTTTTTTTAAATTTTAAATTTTTTTGGAATTAAAAAATATTTAATTATTAGTTTTTTTTTTTTTGACTGAAAATAAAAAATTAAAAAGAAACTTTCCTTAATTTACAGAGGTGACATGGTATCTAATAAGCTGAGGAAAACGGAAAAAACAAACACCAACTTAGGTCGGTTTCTGTCCCGGTTTGAAATACCAGGTCATTAAACTAAATAACTTTAAAGGTAAATAAAATCACAAACTAAGCCAAACGGAAAATGCTGACAGTACTTGAGAGAAACGTCACATCCGGAAGTAGCTTGTGACAATTATTTATTCGTTCACAAGGGGCACTATAATTTCAATCGGGATCTGGAATACCTGTGAGATTTGTTTCAAACAAGCCTCTGTCCGATACCGATAGAGTCATTGCGCCTGGGAAAAATTTTCTTTTTTTTATTTTTCAAATTTTCTTTCATTTCTAAGGATAGTAACAATTGAAATTCCCTTCGATTCGTGTGACATCAAGCAATCAGTTCAGTAAACAAATTTAATTTTTCCTTTATCGTAATATCACGTTTTTTTAGTTTTTTGTTGTCGATTTTTGGTGCAGTTGGTTAACTGTGGCCGGATATTTGTTGGATTATTTTTATTTCGCTAGAAAATGGGGTTTAGTCTGTCCTATATGCAAAGGCGAGATTAGCGTTGCCGATGTTTATAGAACAGCTTGTCAACATGAGCTTCATAAGAGAAGCATAGAGGGTCTCTAGAAGAAAAGCAAACTGTGTCCGGTGTGCAAAAATGCCTGTAGGCCTACAGTCCCAAAGGCCACCGACGATGCGGAGCGGCAAACTCGCAGTCACTCAAGGAACCGTCCAGCTGTCGAGAATATTGAAAGAGAAGTTACGGACAACACAGCTTCCACGTCAGGACTTAATGCAAGTACCAACAGCAGTGGCAACAGCAATACAAGCGTTATTAATGCTAATGCTATTACCTTATTGGCAATGGAACGCAGGTTACTAGCGACTTTATCGGAAAGGATGGCGGAACTAATCCAAAGTTCTGTATCGGATATCATGACCAGAGTAATAGCAACGCAAAACCTATGGCCAATAATAGCCAGGGTGGGCACTCTTCTCAGCAGCCTATTAGAAACGTTAGTAATAGGGCCGCGAGTAGAGAAACTGATAATAATTTAGAGAAAGTCAGAAAGACTTCTGTTTCACCAGCTTCGCAACAAAGTTCCGCGTCTTATTTATTAAGCCGCCCTGATAAATTAGTCCATATTCTGAATGGATGGAAGATCAAATATTCCGGAGGAGGAGTACCAGTTGATAATTTTATTTACAAAGTGGAAGCTCTAACTAGGGAAACTTTAGGAAATAATTTTTCCGTTCTCTGTAAGAACGCATCAGTTCTGTTTGAAGGAAAAGCCAACGAGTTCTATTGGCGTTATCATAAAGCTCATGGTGAAGTCCGTTGGGATAATTTCTGTTCAGCTCTACTTCTACAGTTCAGACTAAACAGAGACGATGGGGATATTGAGGAGCTAATCAGAAATACAAAACAAAAGCCGAATGAAACTTTTGATTGCTTGTACGACAACATATCCGATTTAATATGATCAGCTATAGACGTCGGACAAGTTGGTTAGAGTCCTTAAGAATTTGGAAATTAAAGTTAGTTTCAGACTTGAGAGAAATTTGTCGAAGACGCGAAGTTTTTCGGCTAATGCTAAGCGATGCCAGGGTTACATTCGAAGCACTCCATTTAAGCGCGACGTTTCGGAATTTGCTGAAACCCAAGAAAGTTTTCATGAAACGGAATCTGAGAATGAAATGGATGTTTCTGCGCTTGCACTGGCATGTTGGAATTGCCACAAGGAAGGACACAGGTATCAGGATTGCGTGTCCGAAAGAAAATATTTTGTTACGGCTGTGGAGCCGCCAATACCTATAAACCTAGTTGTAGCAGGTGCTCAAAAAACTCAAAACCGGGCACGTCGAGGTCGCTTGTCAAACAGAAACCCTCGAGTGCTGTTCGGAGTCAATCAACAAATACCTGACTTGAAGAAATTAGATATCTCGGAATGCAAATTTCAACCAGAGTTAGATAGACGTCAATCCCGAAGATCCCGTCGGATAAAAGCGTATTGGGAGAACATAAAGATATGCAACATTGGGGTCCAGTACATTAATTCACTCCCAGCAGGGCAAACGGATCCTCGCCCATTTTTGCCAGTTCAAGTGTTGAATCGAACTGTCTACGGCTTATTGGACTCTGGAGCCTCGTTGTATTGGTGGGACGTTAGCCGAGGAGATAAAAGCTAGCGGTGATTATAAAGTGATAAAAGGACATGCTACCACCGCGGAGGGAAGATAGCAGCAAATACTGGGCCATTTGAAAGTCGAATTAGAATACGGCAGCAAAAAGAATACCGTAAAGCTTTATGTAGTACCGTCGCTGAAGCAGGATTTATATCTGGGCATCGATTTCTGGCTGTATGATTTGCTTCCTAAAAGTTTAACCATATCGGAACTAGAATAGTCGCAAAGTAACACTAAACCGGAGGTTGATCAGCATAGGTTGTCTGAGAGCGTTCAAACCAAACTAGCTAATGTAATAAATTGTTTAAACGGCACCTCGAAGTACTTCGAGAATTGGCGTTGCAAATAAAGCGTGCATGTTTGACTCTAAATATTGGCAAAAGCCATTTCTGTATGCTACGAGTTCGATATTTAGGGCATATAATAGGCGACGGTGAAATAAGGACAGATCCCGATAAGGTGGCAGCAATAAAAAATTGTCCAGTACCAAAAAATCAACTCGGCTTGAGAAGTTTCATGGGCTTATGTTGGTGGTATCACTAACCATACAACATATAGACTGGTCATTTCATACAACGAATTTGGTCACAAAATTTTTCAATCGGGAGGCCCCAATGCTGGAATCGGCAGGCCCCGACACTTCGTGTGCCTTCGGGTGTTTTCGCTCTCGTTCTAATTCTTATTTTGACGCTCGCGCTCGAGTTCGGTCGTTCAGTCGCAGAGACGCGCATTTTGAAGAAGGTTGGCCTGCGCTTGAATTGGGCTTTGTATGTATGCGTGTTCATGCATTCTCATACAGGGGTGCATGTGTGCGATCATTTCATTTCGATGCAGCAAGAATATTTTGTCTTTTGCTACTTTTCAGACTTGGTACCCTAACAATATGGGCGTATTCACTATTGGGTTAATGATAAAAATAAGAATATTATATGTTACAGTATATTTTTTAATATTTCAGCATAAATTTAATTTTGGTTTGCAAATTCATAACAGTAGTAGCTGTAAAATGTTTTGCATATATATATGTATTCCAATATCGGAAATCTGAGCATTTGACAGGAGAACAAATCCATGATGAGTATGCCTGGAAACTATATGTAAAGTCAACGGTTTTTCCAAAGAATGTTCGTAGACTTCCTTGGACCATACCCTAGATCAAGAAGCGGGAACGTTGGAATTTAAATCGCTTTGGACCATTTTTTCAAATATGTGTTCCTTAAACCAGTGAGGAAGATTGAATTGATTGATTATCATAAAATACTTGGAAGGGGCACTGATCATGGTATATAGAGTTCCGGAAACCGTGGTGTCAGACAACGGGTCACAATTTCGGTCTCACGCTTTTCGTAAATTAATGCAGCAGTATGGCATCACACATACATTAACAGCGGTGCATTCACCACAAGCAAATGCTTCTAAATGCGTTAATCGCTCCGTGATCGCCCTAATCCGAGCATATTTGCGTCCAGACCAGAAGGACTGGGACGAACAGGATTTGTTGTGCATTGAGGTCCTCCGTTCACTCTAGTTTGGGAACATCTCCATATTATATGGTTTTTGGACAGCACATGATAACATCCGGTTCTACCTACTCACTTCTAAGGAAATTAAATTTACTTGATGATCGTTCACTGAAATTCAATCGCCAGGACTCGTTTGAGATTGTTCGAGAAAAAGCAAGTAAGCGTATGCAGGAACAGCACGCCGAAAACGAGAAACGCTATAACCTTCGGTCTCGAAACGTTTCATTTGCGGAAGGACACCTCTTGTATCGACGGAGCTTCAAACAAAGTTGCTTTCAGACAGGATATTCTGCCAAATTCGGACCGTCTTTTGTAATATCAAGAGTTCGCAAGAAGCTGGGAAGCGCGTATTATGAACTGGAAGACTTACAAGGACGTACCAGGAAAAAATACCCTAGCCTGATTGTTCGGAGGGGCTTTGTAGTGGCGACTGAATAGGCCGTTTTAGTTTAGTATGCTTCTTTTTTGGATCTGCTAGCCGAGTTTCGTTGCATATCTGAAACTTTGGTACAATGTTATCGGAGTAATAAAAATTGAGAATGGCAATTCATCGAAGGTCAGCTGGCGCAGGGTGTCTTTGGAAAGCTCGACTCAGCTGTAAGACATTTCCGCCGGCGGCGTCAATTAGGCCACGCTATCCTAGACTCGGTCTATTCAAACCAAGCCGTCATTGAGTGCAGATGCACTTATTCAGTAATCAAATTAATTCAGTGACATCACACGCGTATCTCAGCCGGGAAATATAGGAAAACCGCGGAGATAAGTTTGTGCATCCGATCGTGAATAAATTTTTAATCAAATCTGTGTGTAAGAACCTCAAAACCACCAGGTGGGTAAAACCTTGTGCTCGCTCTTTTACGTAGAATTTATAGTGGCAACGAAGTTTCGCCGAGCTGTCGAGGAGCCGCCAAATCGGAGGAGCATCCGCCCAAGGAGCGCCTGTCCCGCAGAGCGCACGGAGGAGCAGCCCTGCCGGAGACGAATCCCTGTCGGAGGGCCAGACACAGCAGAGAAGCACCCGCAAGAGGATCGGCTGTTTCGCAGAGTGCGTAGGAGCAGTTCTGCTGGTGAAGAATCCTGCCGGAGGGGCAGTCACAGCGGAAAAGCAACCGCAAGAGGAGCACTGTCACCCAGAGCGCGCTTAGGAGCAGCCCTACCGGAGGATCAGCCGTATCTCAGGAGCATCCACAAGAGGATCGCCGTCCCGCAAAGCGCACGTGGCAGTAACCTTGCCGGAGAAGCATCCCTGCCGGAGAGGCAGTCACGGCGGTGAAGTATCATCAAGAGGACCGGTTGTTTCGCAGAGCGCACGCGGGAGCAGCCCTGCCGGAGAAGAACCCTGCCGGAGGGCCAGCCATAGCGGTGAAGCATCCGCAAGAGGAGCGCCGTCCGCAGAGCGCACGCAGGTGCAGCCCTGCCGGAGAAGAACCCTGCCGGAGGAGCATCTGCTATAGCCCTGCCGGAGAAGAACCCTGCAAAATTTATATCTATATATTTATAACTCTTTAAGAAAACATATATTTAATACCATGAATTATTCTTGCTTATATTATGATCGTACTCTATTATTTTATTTTACTATACTTTCTCCTAGGTAGGGTGGGCGATAAGCGGGCGCAATTACACCAGCGGCTACGCAAATAGTTACTTCCCTTTTATTTCTTTAAACTTTACTTTATATGCTATTTTTTTTTTATTTGGTTTATCGTTCTTCCGATTTATATTACTAGCTCCCTTCAATGTCGCAAGCACGCTCAATTTCTTAGGATATTAATAAAATTGTGTACATCGTAACTGAATCTGTGAGGGCAAGACCTCCACCCCCAAAGCCGACGAGCTAGTGCCGGATCTAGAGCGTGCCACGCCATCGCAGATTCTTTCGAAAATTAGTCATTCATTCGAACGTTGCACGTTACAATTGGAGGGAAAGGTCGTTAAGCAATGAATTGAAATTGTTAACATTGAAATAATAGAATTGTTATGGAACAGCATTCTTTCGTCCTGGGACGGCGCCGGCTAGCTCCGGAATACTCAGGGCGGAGTACCCCCAATGTCCCTGCAGCACCACAACATTAAACATCGATAACTATCGACGTCTCACTCTTCATATATTAACATCTCTAATAACCAAAACGTAAACAAAAACCAAAAATGAACAAATCGGGACAAATACGACGGAAAAGTGGCATCAGATGTGGCTGCCACAGCGCACTCACCCTTCCTGTGGTGCCCCTAGTGACGCGAGGGAGGCACCACCCATCGTTAGTGGCCGGAATCACTGCAAGGCGGTCTACGACCGGTCCATCTCCCCCAACTATATCTTTTTAATTTGCCTCTTAATATTTAATAATTACAACATATTTGTTTTACAGGTAAGGATGCTTCTTCACATACGGGACCCTAAACTCATCAGCGTTTTAGAAATAAGATAAGGGGTCACAGCAGTAGCACCAACAAGGTCAGGAAACTGGCTACAGTCGCCGCGAAATTAAATCTTCGCGCAGGCTGGGATAGGTCTACTGCACCATTTGGGGCCACCTAATATTGGGGAGCTCCGAGGGATGAGAAGGGACGTGCGTGAATGTATGTATATCTAAGATAAGTACCTATTGACCTAGGAGTTTCCCTCACTTCTAGGGATTCCCGCTACCAAATTGCTGGACTGGACGAGGGGCGAGAAAGGTCGGACGCAGGTAAGTCCGCATCAATTGACAAAGGTAAGTTCAATTTACAAATGAAAGATTCTTAAATAACTAGTTATGTGTGTTTTCGTAGGTGCCAAGGGACTGCTGTCGGCGAAGCTTTTTGTCCCCAGGGGCAGCCGCTGGCGAAGGGACTGAGGCCAAGCGTGATTCGTGGCCCGCCGCTGTATTTTTGCCAGCTAGGAAAGGCGGCCGAGTGCGCGTCCCCGGATTTCAGACAGGACAAGAACAACTTTTAGGAATATAACTGCTGCGGACGGGCACGTGGGCGCGCGAAACAGGGCCTCGTCACCCACTCACATCTGGAACGGACTCACCGGCGTGAACCTCTGGAGGTATGTAGCTCCGTTCAAATCGTTCCCCTCGATGAGTTGCCGGTCAGGTTAAGGCCTATGTCTTCGCCGAAAAAAATGTAGCTTATCTCCGCCGAAGAAAACAAATTAACCGGGGCCCTTTTAATGGGTCCCCGGATAGCCTAAGAACACAACAGTAAATAAAATAACTAATAAAATTAGTGCTTCACCAATAACTTTATTTATTTAAGTGTCTTCGCGGGCGCGGTTTAATCTGGATCTCTCTGATCCGCAATATGGCAGCTACTGACTTGCACTTTCAGTCTCGCCTCCCTTCTTTGCCATGTTCCCTTTTCCTCTCCCAAAAGTGGGCCATTGGACGAATCCAAGACCATCCTAGCCATACACCAGAGCGAACCGGGCTAGTTTAAATAGCTAGATAGCCAAGGGCATCAGCAGAAGGGGGCGCCACTTCAGTAGAGGTTGCCACCGACCAAACTTTATCGATAGTCCTTTGCCCTCGATCTACTCCCGGCCGGTTCCAACTTGAAATGCAACACCACTCAAGGATTTAGAGAGACGCCATCGGATGTGAAGCCACTCGACGAAATCATTGGGACCATTTGGATCCTTTCCTGGACAACTACACAACTTGCAGTTCCATACGGTGCTCAACGCGGGGCACACGCTTGCCGGGAAGTATGTTGACATCAACGTCATTTGCCCTTGTTTAATTCGTTCCTCTTCCAGATCACACCCGGATATCCTTGGCGAGGTAAACTCCGAGGTGGCATTCTTGCAGGTCTTCCAATTCGTAGGCATTGTTGCCAACGGCTTTCATCACTCGAGCCTTAAGGAATTTCCTGGCGAACTTGGCGTTGAACGTCTTGCCAAAATCACTAAGAACGAAGTTTCGGCGGTATACCTCCTGACCTGGCTTGGCCACGAAGTTTCGAGTCCGTTGGTCTCCAGACTCTTTCGGACCTTTTCCTGGATCACTCGGAGTTTGTCCGCCGTCTTCATCCCCGTCATCTCGTGGTCACACAAGGACTTAACCTTCCTCGATGGCGCCGTTCAGGACCATATGATGTCCGAAGACTGTAAAGAAAGGCGCTTCTCCTGTCGTCGAGTGAATCAAGTTTCGAAGGGCATCCTCAATTTTCGGAAGGTACACGTCCCAGTCTCGATAGTCACCATCTAAAAAGCTCCGGATTGCGGCCAACACGCTTCGATTTACTCGTTCTGCTGCGTTGCTCTGTGGGGAGTATACCGGAGTCTTTATATACCGAAACTCTCACTCGCTTCCTGGAAGATCTTTGCCGTGAACTGCCGACCATTGTCCGAGTGTATTACCTCAGGGACGCCAAATTTATAAAATACCTCGTGGATGAGGAAGTCGACGACGTTCAAGGAGGTAACTTCCTTCATGGCCTTCAAGAATACAAATTTAGTGAAATGGTCCACCACGATAAAAATCCAGGCATGACCCTTCTGACCTCGGATATTTCCCCAAGAAGTCGATATATAGCTTCTGAAATGGCTGTTCCGTCTGGACTCTTTCTCCAATACCAACCTGCATCTGGAAATTTGGCGCTATGGACTCCTGGCAGACATCACATCCACGCACGAACTCGCGGACTTGGAGAACCGTGCCTGGCCAGTAGAACTGCCGTCGGAGAATTTCCAGAGTCTTCCCCATTCCGCCATGAGCAGCTGTTGGGTCCGTATGCGCACGCTCGATTATGCTGTGGGTTAGACTCTGTGGGATCCACAGTTTCCACTCGGAACCTTCCACCTCATCGTTCAGATTTGGCGAAGAGACTCTTGAAAATGAGGCCATCATCGGTAAGTTTTTCAAGTTACTCTCCAGATCCTTAACTAACTCGAGGTAATTTTCTCCAGCGAACTCGATGGTTTCGAAACCCAACAAATCCGTCGGATTCACCACGAGCTCCTCCACACACCGTGAAAGGGTGTCTGCCAAGACGTTTTCGCTTCCTTTTCGGTGCTCGATGTTGAAGTGGAATCCTTGAAGCTGCAGTGACCACCTCGCCAACCGTCCCGACAGATCCGACACAGATCATCGAGGGAAAGAAAGTGTGGTAGGCAAACCGCCGACTGTACCAACGCGGGAAATATATGAGTGCGGAAGGCAATCCGCCCTCTTCACCGCCGTGGAAGACATCTGCTCCTAGTGAGCAAAGGGACGAGCCGAGCCTACGGGAAGCCCTGCAGTTGTGTCCCAACGATGGACCTCGCCCCCTCGCAATAGCTGAGTACAGGACACGACAAGAGCGAAACAAGCCGATCCAAAAGAGGAAAAGGAGCGGAAAAACAGTAAAGCTCCTCCAGCAGCGACGGCTAATAAGGGAATATATAAAAATAGCCAAGACCCCGCAGGAGAAGGAAGCCCACGAGGAAAAATCATAGAAAACAAACTTTGCAAACGAGCAAAGTAAAGCAACAAGGGCTGCAATGCCTAATGCCAATGCCTAAGTTGCCTTTAATTTTAAACAACCTCTAACTCAAGCCGATGCGCGAAAACGCAGCTTGAAAAATACTAACTACTGATAGGCTATATAGAGCAAACCATTGTAAATCAGTTACATGTAAAACAATAACAACCCTTTAACAAATTTCCTTTCATTTGAAAAAAAACAAAAAAAATTTCTGCGATTATATAACCAGATTTCGAAGTTTAATATTCGGATTAAAAAAAAATGTATATTTCTTGAATAAAAAATAGAATTTGAACTGCCTAAAAATGGGTTGGTTCGGCTCAGATGATATCCAAACAAAAGACAATACGGCCAATGTGGTCAATAACGTAAAAATCGTTGATCACACCCAGAAACTCGAAGCCATAACGTAACTGCTCCTAATAATGATGATAGCTACAGTCGCTCAATTCCTACTTACCTTGTATGTGAAACACAATGACGATAGCTACAGTCGCTCAACTCCTACTTACCTTGTATGTGAAACACAGCAAGATAATTAAGAAGAGATATATTAGCAGAGCAGACAATTTGGAACGATTCGGTTAAATGCGTAAAATAATAATTTAAAATTTAATACCATCATTTTTATTTTTTCTTTCATGCCTAAAATAGCCAATTTGAGTACCCAGGAGATAATTCAGAAAGTTTATCGCCGACCATCCTAAATTCTGCAAGTCAAGAAATATAAGAAAAAGACATAAATAACATAACTGTCCCCGCTGTTCTCATTCAATCTGAATCATCAGATCAAGAACAGTCAGATTTTGATACCATTAACATTAGAGGTTTCACCTACAATAGTATCCTTTAACGGACACACAATTTACAACAGACATTGACAATAGTAGGGATTACCCTACGAGCATGTAGATAAGTTTAGCACGAAGGAAGCCATACGGGTCATGACGAAAAATTGTGACCAGCAAAAGCTAAAAACAATACTCGAGGCTGGAACGTTCACAACAATGAACGAAACTGTGAGCAAATACATTAATTGCAGCACAGAAATGACTGGAAATGCGAGCACCATTTTTTACAGTCACAGAGGCCAGGCCTACCGTAGTAATAACAACAGAGGTAATTAACGCGGCAGAGGCAATGGTCGTGGTAATTATAATAATAATTATGATAACAATAACGGCCAAAACAATAACTATTACCCCATAATAATAACTATAGAGGAAATAATAGAGGCAACTTTAGAGGAAATTATAGGAGAAATAACTAACAAGATGGAGGTTATAACTCAAATAATTATAATAATAGTAGCTACGTAAGGACAGCCCACAATGCTTCGGGAAACTCCCAAGAACCTTTAGATACTCAGCAATAGATAACGCGAAAGTTCACACTTTCAATCTCAGTTTAAATGCATTTGTTACTTTTAGAAATGTCACAACAGAAAAAGAAATTGTCTTCTTAATAGACACTGGTGCAGATATATCCATTTTAAAGGAAGATTCCGATAATTTTGAGTTCATCGAAACAGACCATATAATAAATATACAAGGAATAAGCAAAGAAGTTACCAAATCAAAAGGATTAACTTCTATCGAAATACAAACAGATAAATATATAATTCCACATGATTTTCATATCGTAAGTCCAAAATTTGTAATTCTTTGTGATGGAATAATAGGCATAGATTTCATCAAAAAATACAACTGCCAGTTAGACTTCAAGCCATCAAAAGATTGGCTTATAATTAGACCAAATAATTTAAAATTCCCAAACTATATTCCAATAACATACAGTTCTGGCAATAACTCCATAATTCTGCAGCAAGATCCCAAGTTGTCCGAAAAATTAAAATAGATTCAATAGAAGACAGGGTGTTGATTAAAAAACCAGGAAATTCATCATGGTATTTATATAGCAAATTTCATAGCAACATCCCAAAATACATTAATAAGACTACTTAATACGACAAATACCGATCAAGTAGTCAGTATAAATAAATTAAAATATGAACCCCTTTCAAATTACGAAGTAATAAAAACAGATTTAGAAAACAGGGAAAAATCAGTACTTACACAACTTTCAAGAAACTTTCCACCACAGTTCCATAAACAGCTAACAAATATTTGCACCAAATATAGCGACGTATTGGGACTAGATACTGAATCGATAAAAGGACGATGAACCAGTATATAGCCAAAAGCACGAAATTCAAGCCCAAGTACAAACACTAATTAATAACAACATAGTGGAACCATCTGTATTTGCTTATAATAGTCCACTCTTGTTTGAACCAAAGAAGTCACTTCCGAATTCTGACAAGAAAAAATGGCGATTAGTAATTAACTATCGTCAGATTCTCAACAAGCAATGGTTCGTATCGCTCCACGCGATTACCATTTGGCTTAAAAATAGCGCCAAACACTTCTCTGGACTAGATCCTTCTCAAGCATTCCTTTACATGGATGATCTAATAGTCATTGGTTGTTCCGAAAAACATATGCTTAAAAACATAACTGATGTTTTTGAGAAATGTAGGAAATACAACCTTTAGTTACATCCTGAAAATTGCTAATTTTCCATGCATGAACCCACGACAAAAATACGACGTCATTAAAAATTACTCAGTCCCACATGATGCGGACAGCGCTAGACGATTCGTTGCATTATGCAATTATTACAGACACTTTATACAAAATTTCGACTACTCTCGTTACATAACAAGATTATATAAAAAGAATGTAAGATTCGAATGGACATCCGACTGCCAAACTGCCTTCGAACATCTAAAATCGGCACTAATAAGCTTTACTTTGCTACAAGACCCAGAGTAAGCAAGCGTGTGGAGCAGTTTTAACTCAAAACAAAAATGGACTCCAACTCCCAGTAGCATACGCATCAAGAGCATTTACAAAGGGTGAAATGACAAAAGCACAACAGAACAAGAACTGGCAGCAATTCATTGGGCAATAACATACTTCAGACCATATATTTATGGCAGAGACTTTACTGTCAAAACAGATCACAGACCACTCACGTACTTGTTTTCAATGGCAAATCCTAATTCAAAACCGACACGCATGAGACATGAATTAGAAGAATATAACTTCAAAGTAGATTATCTAAAGGGTAAAAATAATTACGTAGCAGATGCGTTATCAAGAATAACCATCGAAGAATTTAAAAACATTACCTGAAATATAAATATAGTCACTACAAGATATCAGACAGAAATCCTGCGTAGGAGAAAAACAAATAGAATTGCCTAGGCAATCTATAGAAAAAGCTTCAAAGCCCAACGTATTCGAAGTCATTAATAATGACGAAGTAAGTAAAGTATTGACCTTGCAAGTAAAAAATATGACCTGTTTTTTGAAACGTGGAAAAAAATTACTGCAAGATATAATGTTAGCGATTTATTTACCAATGGAATTCTTGACCTTGGTATGTTCTTCCAAAGGCTTGAAGTGCAAGCCGGTATATAAAATCGGACAACTAAAAATTGCAGCGTGGGAAAAAATCTTTGACCAAGTTTCAATTGATAATTTCAGGAAAATGGGCAACAAAATATTAAAATCATTGAGAGTAGCGCTACTCAACCAGGTGACCTTAATTGAAAACAAGAAAGGAAAGCTAACTTCGGGCGAAGCCGAAGTTGAAATACCCTTGCAGAATCTTCTGTAAATTATATTCTCCAAAATTATTCATATGATGCATTCTTAACACTCATAAAATATCCCAACTTCCTAACTTTAAAAACTCCAAAATTATGGCATTTCCGATCAATCAGTTCTATGGCGGATAAAGGATATAGTCGGCCGATCCTTATGAAATTTGGTATGTCGGATTGAATGTAAGAAATGTAAGACCCATAGAAAATTCCAACTTCCTAACTTTAAAAACACCAAAGTTATGGCATTTTCAATCGTTCAGTTATATGACAGCTTAGGATATAATCGAAATTTGATAAGTTAAATTGATTGGCCAAAAATAAAACCTATAGAAAATCACAACTTCCTAACTTTACAAACCCCAAAGTTATGGCATTTCCGATCAATCAGTTATATGGATATAGTCGTCCGATCCCGGCCGTTCCGACTTATATACTGCGTGCAAAGGAAAGAAGGGTGTGTGCAAAGTTTCAATTTGATATCTTTAAAACTGAGAGACTAGTTCGCGTAGAAACAGACAGACGGACAGACAGACGGACAGACAGACGGACAGACAGACGGACAGACGGACAGACAGAGGGACAGACAGACGGACAGACGGACATGGCTATATCATGGCTATATAGAGGTGATCCTGATCAAGAATATATATACTTTATAGGGTCGGAGATGTCTCCTTCACTGCGTTGCACACTTTTGACCAAAATTATAATACCCTCTGCAAGGGGGTATAAGCAAAATTTGTCATCTAGACGGAATTACTGGCAGTATTTGGTGGAAATCGCCAGAAAGTAAAATCATTCCTCCTCCAAAACATCTCGAGTCATTGGGTAAAATCTTTTAATGTTCGGTTAAGTGATTCTATTGCACGTATATGCGCCATTGTGCATTCGTCCTAGATGATGATTTTCGATACCGCTAAAACTTTGGCCATTGCCGAGTGTTTTGCAATATTACACGTTGGTTCTTCAATAGTATAAAGATTTAAAGGTAATTTTAATGCTGAATGAGCCGTACGGCATCCTTCTAACAATGTGGCTGCTATTCCAGAAGAAGCAACTGCAACCGCCATGTTAGATCTCGCCCGAACAGTTGCTAAAACTAATGACATGTGGAATGTCTTTCCAGTTCCAGCAGGGACATCTAGGAAATATAAACCACAATTTTCATCATCGATTGCCTTCATTAAAGTATTATAAACTTCCTTTTGTTGGTAATTCAACAGGGGTACATTCGTTTGAACTACTAAATCTAATTCCTGGTGATCATACTCACGTTCCCGTTCCAATTATCGATTAAATGCGTCATTCCTTTCACGATATGGTGCTGGCATTCCTAACCTGATTAATAAATTACCGCACATGAGGTAACACATATCTTCGATCAAAACTAAAGCACGATTATTTATTTCCTCAACGGGAATGCTGTCGAACGGGATAAAAAGTATCCAATGTCCTTCTCCTCGCTCTAAACTACCTCCCTGCCAATTTTCTGCTAAATCGGTTCGGCCGTTCTTGAGTTATAAGTGATGTAACTAACACGTAACTAACACGACTTTCTTACATATATATAGATTTCTGGGGTAGTTTCGAAAGATAAGCTTGTGTCCCTATGTTCTGTTTTTGCAATGTTGCAAATTTCACATTCGTTAATAATGTTCTGTATTAATTTTTGATAGTCTGGAAAATAATGTTCTTCCCTAAACCAATTAGCAGTTTTTTCAATTCCTGGGTGTAATAAATCTTTATGTCTTTTTAATATCTTTTCTTTAAACTCTGCGTACGTAAGGATATCTTCTAATTTCATGGTGCATCTTACTACTTTTGTTAAATGATTTGGATAGATTAGTTATACATAAGCTTGTTGGAATATAAGAAAATCTGAGTCATTGTGAAAGTAGATATTATCAATGCACAAAATAGAGCGCAGTACTCTATTTTGTGCATTGATAATATCTTTTGCGAAAGTATTTGTCATTTCCTTGTAAGTTAATTTGATTTTTAATTTATGAAATTTAATTCTTTTATAAATTCAATCTGTCTAGAAAAATAATTAATTGGTCTTTCATTTATTGAAATGTAATTTTGATTATCCCCGTGTGCACTATGTACTGTTGCATCTACGCTGTTAGCAACTTCTCCTAACATGTTTTCTTCTATTTTAACCCTAGATAATGCATCAGCTACATAATCTTCTTTTCCTGGCAAATATTTTATTTGATAATCGAATTCATTTAATTTAATTTTCCATATTTGTAATTTCATGTTTGGTTCTTTTATGTTACTCAACCAAACTAAGGGTTTGTGATAACTTACGATTTCGAAAGGTGTGCCAAACAAGTATGATCTGAAGTATTTTGTAGCCCATACGATAGCTAGAAAACTATTGTAGAATAATTTATTTCGTGTTCGTTTGATGTTCTACTGGCGTAACATATTGGCTTTTGATTTTGTGATAGGACTGCTCCAATGGCTATATTGCTAGCATCTGTGGTTAAGGAAAATGTTTTATCAAAGTCGGGATATATTAATATGGGATCTGAAGTAATTAAGATTTTCATTTTTTCGAATGCTTCTACATATGTTTTTTCTTTAATATTAATTGAGGCTCCTTTCTTTAATTTCACGGTAATAGGTTTAACTACGTTTGCAAAACATGGTATAAATTTCCTATAAAACCACATAGTCCTAAATATGATTTTATCTCCTTTGGAGTTTTTGGTATAGGGAAATTTATAATGGCACTGATCTTTTTTGGGTTTGGTTTTATACCTGTGGTGGTAACTACATGACCTAGAAATGCTGTTTCTTTTTTCATGAATTCGCATTTATCTAATTGTAATTTTAAATTTGCATCGCGTAACTTTTCAAATACTTTCCTCAGTGATAAAATATGTTCTTCCAATGAAGTGGAAAAAATTATTATATCATCTAAGTAAATTAAACAATCTTTATAAATTATTTCTTCTAATGAATTGTTCATACATCTTTGGAACGTAGCGGGAGCATTTTTTGAGCCCGAATGGCATTCGTGTATATTCGTAATGGCCATTTTTTGTTGAAAAATCTTTTTTTAGCGATTGAATCGGGATCCATTTGAATTTGATGGAATCCTTTTGCTAAATCAATTGTTTTGAAATATTGACATCTTCCCAATTTGTCTAATATTTTATTCATCCTAGGTATTGGTATTGCCTACTCTAATATAGGGGTAAAATTTTTTCGCTCCGAGGATGTTTGCTGTAAATTTACATCCATCCTATTCTGTGTGCTATCGCTTTCTCTTTGTCTTTTAACAGGTGCACTTGAATAATTATTGCACGTTGATGCTTGGTATTTCCCGAATTCCTGCGATTATCGTAACGCACCGATATATAGCTCTCAAAAGGATCTGCATCCCAATGTCCTAATACCATTTAAATTATTAATTGTGGAAATATCCCTTTTTGACAATGCATTAAATAATCTATCTGGAAGTTTCCTTTCTATTCATTTTTAATGGTTTTATTTAATGATCCTTTGTAAAGTGATTTATCAGTGGGGTCTGTTTCTAATTCCAACTTATTAATCATATTTGCGGATCTACGTTTTAGCTCGTCTAAGAACTTACTGATGCTTCCTTTATGTTGTCAACGAGGTGGCCTATGGTCCTTGAATGCTCTAAATAAGGCCAATTTCGTAGAAATCCAGTTCATCGTCTTCTCCTCGGATAAAACAGCTTTAGCAGCGTCCACTATAGTCCTCTCTATAGCTCCGTAGATGATGTGTGTTTGACGAACGTCCTGAGTCGGGTATAACTGCAGTAGATGTTCAACCCGTCCGATATATCCGCCTAGATCAGCGGGATTGCCATCGAAATGAGGCAATTCTTTTAACTGACCAATTAATTGGTTCAGATGTATTTCTGATAACTGGGGTGGATTTCACTTTTAATGAGATTGACCGAATTTGATTTTATTTTGTTTACAAAGGTTTTCAATATTCCACTTTTTATACCCTTGCAGAGGGTATTATAATTTTGGTCAAAAGTGTGCAACGCAGTGAAGGAGACATCTCCGACCCTATAAAGTATATATATTCTTGATCAGGATCACCTCCTGAGTTAATATAAGCATGTCCGTCTGTCTGTCTGTCCGTCTGTCCGTCTGTCTGTCCGTCTGTCTGTCCGTCTGTCTGTCCGTCTGTCTGTCCGTCTGTCTGTCCGTCTGTCTGTCCGTCTGTCTGTCCGTCTGTCTGTCCGTCTGTCTGTCTGTCTGTCCGTCTGTCTGTCCGTCTGTCTGTCTGTCCGTCTGTCTGTTTCTACACGAACTAGTCTCTCAGTTTTAAAGATATCGAATTGAAACTTTGCACACACCCTTCTTTCCTTTGCACGCAGTATATAAGTCGGAACGGCCGAGATCGGCCGACTATATCCTATAGCTGTTATATAACTGAACGATTTAGAATGCCATTTTTTATGAGTATTAAGAATGCATCTTATGAATAATTTTGAACAATATAATTTACAGAGTATTCTGCAAGGGTATATCAACTTCGGCTCCGCCCGAAGTTAGCTTTCCTTTCTTGTTTTTATACCCTTGCAGAGGGTATTATAATTTTGGTCAAAAGTGTGCAACGCAGTGAAGTATATAAAGTATATAAAGTATATATATTTTTGATCAGGATCACCTCCTGAGTTGATATAGCCAAGTCCGTCTGTCCGTCTGTCTGTCCGTCTGTCTGTTTCTACGCGAACTAGTCTCTCAGATATCAATTTAAAAATTTGCACACACCCTTCTTTCCTTTGCACGCAGTATATAAGTCGGAACGGCCGGGATCGGCCGACTATATCCTATAGCTGCCATATAACTGATTGATCGGAAATGCCATAACTCTGCTGTTTGTTAAGTTAGGAAGTTGGGTATTATATTTGGCCAATCAATCCGACGATCCAAATTTCATAAGGATCGGCCGACTATACCCTATAACTGATTGATCGGAAATGCCATAACTTTGGTGTTTGTAAAGTTAGGAAGTTGGGATTTTCTATGGGTTTTATATTTGGCCAATCAATCCGACATATCAAATTTCATAAGGATCGGCCGACTATATTCTATAGCTGCCATATACATAACTGAACGATTGGAAATGCCATTACTTTGGTGTTTTTAAAGTTAGGAAGTTTGGATTTTTTATGAGTATTAAGAATGCATCATATGAATAATTTTGGAGAATTTAATTTGCAGAATATTCTGCAAGGGTATTTCAACTTCGGCTCCTCCCGAAGTTAGCTTTCCTTTCTTGTTAGGGTTAATTTTGGTATGTGTATACACATCTCAAAAATGTATAATTTAATACTACCACCGAACACTACAGATCTCTGGCCTTCTGAACTTTTCTAGACACCTTTCGCATGCCGGCTATTTGGTGCTCGTAGAATATTCTGTTCTGTTCTATTCAGACCAGGAGTCTCCAAGTATCGACGCATCCACTCCTCATAAGGTAAGTATTTAAAACTGTACTTATTTCTACTTGTACATACTAAACCTTTTTTTTATTCCTAGACCGCATAGACCGCGCGTCCTCGTCGTCCAAAATTGCGCTGCACCTCGCAGCTCTCTTTCCTCGACTCGTCAACCGTCAGCACATCCATTGCGTAAACGAATCTTGCGATACTCTCTCTCAAGCCTCTTTTAATTATTTTCACCATCTGTCGCATGGACATAATCTTCCACGGCTTCTCCCGGCTGCTGTTCCCTCTGCAGAAGCTGATGCATCCGGTCGTGCTCCGTCTGGTGGCCTCGGAACCTATCCATCAGCGCGGCACGCAGCTATGGCTATCTGTCCACCCTGCAGTGACGTACGTGGACCCAATACTACTCGCGTGCCCGACCGGTTAGCAGCACATGGAAATGCCGGAGCACCTCCTGCCAAGGGCTCTGGTACTGCCGCTGCAGGAACTCGAGCCGGAACAGGAAATTTTCAAACGAGTTTCGCTCGTCCTCGCCATCAAAAGAAACGCCCCACCGCTCAATGCGAACTTGTTGGCTGCCGCCACCTGGCCCTGTTTTGTCATTTAAGCGCGGCTCCTCGCGGAAATCGGAAGCCCTCCGGTCCTCGAAATGCCAATTTCGAGACTCGTTGCGTCGCCTACGTTCGCCATCCGGAGGATATCCTGGACTGCTGCTCTCCACCTGTAACGACTCCACGGGCCTTCTAGAGGCTTTGGTGGAACCCTTGGTGGCGGTGGACGGGAGCTAATCGTGTCTGCTGATGATGCAGTCTTCGGAATCGCCCCTTTCTGGACCAGACTTGGATCCTGTGGTGCCGCCGGGTCCGTCCAACCCGGATGCTGCTGCTGATCGATATGGTTCCCCTGTAGAAGCTGCGGCCGCTGAGCAGCAGGCTTCATCATTTCCAGGAAGCCACCTCGGATTACATCCCTTAAGGACTGGCTGACGCCGGACTCCTGAGCCTTTCGATGGGTCTCTGCCGCCTGGGCCAATGCCACGTTTACGGCCAATCTCGCCGCTTTGTCCAGAAACGCCTCCTGGGTACGGTCATCCTTTCCATCGATCTGTGGAAGCTGGTTCGCCTCTGAGTTCACTTGCTCGAGAACTAGATGTTGCGTGGGATCTGTTTCCACCTGAAGTTCCCTGCGCAGCTCCTGATGAAGACGACCCAACGGAGTCCTTGGCTGTCCCATCGATATCCGTGGCTGTTCGGCCCCGGCAACCTCATCTAAATCGGTGGACCACAATTTCTTATCTTCCTCGGCCGGAAGAGCCTTCGATCGGAGATCGTAATTAGACGGTATCGTCGTATCGCACAGTACAACAAAACAAAAATATATATATCTCCCTAAGAATTCCTATATCCTACCACAAACAAATCACCAAAAGAAATAAATACTTAAGAAGAATAATAAATATTAAAATAATGAACAGCAAATATTAAATAAGCAGATAAATATATACATAATTATAGAAACAAAATTTTAAATAAATAAATAAATGTACATACAATTTTAGGAATATAAATTGAAAATTTTTTTTTGTACATGAATAAATATTTGGGAACATAAATAATATAAATAAATAAATGGAATAAATTAATAGATTAATTTTATGATTCTTCCTTTTTGATTTACTTCTTTTTATACCCTTGCAGAGGGTATTAAATTTTGGTCAAAAGTGTGTAACGAATTGAAGGAGACATCTCCGACCCTATAAAGTATATATATTCTTGATCAGGATCACCACCTGAGTTGATATAAGCATGTCTGTAAGGAAGTTGGGATTTGTTATGGGTTTTATTTTTGACCAATCGATCCGACCTACCAAATTTCGTAAGGATCGGCCGACTATATCCTATAGCTGCCATATAACTGAACGATCGGAAATGCCATAACTTTGGTGTTTTTAAAGATAGGAAGTTAGGATTTTCTATGGGTTTTTTTTTGACCAATCTATCCGACCTACCTAGTTTTATAAGGATCGGCCGACTATATCCTATGCCCGCCATATAACTGACTGATCGGAAATGCCATAACTTGGTGGTGTTTGTAAAGTTAGGAAATTGGAATTTTTTATGAGTATTAAGAATGCATCATATGAATAATTTTGGAGAATATAATTTACAGAATATTCTGCAAGGGTATATCAACTTCGGCTCCGCACGAAGTTAGCTTTTCTTTCTGGTTTTTAGAGTCGAATCAGTGGAAATGGAACCGGTCACTAGCTGGTGGAATCCGTGCCGGAAACTTTTCTGCGCTTAATTTTTTTTATTTCCCGTCATATGTCCTGCCACACGCCGCTCGTCAACTGGACTGGCTATCAACTATGTTGATAGCCGCCAGTTAAGGACATCGGCTGCTCGTTGAATCCTATATTATTTCTTTTCGCGCGTATGTTTTGATTCTAAGGTCGTGGTGATTGTGCAGCGCGAGTCCATCACGGGTCACGATCACACATTTAAGTTCAAAGCCGAGATGAAAAATCAAACACACCCACGAAACCAAAACAAAGGATCAACTTCTACTCTCACAACAAAAATATATACAAAACAAAGTAATTTACATCAATTTATCACAGTTTTTATACCCTTGAAGAGGGTATTATAATTTTGGTCAAAAGTGTGCAACGCAGTGAAGGAGACATTTCCGACCCTATAAAGTATATATATTCTTGATCAGGATCACCTCCTGAGTTGATATTGCCATGTCCGTCTGTCCGTCTGTCTGTTTCTACGCAAACTAGTCTCTCAGTTTTAAAGCTATCGAATTGAAACTTTGCACACACCCTTCTTTCCTTTGCACGCAGTATATATGTCGGGACGGCCGGGATCGGCCGACTATATCCTATAGCTGCCATATAACTGATTGATCGGGAATGCCATAACTTTGGTGTTTGTAAAGTTACAAAGTTGGGATTTTCTATGTCCTATATATATCCTATAGCTGCCATATAACTGAACGATTGGAAATGCCATAACTTTGATGTTTTTAAAGTTAGGAGGTTGGGATTTTTTATGAGTATTAAGAATGCATCATATGAATAATTTTGGAGAATATAATTTACAGAGTATTCTGCAAGGGTGTATCAACTTCGGCTCCGCCCGAAGTTAGTTTTCCTTTCTTGTTTATCACAGATTTTATCACAAATTTAGCTATCTGCAGATGCAAATCTTCTCCCTTCTGGGCCAAGATACCACCCGCAGGTTACCGCTGCTTCTGCAATCTGTGACCAGGAGAAAATTGCCTCCAGTCTGGCAAGCCTCCTGTCCTGCTGAAAAATGCTACGTACTCTCTTAATTTTCCCCCAGCCCACCACTTCTGATGCAGTTGCATGCAACTTTGTATTGCCCTGCAAGTCACCGGGCGTGTTGGCTGAGGGGAAAAGAAAATGGCAAATTTGTGAGACGCCGTCGTTCCGAAAATTTGTATTTCTATTTCGATATGTGGCTGTAGGGACATTGGTGGTACTCCTGAGTAGAGGTTTACGCCGATGGCTTGGTCGTCGTCGGCGGCGTGGGGGTCAAGAAAAGTCGGCGGCGGCGGCGTAGAGTTAAAATGAAAACGGCGGCAGCGGCAGCTAAGCCGTCGAATTTGTCGGCGGCCGGCGGCGTACGCAGTAAAACCAAAATTTTTTTAAAAATAAAAGTTTCCTTAATTTCTTCTACTTTTATTTATTTTCCTTATTAAACATAATAACATAATTAAACAAACATAAGATTTCAAGAAGTTAAAAACAAATTAACACTTCTTTTTCTGTGAGATGGAGCTGATACAATATCGATTCTTTTATTCGATTACTTAAAAGCATCAAACAAAATGCTATTGCTCCGAACCCCGCCGCCGCCGCGCCGATATTTTCGTGATTCGGCGGCGGCGCCGTAAAAAAGACAAAATCGGCGGCGGCGGCGGCGTGGCTCGGCGGCGCAAATGTCTACTCCTGAGGTATGCCCTGAGGATTCCGAAGCTAGCCGGCGCCGTCCCAGGATGAAAGAATGCAGTTCCATAACAGAATCATTAATGAATTGGAATTGTTAGCTTTCGATCGATATCTTTGCCTGTATAATCGATATAAGAGATCTTGGTACTAAACAGTGACGGCCACACTTTGAATAAAACCATGCTGGAATACTTTACAATAACAAAAGCCGCAGTTTTAATCTGCAAAAGAAGATTGTGCTTGTTGATCCTCTATTGTCGTCAAAACTACAAAATCACTTTCGCATGTCCGAAAAATCAGGGGACATGTAAAATCTGGCATCCACGGGAACTTTTTCAGACTTTAATAGGAAATAATTGGTTACCTTACTATTGTTTGAAATTGCAAAGAGGCGATCTTTAGCTCTAGAAAAACTTTCGTTAAGTTCAATTTATGAACTGATTTTATTTTTCTTAGTATTAGTATTATTAACATTTTTGAGATTTTTATTCTAGACTTATTAAAAGACTATACTGAGACAACCTCTGCTTGCCTAAGCGGGAGCCTCAGTGACTATC
Organism: Drosophila carrolli; assembly: GCA_018152295.1. Lineage (NCBI taxonomy): Eukaryota > Metazoa > Arthropoda > Insecta > Diptera > Drosophilidae > Drosophila > Drosophila carrolli. Next base: position 1,955,213 of record JAECXJ010000021.1, on the reverse strand, counting down.
AGTGAAGTGTAGAAAGATTGGCATGTACTGTAGATATATTGTAGATAAGTGCCAACACTGCATCCCAGTTGAATTTTAAGTTGAAAATAGAGCACGTATCTTTATTTTTCAACATATTCTATTTTACAGCAAGCTTTATTGATTTAACACCATTGCAACGAGCGAAATTATATAGTTTATCTTTTGAAAATAGATTTACCCTGTCTCTTCATCCATTATCCTATTGGAGTTCTTTTGTTTCTTGACTTTCTTTTATTTCCCTTATTAAGATTCTTTGTTTTCAATAGATCAGCTAGCCATTTCGGAACTTTTCAACAAAAATAACAGTAGGTCAATTTGCTAGAGCTAATTCCCCTAGAAGCTACATATGAATTTTCTTCAGACTTGACATGATTCCATACAGTATTTAGAATGTCATCTGTCCTATGTCTGATTAATTTGACAATACTTTGGACACTGTTAATCCATACTAATGTGATAATGGACTACATGCTTAAATATCTTTATTTCTTTAATTTATTGGATCAACCCAATGAGCTAAAAAGCTTGGGAGTCGTTTTTATATTTTTCATTGGTTTGATTCTATTTTTTCTGGATATTACATATAAAGAATTTTCTACTTTAGCATACACTACTGGAACAGCAAATCCAAGAAGCTCACTGAAAACATTTTAGGATTAATCCACCTTGAAATTCCAATGTTTTTTTATGTATAAAATATTTTTCTTTTTCAATTTTGAGAATTACCAACCTTTTTTTTTAATTTTGCTGGTATTACATATAAAGAATTTTCTACTTTACCATACACTACTGGAACATATACCTTTTCGAAAAAAAGACAGCAAATCAAAGAAGCTGTATTACTGAAATACTGAAACATTTTAGGATTAATCCATCTTGAAATTTCACTAACCATTTTTTGTAATTTAGATCCCGAATAAATTAGCTTAAACTTAAATAAGTCTTTCTGAGGTTTCTATGAAACCAAGTGTATAAAACTATTTGCATTTCTTACAGATTCAGCCCCAGTTAGGAGGATTTCTATGCCAAAATCATTCCTAATTTTTTACTTATGTTATGTGTTATAGTCAATTTTTGTAGCTCACATCTGTTTTGCATTCCTCTATTCTATATGCCTTCTCTGTTAGGTCTTTAAAACTATCTTGTAACTCTGCAAGCTTCGCATTGAACAAAGCAATCTTAAATAAGAACTCAACTAAAACACAACAATTGGCGACGAGGAAAAAAGTGTTTTAAGTTTTAAGATGCATTCACAATCGCTCGGGAATGTTAATTCGTCTGTAAGCTCCGCATTGAATAAATCTGTCTAAAACAAGAAAGGAAAGCTAACTTCGGGCGGAGCCGAACTTGATATACCCTTGCAGACTATTCTGTAAATTATATTCTCCAAAATTATTCATATGATTCATTCTTAATACTCATAAAAAATCCCAACTTCTTAACTTTAAAAACACCAAAGTTATGGCATTTCCGATCAATCAGTTATATGGCGGCTAAAGGATATAGTCGGCTGATCCTTATCGGATCGGATTGATTGGCCAAATATAAAACCCATAGAAAATCCCAACTTCCTAACTTTACAAACACCAAAGTTACATACTGCGTGAAAAGGAAAGAAGGGTTTGTGCAAAGTTTCAATTCGATATCTTTAAAACTGAGAGACAAGTTCGCGTAGAAACAGACAGACGGACAGACGGAGAATATATATACTTTATAGGGTCGGAGATGTCTATAAAAAGAACTGGAACACAGCATTATGGTTTCGGCATTTATCAGCTATATCACACTATCAGAACTCTTGTAGTCAAATGTTGTTAATTATAATGCAATCCATAAAATGTGTTAGAATTTTGCATTATTGTTAATTTTCTGACGGTACATTTTTTAATGTTTTATTTTAATACCCTTGCAGAGGATATTATGTCTTAATAATTTATAAAATAATCGTTGATTAATTGATTTTGTCGACAGATATTGGACGAATTAATATTTACCGCCCGAAAATTTCTAAGAAAATCTGCGCAGATTCTTTTGAAAATATTGTGCTTTATAAACCACAATCAATCAGAGCTCTAAAATTTTTAGAACCTACCTCCGGCATGCTACTGTCTTTTGATTTTTGGCTGAAATGAAAGAAGAGCGTAGCTAGAAAAAAGTTGAAATTTCTTTTTCTCTTAAGTCGAGTGCTATTTTCGTCATAAGTCCATTTTTGTTGATTCTCTTCTGCGGAGATTCATTGTGATCACTAAGCTTTATAGTCATCGTCTCTTCTTAGTAAGCTCTATGTTACGACAGGATATTGGCAAAAGTTCTTTTAATTAAACGCTTCCAACCCTACAAATTGTACATTTTTTTTTATCAACATCACCAGACTAGTCGATCAAGTTATGTCCTTCCGTTTCTATGCAAACTAGTCTCTCAGTCTTTAAACAATCTGAATTAATCTTTCCCAAAAGTCTTATTTTTATTTAAGTATATAAGTCAGATCGGGACTAATCGGTCGGATATCACTGTGGACGGCAGAAGGCGAGGTGATGACTTGCACTTTTAGAGTGTGAAGAAGAGGCTACTAATAAATACCCGCAGACTTGGAAATCTGCTTTAATGGCTCGATCGGAACAAGTGGCTTTAAGAAAAAAAAATTGTAAAAATACCAATTAAGAAAATTGGCTTTTGGCTACATTTCTGATATTCAATTTTGTAACGAAAAAAAAATATTAAGCATTCGACTTATAAATACACATATTACAATATTAATATAATAATGTTTTTGTGTATTTATTTTGGAGAAACACTTCTCAACGAGGTAAAAATCACATCAAATTTTGTGACGAACAATGTTTACCCATTCGACACATCTCAACGAGGTAAAATCACATCAAATTTTGTGACGAACAATGTTTACCCATTCGACTGTCATAGGAAAGATCCGGAAACGAATAGGAAAATAACAGAAAAATTTATTTAACTTAGATAAATTTTGAAAAGTCTTCGGCGCAATCAAATTAACTTGAAAAGTTGGTTGTCAACAAGAAACGAGTTACCGTTCTTTTTATCAATTACTCTTTAATGCGACTAATAAGTTTGGTTTTCAAATTGACAATCTTACTATAAACGAGTACAAAACTGTCCTATACCGAAATTTATTAGTCAAAGTAGACTTTCATTAATGTAATTAATTAAATTTACACAGTGTTAATAGTCAATTATAAAGTTGCTTGTGGATTATGAAAGAAATCGCTTTGTTTTATTTTTGATTTCTACTATTACATTGAGAGCAACAAGCTTGCAGCCGAAGAGAGCGGACGTGATTTGCGCGAGCTCCGTGAAAAGTTGAAGAAAGTGGATGTATTAAAAACAAATAAAATTAAGAAACTGAATTGGTACATTACAAAATAGTCGCAGAGACGCTGTGGGGGATTACCTTACCAGTTCCAACCACATGTCAGCGTCTCTCGGTGAATACCAAAACAGCTGATCTGCGCAACCTTCACCGGGAATGGCACTTATCGACAGATAAAGCTTTATCCTAAGATCTCATCCCTAGTTCCCTCTCTTGTGAACGAGCCTCGACGAGTAACGCAACTTGCTAATATTAATACTCATTATAATCTAGCACTATCATTGAATAAAAGATTACTGTGATACCGAACTCCCACAACGCTAAAACAAAAAGATCAGTGATATGATTAAAACAAATGCAAATTATTTAAAAATAGTGCCACGCTAAAAGTTCAATAACCGACGAACCTAATAAAGAGCTCATAAGCTCCATGAGCCGAAGAGACGAGTACTTCTCTACAAAGAGCAACTCGGCTCTACTGTCAGTCGATACCCCAAGAGCACGATCTTTCTCACCCTCTCTACTCACTCTTACTCCTACTTCAACAGCGTGGAGTTCTCAATGTAAAACCCCCCCACCATCCGATTCGACCCTTGACGCATCGGTAACATGCTGCGGTAAAACTTCTGCAATCGCACCAAAGGTAACAGCAACAAATACAGCAACGGCAGCAAAACCAACAAATTCCACAGCAAGGGCTCTTACTGCGGAATCGACCGCGATGTCGTCGAATGCAGCGCCAATTACAACATTAACTAAAATCGGCTTTCAATCGGGTCTGGCTCGATGGCTTCATGCATAAGATCAAAACACACTTGCCTACATACACTTATAAGCTACTTGAGTCGTATCTCTACAACAGAGTCTTCGCAACACGAGTGCAACACGACAACATCTAACGACTACATTATCGAAGCTGGAGTCCCGCCAGATTACGCACTTGGGCCTACTCTGTTCGTCCTCTATACAGCGGATATTCCAACGAACGAGCAGCTAACAACATATACGTGCGCTGACGACACTGCAATTCTAAGTCGCTCGAGGTGCCGAAGGCGAGCAACAACACAACTAGCCAATCACCTCATCGTAGTTGAGAGGTGGCAATCTGATTGGCGTAATAAAATAAATGAACAAAAATGTAAACACATAAAGTTGACTCTCAAAGGGCAAACATGCCCTCCGCTATCATTAAATAGTACGTCGAGTTCCCAACGCCGCGTCAACGAAGTAACGTATCTCGGCGTCCACTTCGACAGACGACACTGAAAAAGACACATCGAATGCAAGAAACTACATCTAAAACTAAAAGCCAGCAGCTTCCACTTCTTACAACTCCGCTCTCAAGCCTATCTGGACATATGGCTCGCAGCTATGGGGGAACGCGAGCAGCAGCAACATTGACATCATAAATCCTGAGGATTAACACTGGGCCACCATGGTATATTCGTAACCAAAACATCCACAGATACCTGGGCATTCTTGCAGTAAAATATAAAAAAAGACAAACAAGAAACGACCAACTACGAAAAACTCTCCGTGCATCCAAATCATCTCGCAAGAGGCTTGACTCGGGTTTCCAGCAGAACCCTCCTACAATGCAACGACCTTCCAACCCAGCCCCATAACTCAGTACCAGTTATATGACTTTTAGTTAGATTAATATAAGATTTGATACACTTATTCTTAGTATCCAAAAGGAAAAGACTCAATAAACAAATAGCAAAGCATATTACAAAAAAAAAATACTATTGCATTTTTATGCAAAATCCATTTCAAGAAACATAATCTTAAGTAAACCAATTTAAGCTATTCACGATGTTCAATCTTTGTATTCCCTTTGGAACACACATTGGCCGTGGAGGATCGAAGGGTACGGCAAGAACCCTAGGGTATAGCCACTCTGAAAATTAACTGACGCTATTCTATTTGCACCTCTCCCACCTAAACCCATTTTAAATTATTTTTTTGATATGTAACTCTAGAGTCGCATTTCATGTCATCTTTTTATGTGAACGTTCACATATATTTATAAAGGGATAAAAACATAAAAATCATTCTGCGTTCGAAATTTCTTAAAAATGGCTATTAACTACGGCTTAATTTTACCAAATTTACCGTCCTTATTTTGTATTTTTTTATAAATAAATCACTTAATTTTCAAAATATTCCTACCAAAATTACCAAAAAGTATTCCTTCAAAATGTATTAATAATCTAATTAATATTAAAATTAATGTTAAAATTATTAATGTTAAAATTATATTGGTCTCCAAATGGAGCTAATTACGCCTTCTGCAATTCAACTTGAAATACGTGCGCTTCTATTACTTCGGACTGTATATAACATCACATTTAGTGTCATTTTAATGACATCGATAAGGCGAGGCTAAAAAATTTGCGGCAAAGCCATCTGATAAGCACCGTGAGAAGCGAAATCAAATCGAACGTAATCGCTTATTACAATGACGCTCACTACGTTCAGAACACTAAAGAGGAGATGCGAATGAACGAGATCTGCGGCATACATAAAATTATCCTAAATCTGCGTTTCGTTTCGATCCTACCATCTATTACAGTGGAGATCAGTCTGTAGCTATGGATCCATGAACGTTGTCTGTGTGCATCGTAAGGCACTGAAATTCAAAAACTTTCTTGTTTTTGAATTTCAGTGCCTTACGAAACCTAATTCGGGCGGAGCCGAACAAACACGAAAGTTATGGCATTTCCGATCAATCAGTTATATATATTATAATAATTATAATCCTTTTGGTAGTGAAATGATTCTCATAGCAGGTGATTTTCGCCAAACATTGCCAGTCATACCCCGGTCGGCATCAGCTGACGATCTTAATGCATGTTGGAAATCATCTGTTTCGTGGAAACATGTGAGTATGAACATGCGTGTGGTATTGCAGAACGACCCGTCCGGAGAAGTTTTTTCCAAGCAATGGTTAGATTGGATGTATTACATTCGCCGCAATTTTTTAGATCACTGACTCAAAGGACGCTCTTATCCAAAAAGTATTGCTGAAAACCATTAAAAATTATCATTGTTTGAGCGAACGTGCTATATATATATTGCAGAATCCAAAATCAGATTATTGTTGGTGGATTCTGTTGCCAGCGAAGATGATATCCTCCATTCCATGATATCCTCCATCCTCCTCCAATTTTCTTCAATTTAAAGATTGATCAGTAATTATAATGCTAGGAAATATAAATCAACCATGTCTCTGTAATGAAACCCGACTTGCGGTGAAGAGATTGATGATCAACATAATTGAAGCTACAATTCTTAAAGGGAACTATAAAGGGAAACATTTTTTAAAACTAGGCATACCCACGATTCCCACCGACATGCCATTCAACTTGCACCTGTACGACTTTCATCTGCAATGATAATAAATAAGTCAGAATCCCATGTTCTTCACATGGTCTATTATATGCAGCCTGCTCCCAGGTTGGTAAACCGTCAGCATTATTAATTTATTTACCAGAGAAAAGAACAAATAATATTGTGTATCAAACAACATTGCAGTAAAATTAAACAAGTAGGTTTTCAGACTTTGTGGCTGTGAAATAAAAACCAAACTGTGACTTATTTAAATTGTAACTTCAATTATTTCAATAAAACAGAACTATGAGCAGTCAGAAGAACATTTGTTCACTTTCCCATTTCCAAAGCCATTGTACATATATATATATATAATATATATCATAAATATTAAATATCTTTGAAGTCGAAAATTTTAAGCTTGAACAAATTCCTATGAGATAATACATAAATATTCTTAATAATTATTTTATACGATTTTTATATTAGTCGGTAGAGGGTTAGGTATGTTAAGAGAACACAATGATAAAGTTAAATAACAATGACAAGGCGTTTTCCTTAAATGATTAATCTCGTTATAGGGGCATATGATGTGACAGTTGTAAATCGATCTAGAGCCATAAACTATGATCTGTAATTTTAAACCCTACAAGGGAGCGGTGTTAGCACTTGTAATCTGTAAGTCCAGAACATTTGAGCCTTACCGAAAATAATCACTTGAGATTTTTTCACACTGCACGAAGTGTTCCTGTGGGGGTCAAATGATAACTCTCCCGCTGAGGTAGACGCGGCCTCTGCGTAGGCCACAGATAAAACCAGAATAATTCCTAAGCAGGGACTTAGAAAATAAAATTCAGCTTTTCAGCAGAACTCAAATGACAAGGTTGTATTATTTAATTCAATAATACATACATCCCTTTAATTTTGGTCCTTCGACTACTCTACAGTTTTCCCCCACCAATGGTAAGAGACTCATAACTTAGGCCAGTACCTTAAAAATAAAATCTGTAACACTTGCAGTTTTGTTAAAGGTGTTAATGAGGAAATAGTGAAAAAAATTTAAAAAAAAAACAAAAAGATATAAAAGAATCTTTTATGTTATAATAAAAATTTATTCAATAATAATTTCAACAAAAAAGTCAAAATTTGTTGTAAAAGTGGTCGAAAAGTCTTACCACCGAGCAAATTTATTTGTTGGCGTTTTCGAGTCCTTTTCAAACATCGAAAAAAGTGAAATCAGGGGTATTCAAGGACGACATCGAAACAGTTTTAAAGTTATTACAGTGAAATAAATTAAAGTTACTCCCGAATTTAACAACAAAATAATTAAATAATAACAAAGGGACTCCCAGTATTTTAAAAAAAATACAAATAATTAAAGAATCATAAAGAGACTCCCAATATTAAAAATAATTAAAAAAAAAAAAGAAAGTTATCAAAAACAAAAAATTTCAAATCATCTGTAAAACATCAAAACTGTATAAAGGACTCCAGGACTTCAAGGACTTCAGCACTACTACGGCGCTTGAAGATCTCCCAAGCTTAGCATTCGAATATTTAAAAAAAATTGATGAGCTAAAGGCCGAGTGCATCCAAAATCACAAGGTTTGGATTCATATTGGAGTAGTCGAGCATGACTACTTCATTAAGAGTCATTACGAGCAAATGCTTTTATTTTTAATAGAATCCAAGTAAGAATAGACACAGTATTATCTGAAACTGACAAGTCCGATGGAAAATTAATTTCAAAAGAGCAGATAGAAAAAAATGTAAACTGCGAAAGGCAGTTAGATCTAGCGATAAAGCAGAAATATTTAAAGGATACTTTAAATGATATTCAAAATGATAAAGTAAAAACATTTGAAATTAGGATTGGAAAATTAATTTTTATTGGGATAAGCTAGTTGCCTTGAGGCAGGGAAGTACTACAGATGATCATATATTGGACGAATTAGCGTTCGATATATCAATGGTAACAAAAGACATGAAGAAAAAACTTGAGGAAATTGTGCCGAAAAAGGTAGAAGTTGCAAATTATAAAATGGATGATTTGCCAACGCTGCCAAAAATTCAGGTACCCACATGTTATGGAGATTCCATTTTATAAGTTATTCAATGAACTTATACACTTAGGGGGTCTTCTAGTCTAGAAGTTTGAGAAAATCGAAAAATTTTTTTTTCATAATTCGATAGTTTTTATATTCATAAATATCTCCCTAAAAGGATTTTTCAAAACTCAAATTATTTTCAAAGTTATAGCCGTTTTAGTGACGTGGCAACTAGACTGGTTGAGCGAACGACTGAAACTTTAAACGCGTTTTTCTCGAAACTACTTTTTTTGATGCACTATATCTTAAGTTCTAATCAGTCGATTTACCTGAAATTTGGCATGAATATTCTTTAAATATATCTCTATCGCCGGTACCAACAAAAAATAAAAATTTTAAAAAATTCGACAAAATGGAAAAATTTGTGAAAAAATCGACTTTTTTCATTGAGTTGCCGTCATTTCATGAAAAAAACTATTTTTTTTTTGGTGCTTCATGCCATAGCGACATTTATACTCATTAAAAATATATAATCGTTTTATTTTTGAGACAACGACAAGCATAGATATCATGGCGACGCGGACACGGCCTTCCCCCCCTTCTTCAAGAAGGAATAACTCAATGAAAACTAATTTTTTTTTGAAATTTATTTTATGTACTCCTTTAAGTTTAATAAACAAATGATAAAAAAACGGATAGTAAAAATATCTATTGCTTTTTTTTTATTAATTGTTAAAAAAGTTCGAAATTCGAGCCTCTAGACTAGAAGACCCCCTTAAGGGAGGATCTCAGTCCTACCTTAAAATTCAATTAACTTAAAATCTCACTTAAGGGATAAGCCAGGAATATGGTTTCTCACTTATTGTTGGGCTCAGGGGGAAATTATTAGGCCGCTTGGGAATTCTTAACCAAGCGGTATGAAAATAAAAGGAACATTTTTATACCCTTGCAGAGGGTATTATAATTTTGGTCAAAAGTGTGCAACGCAGTGAAGGAGACATCTCCGACCCTATAAAGTATATATATTCTTGATCAGGATCACCTCCTGAGTTGATATAGCCATGTCCGTCTGTCCGTCTGTCTGTCCGTCTGTCTGTCCGTCTGTCTGTTTCTACGCGAACTAGTCTCTCAGTTTTAAAGATATCGAATTGAAACTTTGCACACACCCTTCTTTCCTTTGCACGCAGTATATAAGTCGGAACGGCCGGGATCGGCCGACTATATCCTATAGCTGCCATATAACTGAACGATCGGAAATGCCATAACTTTGGTGTTTGTAAAGTTAGGAAGTTGGGATTTTCTATGGGTTTTGTATTTGGCTAATCAATCCGACATGCCGAATTTCATAAGGATCGGCCACTATATCCTATAGCGCCATATAACGATGATCGGAAATGCCAAACTTGGTGTTTGTAAAGTTAGGAAGTTGGCATTTTCTATGGGTTTTGTATTTGGCTAATCAATCCGACATGCCGAATTTCATAAGGATCGGCCGACTATATCCTATAGCTGCCATATAACTGATTGATCGGAAATGCCATAACTTTGGTGTTTGTAAAGTTAGGAAGTTGGCATTTTCTATGGGTGTTATATTTGGCCAGCCAATCCGACCTACCAAATTTAAGGATCGGCCGACTATATCCTATAGCTGCCATATAACTGAACGATTGGAAATGTCATAACTTTGGTGTTTTTAAAGTTAGGAAGTTGGGATTTTTTATGAGTATTAAGAATGCATCATATGAATAATTTTGGAGAATATAATTTACAGAGTATTCTGCAAGGGTATATCAACTTCGGCTCCGCCCGAAGTTAGCTTTCCTTTCTTGTTTCCGATAAGATTAATCGCCTTCTTGACCTCCAAAATCTTTATGTGGAATCAGTTCGACAATTAAGAATGTTTATCGACACTATCAATGAGTCGAGTCCACATATAATAATAAGAAAATTTAACAAAGATGCTCTGCAACTATATGAGAGCCATGTTAAAATAACATTAACATTTAAGCATTGTCCGACGTTATTGAATTTCTAGTGCAACGACTCAGTTCGATTAACTCTGTTCAGGATGAAAAACCTGTAAAAAATAAATGTTTAGTAACAATATAAAAGAATTGGCTACTAACAGTTGTCCCATGTGCAAAAGTACGGGACATTTGATACTTCAGTGTATTCAAATTCAAATTCAAATTCAAACCTCTGAGGGAGGTTTCGAAAATATTAGAGCTTTTATCGACAGTGGTTCTCAAAGCACAATAATTTCAGAAGAATCTGCGCAGATTCTGAAATTGCCTAAAATTCGGTCTCAGACAGAGATCAGTGGAGTCTCATAAAGAAACCTTGCACGGAGGAATAAACTTAATGCGAAATTATATTGTATTCAAAGGAAATATTGGTTTTTCGGACTAAAGAACTCCTTAAAGAAGTATTTGAGAGAATGTGTCAAGTGTGCTAGGTACAGACAAAATAATGCTCAACAAATAATGGGCAATCTGCCTAAGTAAATTCTGAAATACTGGAATAGATTACGCAGGTCCTTATTTTGTTAAATGTTCCAAGAATCGTGGACTAAAAACATATAAGGGATACATTGCCGTATTTGTGTGTATGGCCACCAAAGCCCGCAGAAGATTTGTAGCTAGAAGAGGTAAAGTTGCCAATTTCTATTCGGATAACGGAACAAATTTCGTAGGAGCTTCAAAAAGTTCGATGAAGAGTTAGCTAAAGCAATCAAGGAAAACACATTGATTGCCGAGCAGCTTGAATATAGAATTTATTGGCATTTTATTCCCCCAGCAGGCAATATTTGAAGCACCATTTAAAACGGGTAATAGGGGAAAATAGTTTGACATACGAAGCGATGTGAACAATTTTATGACAAATAAAAGCATGTTTGAATTCAAGGCCATTGTGTATTTCTGAGAATGAAATGGATCAACATGAAGTGTTAACTCCAGGTCACTTCTTAATTAGTATTAGACCACCGTTAGAGTTTTTTGAATCAATTGAAAATTAGAAAATTAGTAATTCAGATAGGTGGAAATTAATTCAAAAAATTAGAAGAGTCTTCTGGGTTAAATGGAAAGAGGAGTATTTGCATACTCTACAACAGAGGAACAAGTGGAGAGGGAAAGTCCAACTATAGAGGAAGGACAAATTGTCTTGTTGAAGGATAAGAACAGTCATCCAGCCACGTGGCCAATGGGAAAGGTGGAAAAAGTCCATAAGGGCAAAGACGAAAAGGTTAGAGTGGTAGAAGTGAAATTACAAGATGGATTTATCACCAGACCAATAAGCAAAATTTGTCCCCTCGACGGAATAAACTCTGTTGATAAAATGGAATCTAATCCCGAAGAGACAAAACCAAAAAGACAAACAAGAGGTACATAAAAGATCTCAAAACTTGGTTTTGTTATGGCTTTGTTATTATTTATATTCTGCCAATTTTCTAACGCATCAGCCTTAGCTGATTGCCAAGGTATGCAATAGAGAAGATAAATAAGACTTCGGCAATATATTTATATCCAATGGGGGACGTTGAAATTGTAGCCTTCTCTTGGAATTTAATAATGTTTTATAATATGAACGTTTACTTCGAAATGCTTAAAAAAGGTAAAGGATCAATGCCTTTTACTTGTAATTAGTAAGTGCAGGCCACTTGAGCCTAACCAAAAATAATCACTTGAGATTTTTTCACACTGCACGAAGTGTTCCTGTGGGGGTCAAATGATAACTCTCCCGCTGAGGTAGACGCGGCCTCTGCGTAGGCCACAGATAAAACCAGAATAATTCCTAAGCAGGGACTTAGAAAATAAAATTCAGCTTTTCAGCAGAACTCAAATGACAAGGTTGTATTATTTAATTCAATAATACATACATCCCTTTAATTTTGGTCCTTCGACTACTCTACAGTTTTCCCCCACCAATGTTAAGAGACTCATAACTTAGGCCAGCACCTTAAAAATAAAATCTGTAACACTTGCAGTTTTGTTAAAGGTGTTAATGAGGAAATAGTGAAAAAATTTAAAAAAAAAAACAAAAGATATAAAAGAATCTTTTATGTTATAATAAAAATTTATTCAATAATAATTTCAACAAAAAAGTCAAAATTTGTTGTAAAAGTGGTCGAAAAGTCTTACCACCGAGCAAATTTATTTGTTGGCGTTTTCGAGTCCTTTTCAAACATCGAAAAAAGTTAAATTAGGGGTATTCAAGGACGACATCGAAACAGTTTTAAAGTTATTACAGTGAAATAAATTAAAGTTACTCCCGAATTTAACAACAAAATAATTAAATAATAACAAGGGACTCCCAGTATTTAAAAAAAAATACAAATAATTAAAGAATCATAAAGAGACTCCCAATATTAAAAATAATTTAAAAAAAAAAAAAGTTATCAAAAACAAAAAATTTCAAATCATCTGTAAAACATCAAAACTGTATAAAGGACTCCAGGACTTCAAGGACTTCAGCACTACTACGGCGCTTGAAGATCTCCCAAGCTTATCATTCGAATATTTAAAAAAAATTGATGAACTAAAGGCCGAGTGCATCCAAAATCACAAGGTTCGGATTCATATTGGAGTAGTCGAGCATGACTACTTCATTAAGAGTCATTACGAGCAAATGCTTTTATTTTTAATAGAATATAAGTAAGAATAGACACAGTATTATCTGAAACTGACAAGTCCGATGGAAAATTAATTTCAAAAGAGCAGATAGAAAAAAATGTAAACTGCGAAAGGCAGTTAGATCTAGCGATAAAGCAGAAATATTTAAAGGATACTTTAAATGATATTCAAAATGATAAAGTAAAAACATTTGAAATTAGGATTGGAAAATTAATTTTTATTGGGATAAGCTAGTTGCCTTGAGGCAGGGAAGTACTACAGATGATCATATATTGGACGAATGGTAACAAAAGACATGAAGAAAAAACTTGAGGAAATTGTGCCGAAAAAGGTAGAAGTTGCAAATTATAAAATGGATGATTTGCCAACGCTGCCAAAAATTCAGGTACCCACATGTTATGGAGATTCCATTTTATAAGTTATTCAATGAACTTATACACTTAGGGGATCTTCTAGTCTAGAAGTTTGAGAAAATCGAAAAATTTTTTTTTCATAATTCGATAGTTTTTATATTCATAAATATCTCCCTAAAAGGATTTTTCAAAACTCAAATTATTTTCAAAGTTATAGCCGTTTTAGTGACGTGGCAACTAGACTGGTTGAGCGAACGACTGAAACTTTAAACGCGTTTTTCTCGAAACTACTTTTTTTGATGCACTATATCTTAAGTTCTAATCAGTCGATTTACCTGAAATTTGGCATGAATATTCTTTAAATATATCTCTATCGCCGGAACCAACAATCGACTTTTTTCATTGAGTTGCCGTCATTTCATGAAAAAAACTATTTTTTTTTTGGTGTCATGCCATAGCGACATTTATACTCATTAAAAATATATAATCGTTTTATTTTTGAGACAACGACAAGCATAGATATCATGGCGACGCGGACACGGCCGTCCCCCCCTTCTTCAAGAAGGAATAACTCAATGAAAACTAATTTTTTTTTGAAATTTATTTTATGTACTCCTTTAAGTTTAATAAACAAATGATAAAAAAACGGATAGTAAAAATATCTATTGCTTTTTTTTTATTAATTGTTAAAAAAGTTCGTAATTCTAGCCTCTAGACTAGAAGACCCCCTTAAGGGAGGATCTCAGTCCTACCTTAAAATTCAATTAACTTAAAATCTCACTTAAGGGATAAGCCAGGAATATGGTTTCTCACTTATTGTTGCGCTCAGGGGGAAATTATTAGGCCGCTTGGGAATTCTTAACCAAGCGGTATGAAAATAAAAGGAACATTTTTTCCGATAAGATTAATCGCCTTCTTGACCTCCAAAATCTTTATGTGGAATCAGTTCGACAATTAAGAATGTTTATCGACACTATCAATGAGTCCACATATAATAATAAGAAAATTTATCAAAGATGCTCTGCAACTATATGAGAGCCATGTTAAAATAACATTAACATTTAAGCATTGTCCGACGTTATTGAATTTCTAGTGCAACGACTTAGTTCGATTAACTCTGTTCAGGATGAAAAACCTGTAAAAAATAAATGTTTAGTAACAATATAAAAGAATTGGCTACTAACAGTTGTCCCATGTGCAAAAGTACGGGACATTTGATACTTCAGTGTATTCAAATTCAAATTCAAATTCAAACCTCTGAGGGAGGTTTCGAAAATATTAGAGCTTTTATCGACAGTGGCAAACAAATAATTTCAGAAGAATCTGCGCAGATTCTGAAATTGCCTAAAATTCGGTCTCAGACAGAGATCAGTGGAGTCTCATAAAGAAACCTTGCACGGAGGAATAAACTTAATGCGAAATTATATTGTATTCAAAGGAAATATTGGTTTTTCGGACTAAAGAACTCCTTAAAGAAGTATTTGAGAGAATGTGTCAAGTGTGCTAGGTACAGACAAAATAATGCTCAACAAATAATGGGCAATCTGCCTAAGTAAATTCTGAAATACTGGAATAGATTACGCAGGTCCTTATTTTGTTAAATGTTCCAAGAATCGTGGACTAAAAACATATAAGGGATACATTGCCGTATTTGTGTGTATGGCCACCAAAGCCCGCAGAAGATTTGTAGCTAGAAGAGTTAAAGTTGCCAATTTCTATTCGGATAACGGAACAAATTTCGTAGGAGCTTCAAAAAGTTCGATGAAGAGTTAGCTAAAGCAATCAAGGAAAACACATTGATTGCCGAGCAGCTTGAATATAGAATTTATTGGCATTTTATTCCCCCAGCAGGCAATATTTGAAGCACCATTTAAAACGGGTAATAGGGGAAAATAGTTTGACATACGAAGCGATGTGAACAATTTTATGACAAATAAAAGCATGTTTGAATTCAAGGCCTTTGTTTATTTCTGAGAATGAAATGGATCAACATGAAGTGTTAACTCCAGGTCACTTCTTAATTAGTATTAGACCACCGTTAGAGTTTTTTGAACCAATTGAAAATTAGAAAATTAGTAATTTAGATAGGTGAAAATTAATTCAAAAAATTAGAAGAGTCTTCTGGGTTAAATGGAAAGAGGAGTATTTGCATACTCTACAACAGAGGAACAAGTGGAGAGGGAAAGTCCAACTATAGAGGAAGGACAAATTGTCTTGTTGAAGGATAAGAACAGTCATCCAGCCACGTGGCCAATGGGAAAGGTGGAAAAAGTCCATAAGGGCAAAGACGAAAAGGTTAGAGTGGTAGAAGTGAAATTACAAGATGGATTTATCACCAGACCAATAAGCAAAATTTGTCCCCTCGACGGAATAAACTCTGTTGATAAAATGGAATCTAATCCCGAAGAGACAAAACCAAAAAGACAAACAAGAGGTACATAAAAGATCTCAAAACTTGGTTTTGTTATGGCTTTGTTATTATTTATATTCTGCCAATTTTCTAACGCATCAGCCTTAGCTGATTGCCAAGGTATGCAATAGAGAAGATAAATAAGACTTCGGCAATATATTTATATCCAATGGGGGGCGTTGAAATTGTAGCCTTCTCTTGGAATTTAATAATGTTTTATAATATGGACGTTTACTTCGAAATGCTTAAAAAAGGTAAAGGATCAATGCCTTTTACTTGTAATTAGTAAGTGCAGGCCACTTGAGCCTAACCAAAAATAATCACTTTAGATATTTCTCACACTACACCAAGTGTTCCTGTGCGGGGGTCAAATGATAACTCTCCCGTTCAGGCAAACGCCACAGATAGGATCAGAATAAGACTTTCATGTAAGTTTCCTAGAAAATTTCATTGGAAAATAAAATTCAGTTTTTAAACAGAACTCAACTGAAAAGGTTAAGAAGAAATTCCATTACGTTTATGAAATATATATTGAACAAAAGGGAAGGAAACTAAGGCAAGACGAAGTGTATATACCCCTGCAGTTATGCCTATATTACTAAAAACAATGACGCTATATCGATTTTGAGCCTCATTTTGCCTTCGTTCCTATGGCAGCTATATGATATAGATGCCCGATTTTAATTTAATTAAAGCGGTATTCCATAGTATTTAAATATTTTCAATCCTTAAGAAATGCAAAAAAAAATTAAAACAACAAATATATACATTTTTTTCATTTTTCCGATTGTTCCCGGCTCGATCCGACTTATACTTAATTTGCAGGTAGTGCAATAGAAAGACAACTTTTGGGAAAGTCTCAAGCAGATATCTTTAAAACTGAGAGACTAGTTTGCGTATAAACGGACGGACAGACGGACGGACAGGCTGACGGTCAGATGGACGGACAGACGGACGGACGGAAGGGCAGAAGAACCTGCTAGATCGATCCTGGTGATGCTGATCTAGAATATATAATATATACTTTATAGGGTCGGAACTGTCTCCTTCATTGATTTGCAAACTTTTGATTGAAATTATAATACCCTCTGCAAGTATAAATACGGCGGTATAATGCAAAAATACGTTATCCGTCAATATTTTTCGGGGTAAATTTTTAAATAGCACCATTTCTTTAGAAGTTAATGAGTGTTTATATATTTGAGTGAGCGGAGAGCGTAAAAACTGTTAGAAGGGGGTGGAGGTGCTGCTCGCTCTCAGCTTGCTGACACTCCAGTTTAGCAGATGACACCACCTACAATTTTCGAAATAGGCCATCACCTGGGGGCATATTTATTTTGAAATTTGGTAGCTGACTTACGGGTATTTTATAGTCGGGTAACTCGACTTGTTAAGTTACTTTAAGCCTTTGATTTGAAATCATCAACAAAATTTCAACGAAAATTTCAAAAATGTCTTTACGTTTGCTTTGTATTGATGGTGAATTGTGTGGTACATACAGGGAGGTCTGTCAACGTTAGAGATTATTAGTGGATGACACTCATTGGGTTCACACGCTGGAGGATGCTGTAGTTTCGTGTCACCATCATTGTTCTCAATAGTTATCCCAAAATGCTTTCCTTCAAAACCAATTGAATTGTGGGATAAATTCAAAAATGACATGGCTAACAATACCATACATCATATCCGTATTAGAACATCGAATCCATTTCTGCAAAACTTACAAAAAACTATCGATACTCATTGAGGACATCTGCTTGATAATATCGAAGAGAATTGAGATAATAAATTAGGTATGCCTAATCGTCCAATGCATGGTGCGCTGAATAAAGGCATGAACAATATAATTGTCATGTAATGAGAGAATCAGTTCGAGAAAATGTTTTAAACTCAGCAACAAAAACATGCTGGCAACACGCTCATGAAAGCTGTTATTAATGGTAGTGGAGGAATTTTCTTTTAGGACGCGACCGGTGGAATTAACCAAACTCTTTTGATTTTATTAATTTTAGCCACCATTCGCTCACTCTAGCACGTGCTACATTGTTGGAAGGCGGTCGAACAACTCATTTGCACTCAAGTTACCGTTAAATATGCAAATTAATGAAACTCCAGTATACAATCATACTCAAAGAATTGCTTAAAGGCCAAAGTTTTGCATCACTGCAATCGGGATGAGTGTACTTGGCGCATTAGAAATCTGTGGGGGCCCTAGACTGGAGTCTGCGAAATCTTGCGGAATAATTATAATCGTTTTGGTAGTGAAATGATTCTCATATCAGGTGATTTTCGCCAAACATTGCCAGTCATACCCCGGTCGGCATCAGCTGACGAGCTTAATGCATGTTGGAAATCATGTGAGTATGAACATGCTTGTTGAATTGCAAAACGACCAGTCCGGAGAAGTATTTTTCAAGAAATTGTTACACTAGTTGTATTACATTCGCTCCAAATATTTTGTCAGATAACTGACTGAGAGGACGCACTCATCTAAAAAGTATTCCCGGGCATTGCTCAAAACCATACAAATTATGATTAGTTGAGCGGATGTGCTATTTTAGCTGAATCCAAAATGTTCTTCAATTAAAAGTCGGATCAGTAAATATAATGCTAGGAAATATTAATCAGCCACGTCTCTGTAATAGAACCCGTCTTGCTGTGAAGAGATTGATGAACAACATCATCGAAGGTACAATTCATAAAGGGACGTATAAAGGGAAAAATGTTTTAATAGCACGCATCTCCCAGTACTTCTACCGATATGCCATTCAACTTCAAAGGTAGGTGCAGTCGTACAGTCGTACAGGTAGACTTGCATTTGCAATGATAATAAACAAGTCTTAAAAACCCATGTTTTTCACATAGGCAATTATATGAAGCAAGCTTCTTATCCAATATATTCCCTTTCGTTACTCCTTGCTGGTTAACTAGAAAAAGTAGAGGATCACGGCAGGACACACTGGTTAAAAGGGGTTAGTGTACGTATCTTGGCAGAAGACTAAGACATTTAGAAGTCTATATTGTGATGAAGAGTGGAACTAAAGACTAGACATTTAATTGAGTGCTTTTGTTATAAGATTCCAAAACTCATGGTAGAAGAGGATGAAACAACTTTGCTCGCAAATTTTCATAGCTACAATTGGGTACGATTTAATTAAAACCGAAACAGAGATAACGAGCTTTCTTTAGACAAAGTAAAAAGGTTGAGTCAGAGACAGAAAATAGTGGTGCAGGTGGTAAATCTAAAACTATAAATATATTTATAAATAGGGCAGGTTGGCAGGTTCATTTTAAAAGATGTGGAGGGCAGTATTTCTTAGCAGATAATTTTACAGAACAAAATTGTTCAACCTTTAAATCATCAACTTGGAGGTTGTTACGGATATATGCCGTAATATCCAGTAAAAAGAGGTTTGGTATTCCTCATGCGACTTTTTTTGGTACTCCAAATTAGTATCTGCATTACCTTTATCTTATCTTCTTATAAAAGATGCATGTTACTGTTATCATATATAATATTCGTCTTGAGGATAAGAGCACCAACGTGTTAGATTTGTTTAACTTTGCTGTGTAGATCAACCAAAAATTATATATCCTAATATTAAAAAACATTGTAAAAATAACTGAGATTTAGTTTTTTTGTTTTGATACATAGCGTAAAATTATATATTAGTTTTTCCCCGGACTTTGATGTCAATTTTCACATATTGCGTCTATCGCTTCTCCCAAATAGTACAAATAGTGACCAGTGAAACAATACACATATTTATAAAAATTGGTTTTTATAGATGATTTTGATTGCCTACAATTTTTTCAAACTATTATTGGTCCCTCACTTTTACATAGAGCTAATAATGTGTTATTATATAATTGATTACTTTAAGATAATTTATTATTCTTGTGGCCAATACAAGTCGATGCATTGAAAAAAACTCAAAAAAATTAAATTTTTAACTTGAGAATCGATTTAATTTCAAGCTCTTCTAATCAGAAGCATCTACCTTTTTATTGATTTGATTTTAAGCAGCTGCCTGAAAAGGATATATGTTGTTTGTAATACGCATGCTTTTCGATATTTACCAGTGTTGGCGCACTCATATACACTCACTCGCATATCGCTGCGTACACCCACAAAAAATGTCAAAATCAAACTTTGAACATTAATTGTTCGGCCATTTATGCATGTATTTTATTCATTATTTTTTAAACAAAACTATGGTTTATTGGCTTCATTGACGGTGAAATATTAGAAATATTCAACAGGGGGTTATATTTTATTTTTAATTTTAAACTTAACACTACGAAAAAGTGTACGCGCAAAAGTCTGCGTACAGCAGTTTTCAACTTCGAGGAATGCAGGATTGTGCGATTACCGTTAATTTTGTTGTCGCCGATCTACTTTAGAATGTCTAAAAATAGACATTACGCAGTTAAAATGAAACTCTTTCATTATAATATCGAGCATATTGCAACATGGAACAAAAAGGCAAAGAAATTTCTGTTGAGGAGCGGAAAATTATATTAAAAGGTTTTTTGGATGGAAAATCTTATAGAGAAATTGGTGCTTTAGTTGGTAGAACCCACTCATCCATCCAAAGAGTGATAAATAACTACAACTCAGCTGGAAGTATCTTGCCAATGGCTCGTTCTGGCCGTCCGCCTTTGCTTATAAACCGCGAGCAGAGGAATATTATCAAATCTATTCAGCTCAACCCAAGGACGACAGCTCATCAAGCAAAGCTGAAGGTCGAGGATAGATTTTCCAAAAGAGTTTCCGAAGATACTATACGCCGGACCATAAAAAAGGCTGACTACCATAGCAGAGTCGCCCGCAAAAAACCTCTCATATCGGAAGTCAATAGACAAAAGCGCCTAACCTTTACTAATGAGTATATTTCCAAACACCAAGACTTCTGGAATAAGATTATATTTTCCGATGAAAGTAAATTCTACATATTTGGAATCAAGGGAAAGGTTTTGGTATGGAGGAAAAGCGGAGAAGCCTTAAATTAAGAAAATTTGGTTGGCACAGTAAAACAAGGAGGAAGCGGAATAATGGTGTGGGGGTGTATGGCAGCAAGTGGCGTTGGAAAATTGGTATTTATCGAGTTAATAATGGATCAGAAAATCTATATTGACATATTAAATAACAATTTAAAAGAAAGTGCTGAAAAATTAGGGCTCGAAAGTGAATGTTGGTTCCAACAAGACAACGACCCGAAGCACACGGCACAGAATACCAAGCTTTGGCTGCTGTATAACGTCATAAATCAGCTGCGAACACCTCCCCAAAGTCCTGATCTAAGCCCAATTGAGCATTTTTGGGATCTTCTTGAGAGGAAAATCCCAAGACACACGATAACATCTAAAACAAGAAAGGAAAGCTAACTTCGGGCGGAGCCGAAGTTGATATACCCTTGCAGAATACTCTGTAAATTATATTCTCCAAAATTATTCATATGATGCATTCTTAATACTCATAAAAAATCCCAACTTCCTAACTTTAAAAACACCAAAGTTATGGCATTTCCAATCGTTCAGTTATATGGCAGCTATAGGATATAGTCGGCCGATCCTTATGAAATTTGATAGGTCGGATTGATTGGCCAAAAATAAAACTCATAGAAAATCCCAACTTCCTAACTTAACAAACACCAAAGTTATGGCATTTCCGATCAATCAGATATATGGCGGCTATAGGATATAGTCGGCCGATCCTTATGATATTTGGTAGGTCGGATTGATTGGCCAAATATAAAAACCATAGAAAATCCCCGCTTCCAAACTTTACAAACACCAAAGTTATGGCATTTCCGATCAATCAGTTATATGGCAGCTATAGGATATAGTCGGCCGATCCCGGCCGTTCCGACTTATATACTGCGTGCAAAGGAAAGAAGGGTGTGTGCAAAGTTTCAATTCGATAGCTTTAAAACTGAGAGACTAGTTTGCGTAGAAACAGACAGACGGACAGACAGACGGACAGACGGACAGACGGACATGGCTATATCAACTCAGGAGTTGATCCTGATCAAGAATATATATACTTTATAGGGTCGGAGATGTCTCCTTCACTGCGTTGCACACTTTTGACCAAAATTATAATACCCTCTGCAAGGGTATAAAAATGATCAAAAATGTGATTCTCGAGGAGTAGGGGAAAATTACTGCAAATGAGACAAAGAAAAAGTGGATTCCATGCCGAGACGCCTTACGGAAGCTTTGCAGAGAAAAGGATACCCTACCAGTTACTAAAAATAATATTATTTGTGTTTTAAATAGGTGTACGCAGACTTTTGCGGGTACATTTTTTGGTAGTGTTAAGTTCAAAATTAAAAACAAGAGAGAACGCTATAGTCGGGTGCTCCGACTATCAGATACCCGTTACTCAGGTAAAGGGAGGGCGAGGGAGATAGAAACTTTGATCACGCATAACTTTTTAACGAATGGTCCGATTTGAAAAATTTCTTCTACATTTCGATAGGTATTGATAAACACAATAAAACTGCATTTTTACTTTTCCGAAATATTTAAATTTTTAAAATCGTATATAAGCGATTGTGGGCGTTAAAGGGGGCGTGGCACCATTTTGAAACAAACTTGCGCTGCGTAGGAACTTCTAAAATCTACATGCAAAATGCCAATCTTCTAGCTATTATAGTTTCCGAGATCTCAGCGTTCATACGGACAGACAGACAGACAGACGGACAGACGGACATGGCTAGATCGACTCGGCTAGTGATCCTGATCAAGAATATATATACTTTATAGGGTCGGAAACGCTTCCTTCTAGCTGTTACATACTTTTGCACGAATACAATATACCCTTTTACTCTACGAGTAACGGGTATAATAAAATATAAGACACTGTTGAATAATTTAAAAAAAAATACGTCAATGAAGACAATAAATTATAATGAGTTCATTATTTCTTGATTCCATACTTCTACTTTTCTACTTTTTATATATATACCTTATCGTCATCAGCAATCGCAGAAATTTCTTCCCACAAATTTTTCATAAGTTTTTTATAGTCATCCAATCGAGCAGTGCTGCAATCACCCTTTCCTTCAACCACACAAGCTCTTACTGCCATGCACAGAAAGTCATTTTGGTCCAAAAATCCATTGTTGTCAATATCTAAAAATAAATTAAAAATTCAAAGCACTTTATTCTTCTGATTTCCGTAAGATTTCTGTATATTTGTTTTAAATTCGAAAAATATAGCAAATATTTTTTTCCCTTATAATATAATTATGCTTAAATTGATTCAAATCAAAGTCTCAAAGTAACTTAACAAAACTAGTGACCCGACTATAAAATACCGGTAAGTCCGCCAGTCCGTCCATCCATCTGTCCGTCCGTGCGTCTGTCCGACCGTCGGTCCGCCATCTCTCAGTTTTAATGATATCTGCTTGAAACTTTCCCAAAAGTTGCCCTTCTATTGCACTACCTGCAAATATAAGTATAAGTCGGATCGAGCCGGGAACAATCGGAAAAATGAAATATCTTTGTTGTTTTTAATTTGTTTGTATTCCTTGGGATTTGAAAATATTTAAATACTAAGGAATACAGTTTTAATTAAATTAAAATCGGAAATCTATATCATATAGCTGCCATAGGAACGATGGCAAAATAAGGCGCAAAATCGATATAGCGTCATATAAACTTCGGCTTGCGTAAGTTTTCTTCCTTTTTTGTTCGATGTAAATCTCATAAGCGTATTGGGATTTCTTCTTATAAAAACTTAAAATTTCGTCATCCGATCTAACAAAATAAAATTTCACAAATCAGTTAGAAAAATCAGCCCCACACAACATTTGTATATTCATGTCCATACTCATTCCTTCCAACCTGGAACTATGATTTGGCAAACTAAGAAGAGATACTAGAAGTTTTTCAAGATTAATTTTCCTTAGTATCAATATTTATTCCTCGTTTTTTTGGTAAAGAAATGACGATCTTAATGATCTTAATCGTTAAGAGACCTTAATTATACCCTTGCAGAGGGTATTATAATTTTGGTCAAAAGTGTACAACGCAGTGAAGGAGACATCTCCGACCCTATAAAGTATATATATTCTTGATCAGGATCACCTCCTGAGTTGATATTGCCATGTCCGTCTGTCCGTCTGTCTGTTTCTACGCAAACTAGTCTCTCAGTTTTAAAGATATCGAATTGAAACTTTGCACACACCCTTCTTTCCTTTGCACGCAGTATTTATGTCGGAACGGCCGGGATCGGTCGACTATATCCTATAGCTGCCATATACCTGATTGATCGGAAATGCCATAACTTTGGTGTTTGCAACGTTAGGAAGTTGGGATTTTCTATGGGCTTTATTTTTGGCCAATCAATCCGACCTATCAAATTTCATAAGGATTGACCGAATATATCCTATAGCTGCCATATAACTGAACGATTTTTTATGAGTATTAAGAATGCATCATATGACTAATTTTGGAGAATATAATTTACAGAGTATTCTGCAAGGGTATATCAACTTCGGCTCCGCCCGAAGCTAGCTTTCCTTTCTTGTTTTAATTTAAGGTAATTTCCGTATATACTTTTTTTATATGCCCCTATAACTAGATTAAGAGAATCATTTCAGAAAAACGCCTTGTTATTATTATTTAACTTCATCATTGTGTTCTCTTAACATACTCTACCCTCTACCGACTAATATAAAAATCGTATATAATAATTATTAAGAATATTTATGTATTATTGTATATCAAAGGAATTAGCTCAAGCTTAAAAATTTCGACTTCAAAGATATTTAAAATATATTATATATAGTGACATATGCATAGCACCACAAACCTATATGTACATGTCTACACACATACATACACACGTACACATTACTTTAAGACACCCTTAGAGAAATCGAAACCTATTTGTCAACAAACCAATGGAAAATGTCCATGTTATTAAAAACTCCAGACTAATAGACTAAACAATTTGAATGAGCCGCTGATCTGACTATCGCCCCTTTCCCACGACTCAGGATACTCAGATTTCGGGACCGAAATCATAAACAAGATGAGAACAAAGAGCGGTCCAAAGTACAATTATGAAAGTCACTCAATAAACTTGAGACTTGTAATTATCAGGTCTGTGTTCTTCCAAATAGAAAACAAAATTGTATCGGTTTATTTAAAATTAAATAAAGTTTTTTTTATATCAAACTTACGGTACGAATATTTAATTGGCTCAGACGGTAGGATTTCAAGTGAAAGTTAAACGTCGGTTTTAAACTGGTCTAAGGGATTGTACTATACAGCTAGTATATCCTGATTAGTAAGAAAATAAATCGAACACAAGTGAAATCCGCCAAATAACTTATGTGCGAATCGTCGTGCGTAGACAATTGAAAACTCCAATTCGGTCAATATCACTTCAAACAAGAAAGGAAAGCTAACTTCGGGCGGAGCCGAAGTTGATATACCCTTGCAGAATATTCTGTAAATTATATTCTCCAAAATTATTCATACTCATAAAAAATCCCAACTTCCTAACTTTAAGAACACCGAAGTTATTCGATTTCCAATGGTTCAGTTATATGGCAGCTGTAGGATATAGTCGGCCGCTCCTTATGAAATTTGGTAGGTCTGAATGATTGGCCAAAAGTAAAACCCATAAAAAATCCCGATTATGAAATTTGGTAGGTAGGATTGATATACGAAATATGAAACCCATAGAAAATCCCAACTTCCTAGCTTTAAAAACACCAAAGTTATGGCATTTCCGATCGTTCAGTTATATGGCAGCTATAGGATATAGTTGACCGATCCCGGCCGTTCCGACTTATATACTGCGTGCAAAGGAAAGAAGGGTGTGTGCAAAGTTTCAATTCGATATCTTTAAAACTGAGAGACTAGTTCGCGTAGAAACAGACAGACAGACAGACAGACAGACGGACAGACAGACGGACAGACAGACGGACAGACAGACGGACAGACGGACTAGTTATATCAACTCAGGAGGTGATCCTGATCAAGAATATATATACTTTATAGGGTCGGAGATGTCTCCTTCACTGCGTTGCACACTTTTGACCAAAATTATAATACCCTCTGCAAGGGTATAAAAAGTGGAATATTGAAAACCTTTGTAAACAAAATAAAATCAAATTCGGTCAATCCCATTAAAAGTGAAATCCACCCCAGTTATCAGAAATACATCTGAACCAATTAATTGGTCAGTTAAAAGAATTGCCTCATTTCGATGGCAATCCCGCTGATCTAGGCGGATATATCGGACGGGTTGAACATCTACTGCAGTTATACCCGACTCAGGACGTTCGTCAAACACACATCATCTACGGAGCTATAGAGAGGACTATAGTGGACGCTGCTAAAGCTGTTTTATCCGAGGAGAAGACGATGAACTGGATTTCTACGAAATTGGCCTTATTTAGAGCATTCAAGGACCATAGGCCACCTCGTTGACAACATAAAGGAAGCATCAGTAAGTTCTTAGACGAGCTAAAACGTAGATCCGCAAATATGATTAATAAGTTGGAATTAGAAACAGACCCCACTGATAAATCACTTTACAAAGGATCATTAAATAAAACCATTAAAAATGAATAGAAAGGAAACTTCCAGATAGATTATTTAATGCATTGTCAAAAAGGGATATTTCCACAATTAATAATTTAAATGGTATTAGGACATTGGGATGCAGATCCTTTTGAGAGCTATATATCGGTGCGTTACGATAATCGCAGGAATTCGGGAAATACCAAGCATCAACGTGCAATAATTATTCAAGTGCACCTGTTAAAAGACAAAGAGAAAGCGATAGCACACAGAATAGGATGGATGTAAATTTACAGCAAACATCCTCGGAGCGAAAAAATTTTACCCCTATATTAGAGTAGGCAATACCAATACCTAGGATGAATAAAATATTAGACAAATTGGGAAGATGTCAATATTTCAAAACAATTGATTTAGCAAAAGGATTCCATCAAATTCAAATGGATCCCGATTCAATCGCTAAAAAAAGATTTTTCAACAAAAAATGGCCATTACGAATATACACGAATGCCATTCGGGCTCAAAAATGCTCCCGCTACGTTCCAAAGATGTATGAACAATTCATTAGAAGAAATAATTTATAAAGATTGTTTAATTTACTTAGATGATATAATAATTTTTTCCACTTCATTGGAAGAACATATTTTATCACTGAGGAAAGTATTTGAAAAGTTACGCGATGCAAATTTAAAATTACAATTAGATAAATGCGAATTCATGAAAAAAGAAACAGCATTTCTAGGTCATGTAGTTACCACCACAGGTATAAAACCAAACCCAAAAAAGATCAGTGCCATTATAAATTTCCCTATACCAAAAACTCCAAAGGAGATAAAATCATATTTAGGACTATGTGGTTTTATAGGAAATTTATACCACGTTTTGCAAACGTAGTTAAACCTATTACCATGAAATTAAAGAAAGGAGCCTCAATTAATATTAAAGAAAAAACATATGTAGAAGCATTCGAAAAAATGAAAATCTTAATTACTTCAGATCCCATATTAATATATCCCGACTTTGATAAAACATTTTCCTTAACCACAGATGCTAGCAATATAGCCATTGGAGCAGTCCTATCACAAAATCAAAAGCCAATATGTTACGCCAGTAGAACATCAAACGAACACGAAATAAATTATTCTACAATAGTTTTCTAGCTATCGTATGGGCTACAAAATACTTCAGATCATACTTGTTTGGCAGACCTTTCGAAATCGTAAGTTATCACAAACCCTTAGTTTGGTTGAGTAACATAAAAGAACCAAACATGAAATTACAAAGATGGAAAATTAAATTAAATGAATTCGATTATCAAATAAAATATTTGCCAGGAAAAGAAGATTATGTAGCTGATGCATTATCTAGGGTTAAAATAGAAGAAAACATGTTAGGAGAAGTTGCTAACAGCGTAGATGCAACAGTACATAGTGCACACGGGGATAATCAAAATTACATTTCAATAAATGAAAGACCAATTAATTATTTTTCTAGACAGATTGAATTTATAAAAGAATTAAATTTCATAAATTAAAAATCAAATTAACTTACAAGGAAATGACAAATACTTTCGCAAAAGATATTATCAATGCACAAAATAGAGTACTGCGCTCTATTTTGTGCATTGATAATATCTACTTTCACAATGACTCAGATTTTCTTATATTCCAACAAGCTTATGTATAACTAATCTATCCAAATCATTTAACAAAAGTAGTAAGATGCACCATGAAATTAGAAGATATCCTTACGTACGCAGAGTTTAAAGAAAAGATATTAAAAAGACATAAAGATTTATTACACCCAGGAATTGAAAAAACTGCTAATTGGTTTAGGGAAGAACATTATTTTCCAGACTATCAAAAATTAATACAGAACATTATTAACGAATGTGAAATTTGCAACATTGCAAAAACAGAACATAGGGACACAAGCTTATCTTTCGAAACTACCCCAGAAATCTATATATATGTAAGAAAGTCGTGTTAGTTACGTGTTAGTTACTTCACTTATAACTCAAGAACGGCCGAACCGATTTAGCAGAAAATTGGCAGGGAGGTAGTTTAGAGCGAGGAGAAGGACATTGGATACTTTTTATCCCGTTCGACAGCATTCCCGTTGAGGAAATAAATAATCGAGCTTTAGTTTTGATCGAAGATATGTGTTACCTCATGTGCGGTAATTTATTAATCAGGTTAGGAATGCCAGCACCATATCGTGAAAGGAATGACGCATTTAATCGATAATTGGAACAGGAACGTGAGTATGATCACCAGGAATTAGATTTAGTAGTTCAAACGAATGTACCCCTGTTGAATTACCAACAAAAGGAAGTTTATAATACTTTAATGAAGCCAATCGATGATGAAAATTGTGGTTTATATTTCCTAGATGTCCCTGCTGGAACTGGAAAGACATTCCACATGTCATTAGTTTTAGCAACTGTTCGGGCGAGATCTAACATGGCGGTTGCAGTTGCTTCTTCTGGAATAGCAGCCACATTGTTAGAAGGATGCCGTACGGCTCATTCAGCATTAAAATTACCTTTAAATCTTTATACTATTGAAGAACCAACGTGTAATATTGCAAAACACTCGGCAATGGCCAAAGTTTTAGCGGTATCGAAAATCATCATCTAGAACGAATGCACAATGGCGCATATACGTGCGATAGAATCACTTAACCGAACATTAAAAGATTTTACCCAATGACTCGAGATGTTTTGGAGGAGGAATGATTTTACTTTCTGGCGATTTCCACCAAATACTGCCAGTAATTCCAAGATCTACGGCAGCCGACGAAATAAACGCTTGCCTCAAGTCAAATCTATGGCGCCATGTGAAGAAACTGCAACTGACAACAAACATGAGAGTTACATTGCTTAATGATACATCTGCTGAAGATTTTTCGGAGCAATTGCTGACTATCGGTAATGGTCAAGTACCTGTCGATGAATCGAGCGGATTAATATCATTTCAAAATAATTTCTGAAATTTTGTCTCATCAAAGGCGAACTTTTCAACAATGTATTTCCAGAAATTATTTCTAACTATTCTATAAAGAATGGTTGAGTGAGAGAGCAATTTGAGCGGCTAAGAATAAAGATGTAGATGACCTAAACTACATAATTCAAAACAAGATCATTGGAACAATGCATTCATTGAAATCTATTGCGTCACAAATGAACATGAAGCCACCAACTATCCAATTGAATTTTTAAACTCTTTGGAGGTGCCTGGTTTACCACCGCACAATTTACGCCTAAAGGTTGGCTCCGTAGTAATCATGCTTCGAAACATAAACCAACCAAAACTGTGCAACGGTACGCGTTTGGTGGTTAGAAAATTAATGAACAATGTAATTTACGCTACGATAATGATAGGAAAATTCAAAGGTGAGGAAGTTCTCATTTCGAGGATACCGATAATCCCAACCGATATGCCGTTTGAATTTAAAAGTCTTCAATTTCCGATACGGGTTGCATTTGACATTACCATCAACAAATCACAAGGCCAATCCTTAAAAGTTTGTGGTTTAAATCTAGAACATTCATGTTTTTCCCATGGTCAATTATACGAGGCATGTTCAGGGGTCGGAATACCATCTGCGTTGTTTGTTTTTGCGCCTGATAATAAAACAAACAAGAAAGGAAAGCTAACTTCGGACGGAGCCGAAGTTGTTATACCCTTGCAGAATATTCTGTAAATTATATTCTTCAAAATTATTCATATGATATATTCTTAATACTCATAAAAAGTCCCAACTTCCTAACTTTAAGAACACCAAAGTTATGGCATTTCCAATCGTTCAGTTATATGGCAGCTATAGGATATAGTCGTCCGACCCTTATAAAATTTGGTTGGTCGGATTGATTGGCCAAAAATAAAATCCATAGAAAATTCCAACTTCCTAACTTTACAAACACCAAAGTTATGGCATTTCCGATCAATCAGTTATATGGCGGCTATAGGATGAAGTCGTCCGATCCTTATGAAATTCGGTAGGTCGGATTAATTGGCCAAAAATAAAACTCATAGAAAATCCCAACTTCCTAACTTTAAAAGCACCAACGTTATGGCTTTTCCGATCGTTCAGTTATATGGCAGCTATATGATATAGTCGCCCGATCCGGCTCGTTCCGACTTATATACTACCTGCAATAGAAAGACATTTTTTGGGAAAGTTTCAAGCAGATAGCTTTAAAACTGAGGGACTAGTTTGCGTAGAAACGGACGGACGGACGGACAGACGGACATGGCTAGATCGACTCTCCTGGTGATGCTGATCAAACTTTTGCTAAAACTTTGAATAATATTATACTAATTTTTACCCGAGGTATTATTTGGTGGCCGCGGGGGCATGACCATGTATATTTCGTCCATTCATCCCTTTCCAGTTCCATAGCATATACTCCACCTTCTCACGCGATAAAATCTATACATAACTTGTATTTTAAAGTAGAAGTTGATTGGTTTTTCACCAATCAAAATAGTTTTAGCAATTTTAAAAAAAAATTTTGTAAAGTTAGGAAGTTTTGGATTTTTTATGAGTATTAAGAATGCATCATAGGAATAATTTTAGAGAATATAATTATAGAGTATTCTGCAAGGGTATATCAACTTCGACTCCGCCCGAAGTTAGCTTTTCTTTCTTGTTTTTTGTATTTTCCTATAAAAAAAACTGCTTATTTATTGACATTAAGATAAGACGGAACAAAGTTCACCGGGTCAGCTGGTACAAAATATAAGAGAAAAATTTGTCATAGATTTTTATATGGTAGGAAACCAGCAATTCTTATCATGCATTGATATATACTCAAAGTTCGCTACTCTTGTTGAGGTCACAAGTAAAGATTGGTTAGAAGCTAAAAGGGCCATAATAAAAGTATTCAATGAAATGGGAAAACCACAAGAAATTAAAGCAGCCAAAGATTCGGCATTTATGTGTGTAGCTCTACATAATTGGTTAAATTCAGAAGGTGTCCAAATTCAAGTTACTACAAGTAAAAACGGTAAATCGGATATAGAAAGGTTTCATAAAACAGTAAACGAAAAACTAAGAATAATAAGAAGCGACACAGACATCGAAAATAGGTATACTTAATTTGAATTAATTCTTTTTATTTATAATCATAAAACTAACATATAGAATACCAGCTGTCATATTATTGTATGCAGGAGGTCCCGAGTATAACACACAAGAAATAAAAACAACGAAAATTGAAAAATTAAATGAAAAACGTCATGATTTTGAAATAGACACAAGATTTAAACAATCACCACTAGTAAAATCAAAAACTACAAACTCATTTAAAAAGACAGGAAGCTTGAGAAAGGTAGATGAAAAACATTTCGAAGAAACAAATAGAGGCAGGAAAATAACTCATTACAAATCCAAATTTAAAAAGAAAAAGATAATTAATAAAAGTAAATACGATAATTCCAGGGAAGCAGATGGAAATGGAAGGACACAACAAAAATCTGATTAGAATCATCACTTTCTTGATTTATTTTAATCAACAATTAAAATGGCAATGGGACAAAACATTGAAATAAATTCGATCAAAGCTCAGAATGGATACCTTGTGTTTAAAACCGGATCCAAATATATTCCAACGAATTTCGAATATCACTATTTAAGTATTAATATAACTAAAAATGTGCACCTATTTGAAAAACTTTTAAAAGAAGCAAATGAATTTAATGATATTATTCAAATCCGTTAGCTAGCTAACTTAAAAGAGAAATAAATGGAATTAAAATAGCTAAACGTAATAAGCGAGGATTATTTAACATTATAGGTTCACCTTATAAATATTTATTTGTAACATTAGATCAAGATGATAAGGAAGAGTTAGAGCAGAAAATAAAAAACCTATCGGAGAATAGTATATAAAACACAGTATAAATAGTATAAATATGATCATTGACGTAATAAATAATGGAATCGAAGTTATTAATTAATTTAAAGAAGATGATGAAAGGGAAGAACAGGCTAATGTTTTAATATTTAACCTACAACATTTTACAGAATATATAGAAGATATTGAGTTAGGAATGCAGTTGACCAGGCTTGGTGTATTTAACCCTAAATTATTAAAACACTATGATTTAACTAAAATAAATTCTGAGAAACTTTTGAAAATTAAAACTTCTTCTTGGCTCAAAACAGACACGAATGAAATTTTAATAATTTCCCATATTCCTAGCGAAATCATGAAAGCACCAATTTTTGAAATAATTCCATATCCAAATGATAATAATACCATTCTAACAGAAAATATATTTGACAAATATTACCTTCACGAAGAAAAAGTATATAACAAAGAAACAGGAAAAATAGTATTTGATGAATGTATAAATGGAATAATTAAACAAGAATCCACAAGCTGCCAATATACTAAAACCCATAAAAATTTCCAAATTAATCATATTGAACCAAATATTTTATTGACATGGAATATCCCTAAAACATTTTTAAATCAAAATTGTATTAAAAAGAAATTTCTATAGTTGGTAATAATTTTATTAAAATACTTAATTGTTCAGTGCAGCTATATGAATTCATACTTTCAAATACCATGTTAGAATACACACAAAGCATTTACATAAATAATAATGTAACCAAATTAGAACCCTTGTCATATATTCAGACAAAAGAAATTATAGAAGCACACACAAAATATTATAATGTATTCCAAATAATAACCACAACTACATTTTTAATTACAATCATAAGCAAATTATTATACCTATTCTATAAATTTAAAAATATACCAAGAAAACTAATTGTAAAATATGTAAAATCAAAGGATCAAAGGATCAAATAAAGGACCAAAAAGTCAAGAAAATGTAAACATAGAAGAAAATATTTCATTATATCCAAATTTATCGTCCTGAGGACAGTCCAAATTCAAAGGTTGGGGGAGTGACATATCCATAGCACCACAAACCTCTATGTACATGTCTACACTCCCACACATACATACACACGTACACATTACTTTAAGAAACCTTTAGAAAAATCGAAACCTAATGGTCAACCAACCATGGAAAATTTCCATGTTATTAAAAACTCCAGACCAATAGTCTAAACAATTTGAATGAGCCGCTGATCTGACTATCTGCCCTTTCCCACGACTCAGAAATACTCAGATTTCGGTACCGAAATCATAAACAAGATGAGAACAAAGAACGGTCCAAAGTACAATTATGAAAGTCACTCAATAAACACTAAAGCCACTCATTAAAAAGCTCCAAAGCTCAGAACCGAAGTTTGATCGTAGATAAAGTAGGAGTAAGAGAGCGATTTCAGTTTGAGACTTGTAACTATCAGGTCAAAATAGAAAACAAAATTGTATCGGTTTAATTAAAATCAAATAAAGTTTTTTTTTGTATCAAACTTACGGTACGAATATTTAATTATATAAATATATGTACAATGCATGTCGTATTGATGTGCACATTAATAAATAAAAAGAAAAATATCCGAAGTTTACAGGGTTGCCCATATTCGACGGACCCATCTGACGACGCCATAACTTTTGACAGAGATGCCAGATCGCTTAATGACATACCGCGTTTGAAGCGTCAGTCCAAGCAGATTTTTACCATGGAACAATACACGCCACGCGAGCGCTCTGAAATAGTTGAAATTTACATTCAACAGAACAAGTCAATTGTGAAAACTCAACGTGCTTTTAAAAAATTAAAAAATTTGAAAAGTGCGCCTTCTAAGAACACCATTAAGCGTTTATACGAAAAATTTACGACTGGTGAGGCTTTTTCTAATCCGAAGAGGCCAAATAAAAGTCGACCAAGGCGATCGGACGAGAATATCGCTGCCGTACGAGCCAGTGTTGAGAGGTCCCCAAGAACATCCCAAAAACGCCGTTCTCAGCAGTTGGGCATGGCTCGGTCCACTTTTTGTGATGCCAATTATTCGTCGAAAGCGTATGAGGCAGTTCTGGTTTCAACAAGACGGCGCTCCACCGCACACAAGTCGCATAACAATCGATTTTCTGAAGAAATTGTTTCCGGGCCGTTTGATGTCGAAAAGTGGTGATTTGGACTGGCCACCGCGTTCGCCCGATTTGACGCCGCCTGACTTCTTCTTGTGGGGATATTTGAAGTCAAAGGTTTACGTTAACAAGCCAAGGACCCTAGAAGAGCTCAAGGACAACATTCGTGAAGAAATAGCCGCTATTCCGGCCGAAATGTTGGCGAAAACGATGGAAAATGCTGCAAAAAGGGCACAATACGCCATCAACGCCAGAGGCGGCCATTTGAAAGATATCATATTCAAAAATTGATGTAAACAAATCTACTTGGAACAAATTAAATGATTAAGATTGCCAACCGCCAAATTTTTATTTTTTTCTTTGATTTTTAAAAAAAAAACATGGGTCCGTCGAATATGGGCAACCCTGTATATACCCCTGCAGCTGTTACAAAAATTAAATATATCATAAAACGACTATAAAGTATTTCAATTACTATGCGTAATTATTTAAAAACTAGCTAGACGTTGTTCTGGCGAAATAATCACACTTACATGTTTCAAAAAAGATTGTCAATTTTGTAGATGTTGGTTGCTCCGCTCGTTGCAGTGCGATTTCTGTCGTGAACTACACTCTTTGCCCATTTTCCAAATGTAAGGCCAATTCTTGGATGGCAAAGAAAATTCGCTGATATAACGACCCTATTGATACTGAGTAATTTCGTCGTTAGAATACATACATTTAGATTTTATGGATTTCTTGGAATGACAGGATTCGACATTTATATGCGCCTTAAATGTTTTCGAAAGTAATGGTGAATACGAAACGATCCACCGACGATCCAACTTCAATCTCTAATCGATTTACTTCGATAACTGTTGAAATTCCATTATGCGCGGTCGATCGCCGACGGTTATGCGGATAACCATAATTTACGGTAGCTGTTTTTCTACGAATGCACATGAATTACGCTTCGAACATTTTCTGTCGATCATACATGGAGAATTCTTATTTTATACTCCGCAGTGACCATGAATCAAACGACCTCATGCAAGCACGGATCTTACTCATCAATTTTATTGTTTTAATTTTGTCGCGTAGCCAAATTAGAATACGCCCGTATGGCAATCCACGCTTCTGCCACTCCACCAAAATGATTTGGGCGCACGGAGAGTATTTGTTTGTAGGTCGCTTTTGTTTGTCAATTTTATCTTTTACTGCAAGAACGCCGAGGTCTCTGTGGATGTTTTGGTTGCGAATATACCACGGTGCCCCAGTGATAGTGCGCGATTGTGCGCGCTGTATGATGTCCATGTTGCTGCTGCCAGATCTGGAAGACATATGTCCAGATAAGCTTGAGAGTAGAGTTGTAGAGCAGGACCTTGTAGTCCAGCAAGGGCGATCGAGAGCATAATATCCAGTGGAAGCTGCTGGCTTTTAGTTTTAGATGAAGTTTCTTGCATTGTCTTCTCCAGGTTAGTCGTCTGTCGAGGTGGGCGCCAAGATACGTTACTTCGTTGACTTGGGGAATCGGCATACTATTCAATGATAGTGAAGGACATGTTTGCCTGTTGAGAGTAGTATGTTTACATTTTTGTTAATTTGTTTTAACACGCTAATCAGAAAGCCTCCTCTCAACTACGATGAGGTTGTTGGCTAGTTGTGCTGTTGCTCGGCTTGGGCTCCTCGAGTGACTTAGGAATGCACTGTCGTCAGCGATCGTAGATGTTGTTAGCTGCTCGTTTGTAGGAATATCCGCTGTATAAGGGACGAACAGAGTAGGCCCAAATGCGCTTCCTTAATGTAGTCGTCAGATGTTGTTGTGTTGCCTTACTACGAAGACTTTGTTGTACAGATACGAATCAAGTAGTTTATGAGTGTATGTAGGCAAGTGTGTTTTGATCTTATGCATGAGGCCATCGAGCCAGACTCGATCGAAGGCTTGAGAAACATCGAGGAATATTGCGCTGCATTATTTCCAATTCCTAAAGGCAGTGCGGATTTCTGACGTTATAATGTTAACTTGTTCGATTGTACCATGTCTTTGACGAAAGCCAAATTGAGGTGCCGGGATAATTTTGTGTGCTTCCAGATATGGTATTATGCGTGTAAGAAGTCATTTTTCGAACAATTTAGACACACACGTTAGTAAACTTTTTGGTGTTTAGGATGAAGGAATTGTGTGGTCTTTTCCGGGCTTCGGTATCATTATGATTTTTTCCATTTGCTCGAATAGTAGCCGAGCCGTATGATCCCATTGAAGAGTTTACAAATAGCCTCAATAGCAGAGTTTGGAAGTTTAATTATAATTTTTGGTGTTATTAGGTCACTGCCCGGAGCCTTTTTCGGTTTCAGATCCCTGATCACTTTTGCGATCTCTTTTGGCTGAAGCAATGTTGGTAAGGATATAGTTTCCGATTCTATTTGTGGTAGGAGAAAGGGACCAGTGGCAGAGTTCGGATGGAAAACGCTTCGGAGATGTGAACCAAAAGTTTCTGCTCTACCTACGTCGCTGCGGGCCCAGCTACCTGATGAGTTTCTTATCGGAGTGACTGTTTCGTTTGAAGAGCTCAGATTTGGGTAAGCCCTCCACAGAGGATGTTTTGTACTGGTTGGCGAAAGTTTTGCGATGTACCACAGTTGCGCATTTTCATCGTCTTTCTTCAGAACTCGGTTTAGTGTGCGAGTTGCTTCCTTAAGACGCTGTTTTGAATATGGCGATTTGTTGGTTTCCCAAGCACGTCGCAGACGTTTTTTTTTTCAGTTCACGCTGTTCCAATTGCATATTAGTTTTGGAATGGTTGATTTGCATATGTGGGGCTATCTGAAGAAACATAGTCAAATTTGTCGCTCAGTTTTATAATTGCATTATATAATTGCCTTCCTTTCGGAGTCACTAGTCGTGATCCCCAGTGGGTATGTTTGGCATTATAATCTCCTGCTGCTATAAAGCGATCTCCAAGTAAGTTGTAAAAATCCATGAATTGTCCTTCAGTAATTGTAAAGCGAGGCGAGCAGTAGACAGCGGCTATGGAAAGGGTCCGCTATCTGACTGCAATTTGATAGACGTGGCCTGCAAGTAATTAGTGGCAAACCATTCGTGAAACAGGTGTTTAATGCGTTCCCTGATTAGGATGCCGGTTCCGCCGTGGGCTTTACCATCTGGATGATCTGTAGCATCTTACTCGGAAATTGTATTTGTTTGTGAGGTACGTCTCTATCAGTAGCATAATGTCGATATGATTTTCATTTAGGAACTGTGTTATTTTACATTTGTGCCGAGAAACGCCATTGGCGTTCCACGTGGTTATTCGTAGATTTGCAATCAATTATTTAGACTGCTTCGCTACAAGCAACTGTAACACTATGCTCTGGTTTTAGGCGAGTGTTTGCATGGTCGTTTTCATTGTCGTTTCCATCATAGCTTCCAGAGGGTTTTATGACAGTCGTGGGACCTGCTGAACGTTGCCTAGATAAGAGCTCAAAGAAGTTGGGTCGACTAAAATAAAATTTTCGAAAATTGAATAGCTTAATCGTTTGCCCATTTTTTTCCCATGTTTGCCCACTTTTTAATTTTTTTTGCCCACCTTTAGTTTTAAAAATATGAAATCTTCGAAAATTTTCGAACATTTTCAAAAACATAAAATTGACTTTTTCAAATTTTTTTTTTAATCACAAGAGAATCGTTTGCCCACGTTTGCCCATCTTTTAGAATTTTGAAAATATTTATACTTTTAAAAATATTCGACTTTTAAGTTTTGATGACATTTACCTACAGAAAAAATTGTTTGCCCACCCCTTAAAATCGTTTTTTCGAAAAAATAAAAAATGACCATGTTTGCCCATCTCCTGAAATTTAAGAATTTAAAAAAAAATCGTTTGCCCACCTCTTAAAAATAGTTAATTTTGACAAAAACATTTGCCCAACCCTAAAATAAAGAAATTAACAACAACAAAATGTAATAGGTATTATTTATTATTATTTATTGCGTCTTTTATTTATTGTAGGCTTATTTTACTTTAGTTTTAGCTTTAGTTCACTTTTGTATCCTCTTCTGTTGCGCTCTCATAACCAAGTGATCTCACTGCTCGCAGGCAGAATGCTTTCAATCCCCGTTTTCGCAGAGAGGGGCTCTCTTGAGAGAGTAACATGCTCTCTCGAGAGAGGGTAACATGACCAGAGCAGACTTATATTAACTGGCCTGCTACAAAAAGTAGCACTTAAAAATAATACCTTTAACATATAAAAAATCGATTTAATCAAAGAAAACATAAAAGGTATAAGTGGAACGAAGTAATTACATTTATGAGTTGATAATTTAAGCAGGTAGTTAAATATTAAAAACATGTTGTAGCCTGTCATTTGGTGCTTTTTGCATTTTTACCTGAAGCAAGGGTTGTCATTTTTTTAGGGTTTTTTTTAACTTGTACTTCTCAAACCCAAATTTTATGATTGCACAATTGTAAACCTAGAACACTTGTTGCCTTTAAAAAAAATGTTTTCCTCCTCGATTCTCATATTAGGTCTACTTGTCATTTGGAGGTTCTTGCATTTTTTACTGAATCAAATGGTTGGATTTTTTAGGTTTTAGGTTTACAATGGGGATTGAAAGCATGCTGCCTGCGAGCAATGAGATCACTTGGTTATGAGAGCGCAACAGAAGAGTATACAAAAGTGAACTAAAGCTAAAACTAAAGTAAAATAAGACTAAACTAAAGTAAACTAAGCCTACAATAAATAAAAGACGCAATAAATAATAATAAATAATACCAATTACATTTTTTTGTTGTTAATTTCTTTATTTTAGGGGTGGGCAAATGTTTTTTGTCAAAATTAACTATTTTTAAGAGGTGGGAAACGATTTTTTTTTTTTATTCTTAAATTTTAGGAGATGGGCAAACATGGTCATTTTTTATTTTTTCGAAAAAACTATTTTTAAGGGGTGGGCAAACGTTTTTTGTTAAAAATCTCGTGTTTAAGCCGTCGGCAAACGTTTATGTCAAAATTAACTATTTTTAAGAGGTGGGCAAACGATTTTTTTTAAATTCGAAAAAACGATTTTTAAGGGGAGGCAAACAATTTTTTCTGTAGGTAAATATGATCAAAACTTAAAAGTCGAATATTTTTAAAAGTATAAATATTTTCAAACTTCTAAAAGATGGGCAAACGTGGGCAAACGATTCTCTTACGATTAAAAAAAAAAATTGAAAAAGTCAACTTTTATGTTTTTGAAAATGTTAAAAAATTTTCGAAGATTCCATATTTTCGAAACTAAAGGTGGGCAAAAAAAATTAAAAAGTGGGCAAACATGGGCAAAAGATGGGCAAACGATTAAGCTATTCAATTTTCAAAAATTTTATTTTAGTCGACCCAACTTCTCTGAGTTCTAGATAAGACTAAAGTGGTTTTTGAGTAAGTGCAAACGTTTTGAGTGTTTTGGTGGCGAGTTGTTCTCACTCGTCGCATGCGTTCTTTCAACGGTCAAACTACACAGTCTGATCGAAGTGTGCAGTATGTCCTGGTGTGTCCGTACTCCTTACAGTTTGTACGTTGGACTGGGCCGTTCCTTTTGTGTGGCTCTTCCACTTTAATTTTTCGGTGCAATAGGTATTGCAAGTTATAGATGGGGTGCACTCCATTTTTCTTTAATACTCTGCTTTCTGGCTTTGGATTTGGTCTGAAGTTTGGTTTCGTGAATATTCCCTTTAGTGATCGGAACAACATGAAAATTTCCGTCACAGACCAGCGTAACAATTTTGTTTACCAGGGCGTTCGAGTTTTTCTCCCTAATGTAAATTCGTGGGGGCTTTGAGTTTCAGCTAGGAGGACAAATCTGTTGTTATTGGATATCCCGGCTTATTACCCACCGCGGGGTTCTGCGGGCTAAGCTTACGCTTAATTTGGATGTAGCGATCCATGCCGGTCTGTATGCATCGCAGTCGATGCCGCGGTAAGAGCCGTTGCTGTCGAAGTTGTTGGTTTTGCTGCCGTTGCTGTATTTGTTGCTGTTACTTTTTTTTACCGCTGAATGTTGCTGATGCGCCAAGGGTCAATTCTAATGGTGGGGGGTCTTACATTGAGAACTCCATGCAGTTGGAGTGGGAGTAACAGTGAGTAGGGAGGGTGACAACGATCGTCCTCTTTTGGTATCGACTGATAGTAGAGCCGAGGGGCTCTTTGTAGACGTTTTTTTGCACTTCGCTTCGGTCACTTCGGTTATTAAACATTTAGCGTGGCACTATCATAAAAGAATTTGCAATTGATTGAATCATATCACAGATTTGTTTTGTTTTTTTTTTTAGCATATTTTTATCTGTTTTGTAACACACTGAGTTTTTTAAATTTTATTTGTTTTTCCACAGTCTTCAACTTCTCCCAGAGCTCGCGCAAAGCACTCCCTTTTAACGTGGTAAATAAATCTGCTGTTCCATAATGAAGAACATAAGATACATTCATGCATATGTCGCGGACTTCCAACTTACGTTGCAGGTAAAATCGGCATTCGGCCATTACAAAGAGGGATATACTGCAGAATGCTGTTTTACTTGATTAAGTCTAGTTAATAGCAGTCGCTTTCAGGGTTGCCCGTTTAGCTATTTAGTTGCTAGCTCTAACAACTTCTTAAAAAATTTGCAGCTTTTTTTCGATTTGCTATTAGCAACAAATCTAACAACTTTTAATTTTGTTTTTGCAATTTTATCAACTTTATTACAAAACTAGAATTTTTTAATTTTTCTTCATCATTTGGAACTTTTTTATACCTTTTCCAATTTCCTGAACCAAATACGATTAAAAATGGTTTACAAAAATTTCTTAACTAGTTTTTAACTCAGTGGTTCAATCATATGAACACGTTTGATCACTCTTGGGCTGTGTTGTGTCGGCTAAGATATAATTAAGTTATATATAATATGATAATATTCTGAAATCATGTTTCTTTTAATTTTATTTTGTATTTTTAGTTTCATATTTTTATTTTTAAATTTAAATAATCATATTTATTAAGAAAAAGAAAACTAGTTATTTATTTGTATTTTAAATATCTTTCTTTTTCTTTTCTTTAAATATATCCATACTTAGTTTAAAAGTTAAATGTTATTGATCTACATTTTTTTTTGGTTATTTTCAAAGAATTTTTAGCAATTTCCAAACCTTTTTTTTCAAAATGTAGCAATTGGCAGCACTGGTCGCTTGACGTACATATCGACAGTAAATTGATGAAATAGGCGTCGATAGTCTACCTAGTTCCTAGTTTTTTGCAAATTCCCCCCATTTGCATAAACATTTCCTGATTGTTGTTGCTTAAAAACCTTCTTGAAGAAGGTAACCAAAAAAATATTAAAATCGGTTTAACCATTCTCAAGTGATAAGCATTGGAACGCTAACTCACTTCTCCGAAAAATTTTTCGATCGTTTCCATGGCAATATAATATACATGAAACTTGTTAAAGAACAACAAATTTATTATTTTTTTCGCTTATTGTTTTGAGCTTAATGATGTAATTTTGTACAATTACAATTACAATAATTACTGTTATAAAAAGAAGAAATTTTGAAAAGTTTTATCCAGTTAGCATTCAAATGAGACCCTAGTTTGCGAAGAAACAGACATGAATCTTCCAGCTTTGGGTCTGATTCATTTGCAATGTTTATATTTTAACTGTAACCATCTGCAAATTCATAGAACAAAGAAGTCTCCTATGACGCTACTGGTCCCTTAAAATGCATGGGTACCACGGACAGTGGCAAGTACTGCATCAGATCCGGTAAGCTAGGGACGAAATCCGCCACATGCTCAAATGTGCAGACGTGCCACATCTACGAAGCTTCTAGAAAGGAAGACCAAGCACCCCAATCACATTTCACTAAAGAGCGCGTCCAAAGCTCCAAAGGATCGATTCTTAGGGAACCATATAAGATCGAAACCAACAGCAATTGGACATCGGACCGATCCAGGACGGACTCGTCCGTGCAAAAAAAAAAGAGGTTAAATAGCCACAAGGAGGGTCATCATCCTATAGACCATTCTGCTTATTGGACACAATAGGCAAAATCTTTGAGATCGTTTTAATAGAGCGCTATAGAGCACGTAAATTGACTTTTCAACAAACCAAATCCGTTTTCCAAATTGGCTTCAAAAACCTCTGCAGGTGCCAGGTAGAAGAAGTATTATTGTCTGGTGGTAAGAGCGCAACGCTTTTAACTTGGCCGACTGGGGTCGAACCGAGGTTATAAAAGCTTTCAATATGCCCGGCTTCTTCAGCGAGAGGGTACTCATTCTTTGTTTTCCAGGTCGTACAGGGTCCCAGCCGGAGTCCCGCAGTGCTACATTCTGTGGCCACTGGTATAAAACACCATGTACATCGTCACCAAAACAAATCGTGGGAACCGCGCAGATTCACATTGGCGGAAAGGCGGTGGCATTGCAACGCGATCAGGTACCTGGGATTCATCCTGGAATCTCGGCTATTTTTCAAAAAGCAAATGAAATACCTTTTTAAAACGGCTAGTGCCAGAGAGCTACAAAGACAAAGAAAATGGAGCTGCTTACGAGCGTCGTCACTTTTAAGGCCTCCTAGAAAGTTTTTACTCGACAATGGGCGATCTGGGTGCCAGGCGAAGACCATATATGAAGATGTATGGATTAAATGGAAATGCTGGCGCCAACAGATACCTGACATCCGAATCGCGGTCAGAGAACTGACTGATCTGTGCAGTAGAAGGAGTAACCTCTTATTTGGAAATTGTATTTGTTTGTGAGGTGCGTCTCTATCAGCATATACTCTGGTTTTGAGCGAGTGTTTTCATGGTCATTTTCATGAAGGACATATGGGGCATCGGCGTATGAGAATCCCTTCTGGGTATTTAGCAGCTGACCAAATGAGGATCGTGTAGCCGTCGCGAAAAATACTTCCGGCGTCGTTTTTTAGTAAGTGCAAACGTTTTGAGTGTTTTGGTGGCGAGTTGTAGTCACTCGTCCCATGCGGTCTTTCAACGGTCAAACTACACAGACTGATCGAAGTGTGCAGTATATCCTGGTGTGTCCATACTCCTTACAGTTTGTACGTTGGACTGGGCCGCTCCTTTTGTGTGGCTCTTCCACTTTAGTTCTTCGGTGCAAGGTTAAAGATGGGATGCACTCCACATCCACATACTCTGCTTTCTGGCTCCAGCTCTACTTTAAAGAGTGGTTGCGGATTTTTGTTACTCTTAATGATGTTTATAACGTTCTTTGCACAAAAACATTTTCGATAACTTCATTGGGGTTACGTCAGGCTCCTGCTTTTTAGTTGCTACGTCTCGTAGTTTTTCTCAGCTTCCTCCAGGTATTTAGACACAGGTCGGAAATGTTCTTCGGATTTGGTCTGAAGTTTAATTTCGTGAATATTCCCTTTAGTGATCGTAACAACATGAAAATTTCCGTCACAGACCAACGTAACAATTTTGTTTACCAGGGCGTTCGAGTTTTTCTCCCTAATGTAAATTCGTGGGGGCTTTGGTTTCGGTTGGGTCTCTTTACCCAGTTCTGGTTAAGTTTCAGCTAGGAGGGCAAATCTGTTGTTATTGGATCTCCCGGGTAACTCGTTGTCTCTTTGGACTCGGTTTATTTTAGGCTTATTACCCACCGCGGTGTTCTGGCTAAGCTTACGCTTAATTTGGATGTAGCGATCCATGCAGGTCTGTATGGCCGGGCCCGCTTGTTGAATATATTCTTGGTTTTGTTATAAACTTGCAGAGGGTATTCTAATTTTAGTCAAAAGTTTGCAACGCAGTGAAGGAGACATTTCTGACCCTATAAAGTATATATATATATTCTTAATATATATTCTTGATCAGCATCAGCATCCGTCTGTCCGTCCGTCTGTCCGTCCGTCCGTTTCTACGAAAACTAGTCCCTCAGTTTTAAAGCTATCTGCTTGGAACTTTCCCAAAAGTTGTCTTTCTGTTGCAGGTGGTATATAAGTCGGAACGGCCGGGATCAGGCAACTATATCATATAGCTGTCATATAACTGAACGATCGGCAAAGTTTTAAAGTTAAGAATTTGCGATTTTCTATGGGTTTTATTTTTGGCCAATCCATCCGACCTACCAAATTTCATAAGGATCGGTCGACTATATCCTAAGCTGCCATATAACTGAACGATTGGAAATGCCATAACTTTGGTGTTTGTAATGTTAGGAAGCTGGGAT
Source organism: Drosophila carrolli (assembly GCA_018152295.1). Taxonomy (NCBI): domain Eukaryota; kingdom Metazoa; phylum Arthropoda; class Insecta; order Diptera; family Drosophilidae; genus Drosophila; species Drosophila carrolli. The sequence goes on along the minus strand of JAECXJ010000021.1, from coordinate 1,910,334 downwards.
TTTTTATGAGTATTAAGAATGCATCATATGAATAATTTTGAAGAATAAAATTTACAAAATATTCTGCAAGGGTATATCAACTTCGGCTCCGCCCGAAGTAAGCTTTTTATTCTTGTTTTGTGATAATTTTAGTTGGTGTCATATTTGGCGCTGCAGTCGACGACATCGCAGTCGTTTCCGCGGTAAGAGCCGTTGCTGTCGAAGTTGTTGGTTTTGCTGTATTTGTTGCTGTTACTTTTTTTACCGCTGCATGTTGCTGATGCGCCAACGGTCGATTCTGATGGTGGGGGATTTACATTGAGAAATCCACGCCGTTGGAGTGGGAGTAACAGTGAGTAGGGAGGGTGACAACTATCGTCCTCTTTGGGTATCGACTGACAGTCTCTTCGGCTCACCGAGCTTATGCGCTCTTTATTTCGTCGGTCATTAAATTTTTAGCATGGCACTATCAAAATAAAAAAAGTAACTTGATTTGAGCATATCACAGATTTTTGGTTTTTTTTTTTTTTAGCATCTTTTTGCCTATTTTGTAACACACCATGTTTTTGAGTTTTTAGTTTTTTAAATTTGATTTGTTTTTAATACATCCACTTTCTTCAACTTTTCCCGGAGCTCGCGCAAAGCACGTCCGCTCTCTCTTAACGAACATAAGACATATTCATGCATATATCGTGGACTTCCAACGAACGTTGCAGGTAAAATCGGCTTTCGGCCATCACAAAGATGGATATACTGCAGAATGCAGTTATACTTGATTTAGTCTAATTAATAGCAGTCGCTTGCATGGTTAGTTTATAGATCTAACAACTTCTAAAAAAATATTTAGCTTTTTTTTCGATTTGCTAGTAGCAACAAATCTAGCTACTTTTAATTTTTTTTTTGAAATTTTAGCAACTTTATTACAAAACTAGAAATTTTTTTTTCTTCTTCATTTGGAACTTTTTATACCTTTTCCAATTTCCTGAACCAATTACGATTACAAAGATTTCGTAACTAGTTTTTAACTCAGTGGTTCAATCATATGAACACGTTTGATCACTCTTGTGCTGTGTTATGTCGGCTAAGATATAATTAAGTTATATATAATATGATAATATTCTGAAATCATGTTTCTTTTAATTTTATTTTGTATTTTTAGTTTCATATTTTTATTTTTAATTTTTGTTTTCTTTAAATATAAATATATATCATATAATAATATTTATTAAGAAAAAGAAAACTAGTTATTTATTTGTATTTTAAATATCTTTCTTTTTCTTTTCTTTAAATATATCCATACTTAGTTTAAAAGTTAAATGTTATTGATCTACATTTTTTTGGTTATTTTCAAAGAATTTTTAGCAATTTCCAAACCTTTTTTTCAAAATCTAGCAATTGGCAGCACTGGTCGCTTGACGTACATATCGACAGTAAATTGATGAAATAGGCGTTTCATTTTTTAGTTTTTTGCAAATTCCCCCATTTGCATAAAAACCTTCTTGAAAAAGGTAACAAAAAAAATATTAAAATCGGTTTAACCATTCTCAAGTGATAAGCTAACTCACTTTTCCGAAAAACTTGAAACTTGTTAAAGAACAACAAATTTATTATTTTTTTCGCTTATTGTTTTGAGCTTAATGATGTAATTGTACAACCTGTTATAAAAAGAAGAAATTTTGAAAAGTTTTATCCAGTTAGCATTCAAATGAGAGACTAGTTTGCGAAGAAACAGACATGAATCTTCCAGCTTTGGGTGCAATTCATTTGCGATGTTTATATTTTAACTGTAACCATCTGCAAATTCATAGAACAAAGAAGTCTCCTATGACGCTACAGGTGCCTTAAAATGCAAGGGTACCACGGACAGAGGCAAGTACTGCATCAGATCCGGTAAGCTAGGGACGAAGTGCGCCACATGCTCAAATGTGCAGACGTGCCACATCTGCGAAGCTTCTAGAAAGGAAGACCAAGCACCCCAATCACATTTCACTAAAGAGCGCGATCAAAGCTCCAAAGGACCGATTCTTAGGGAACCATATAAGATCGAAACCAGCAGCAATTGGACATCGGACCGATCCAGGACGGACTCGTCCGTGCAAAAAAAAAGAGGTTAAATAGCCACAAGGAGGGTCATCATCCTATAGACCATTCTGCTTATTGGACACAATAGGAAAAGTCTTTAAGATCGTTTTAATAAAGCGCTATAGAGCACGTAAATTGACTTTTCAACAAACCAAATCCGTTTTCCAAATTGGCTTCAAAAACCTCTGCAGGCGCCAGGTAGAAGAAGTATTATTGTCTGGTGGTAAGAACGCAAACGCTTTTAACTTGGCCGACTGGGGTCGAACCGAGGGTATGAAAGCTTTCAATATGCCCGGCTACTTCAGCAAGAGGGTACTCATTCTTTGTTTTCCAGGTCGTACAGGGTCCCAGCCGGAGTCCCGCAGTGCTACATTCTGTGGCCACTGGTATAAAACACCATGTACATCGTCACCAAAACAAATCGTGGGAACAGCGCAGATTCACATTGGCGGAAAGACGGTGGCATTGCAACGCGATCAGGTACCTGGGATTCATCCTGGAAACTCGGCTATTTTTCAAAAAGCAAATGAAATACCTTTTTAAAACGGCTAGTGCCAGAGAGCTACAAAGACAAAGAAAATGGAGCTGCTTACGAGCGTCGTCACTTTTAAGGCCTCCTAGAAAGTCTTTGCTCGACAATGGGCAATCTGGGTGCCAGGCGATGACCATATATGAAGATGTATGGATTAAATGGAAATGCTGGCGCCAACAGATACCTGACATCGAGAAGATGTGCATCCCGAGATGGTATATGTCCGAATCGCGGTCAGAGATGCACACCTTTGTAGACGCCAGAGAAAACGAGTTTGCCGTGGGCTTTACCGTCTGAATGATCTGTGCAGTAGAAGGAGTAGCCTCTTATTTGGAAATTGTATTTGTTTGTGAGGTGCGTCTCTATCAGCATATACTCTGGTTTTGAGCGAGTGTTTTCATGGTCATTTTCATGAAGGACATAAGGGGCATCGGCGTATGAGAATCCCTTCTGGGTATTTAGCAGCTGACCAAATGAGGATCGTGTAGCCGTCGCGAAAAATACTTCCGGCGTCGTTTTTTAGTAAGTGCAAACGTTTTGAGTGTTTTGGTGGCGAGTTGTAGTCACTCGTCCCATGCGGTCTTTCAACGGTCAAACTACACAGACTGATCGAAGTGTGCAGTATATCCTGGTGTGTCCATACTCCTTACAGTTTGTACGTTGGACTGGGCCGCTCCTTTTGTGTGGCTCTTCCACTTTAGTTCTTCGGTGCAAGGTTAAAGATGGGATGCACTCCACATCCACATACTCTGCTTTCTGGCTCCAGCTCTACTTTAAAGAGTGGTTGCGGATTTTTGTTACTCTTAATGATGTTTATAACGTTCTTTGCACAAAAACATTTTCGATAACTTCATTGGGGTTACGTCAGGCTCCTGCTTTTTAGTTGGTACGTCTCGTAGTTTTTCTCAGCTTCCTCCAGGTATTTAGACACAGGTCGGAAATGTTCTTCGGATTTGGTCTGAAGTTTAATTTCGTGAATATTCCCTTTAGTGATCGTAACAACATGAAAATTTCCGTCACAGACCAACGTAACAATTTTGTTTACCAGGGCGTTCGAGTTTTTCTCCCTAATGTAAATTCGTGGGGGCTTTGGTTTCGGTTGGGTCTCTTTACCCAGTTCTGGTTAAGTTTCAGCTAGGAGGGCAAATCTGTTGTTATTGGATCTCCCGGGTAACTCGTTGTCTCTTTGGACTCGGTTTATTTTAGGCTTATTACCCACCGCGGTGTTCTGGCTAAGCTTACGCTTAATTTGGATGTAGCGATCCATGCAGGTCTGTATGGGTATCGACTGACAGTCTCTTCGGCTCACCGAGCTTATGCGCTCTTTATTTCGTCGGTCATTAAATTTTTAGCATGGCACTATCAAAATAAAAAAAGTAACTTGATTTGAGCATATCACAGATTTTTGGTTTTTTTTTGTTTTAGCATCTTTTTGCCTATTTTGTAACACACCATGTTTTTGAGTTTTTAGTTTTTTAAATTTGATTTGTTTTTAATACATCCACTTTCTTCAACTTTTCCCGGAGCTCGCGCAAAGCACGTCCGCTCTCTCTTAACGAACATAAGATATATTCATGCATATATCGTGGACTTCCAACGAACGTTGCAGGTAAAATCGGCTTTCGGCCATCACAAAGATGGATATACTGCAGAATGCAGTTATACTTGATTTAGTCTAATTAATAGCAGTCGCTTGCATGGTTAGTTTATAGATCTAACAACTTCTAAAAAATATTTAGCTTTTTTTCGATTTGCTAGTAGCAACAAATCTAGCTACTTTTAATTTTTTTTTGAAATTTTAGCAACTTTATTACAAAACTAGAAATTTTTTTTCTTCCTCATTTGGAACTTTTTATACCTTTTCCAATTTCCTGAACCAATTACGATTACAAAGATTTCGTAACTAGTTTTTAACTCAGTGGTTCAATCATATGAACACGTTTGATCACTCTTGTGCTGTGTTATGTCGGCTAAGATATAATTAAGTTATATATAATATGATAATATTCTGAAATCATGTTTCTTTTAATTTTATTTTGTATTTTTAGTTTCATATTATTATTTTTAATTTTTGTTTTCTTTAAATATAAATATATATCATATAATCATATTTATTAAGAAAAAGAAAACTAGTTATTTATTTGTATTTTAAATATCTTTCTTTTTCTTTTCTTTAAATATATCCATACTTAGTTTAAAAGTTAAATGCTATTGATCTACATTTTTTTTGGTTATTTTCAAAGAATTTTTAGCAATTTCCAAACCTTTTTTTTCAAAATCTAGCAATTGGCAGCACTGGTCGCTTGACGTACATATCGACAGTAAATTGATGAAATAGGCGTTTCATTTTTTAGTTTTTTGCAAATTCCCCCCATTTGCATAAAAACCTTCTTGAAAAAGGTAACAAAAAAAATATTAAAATCGGTTTAACCATTCTCAAGTGATAAGCTAACTCACTTTTCCGAAAAACTTGAAACTTGTTAAAGAACAACAAATTTATTATTTTTTTCGCTTATTGTTTTGAGCTTAATGATGTAATTGTACAACCTGTTATAAAAAGAAGAAATTTTGAAAAGTTTTATCCAGTTAGCATTCAAATGAGAGACTAGTTTGCGAAGAAACAGACATGAATCTTCCAGCTTTGGGTGCAATTCATTTGCAATGTTTATATTTTAACTGTAACCATCTGCAAATTCATAGAACAAAGAAGTCTCCTATGACGCTACAGGTGCCTTAAAATGCAAGGGTACCACGGACAGAGGCAAGTACTGCATCAGATCCGGTAAGCTAGGGACGAAGTCCGCCACATGCTCAAATGTGCAGACGTGCCACATCTGCGAAGCTTCTAGAAAGGAAGACCAAGCACCCCAATCACATTTCACTAAAGAGCGCGATCAAAGCTCCAAAGGACCGATTCTTAGGGAACCATATAAGATCGAAACCAGCAGCAATTGGACATCGGACCGATCCAGGACGGACTCGTCCGTGCAAAAAAAAGAGGTTAAATAGCCACAAGGAGGGTCATCATCCTATAGACCATTCTGCTTATTGGACACAATAGGAAAAGTCTTTAAGATCGTTTTAATAGAGCGCTATAGAGCACGTAAATTGACTTTTCAACAAACCAAATCCGTTTTCCAAATTGGCTTCAAAAACCTCTGCAGGCGCCAGGTAGAAGAAGTATTATTGTCTGGTGGTAAGAACGCAAACGCTTTTAACTTGGCCGACTGGGGTCGAACCGAGGGTATGAAAGCTTTCAATATGCCCGGCTACTTCAGCAAGAGGGTACTCATTCTTTGTTTTCCAGGTCGTACAGGGTCCCAGCCGGAGTCCCGCAGTGCTACATTCTGTGGCCACTGGTATAAAACACCATGTACATCGTCACCAAAACAAATCGTGGGAACAGCGCAGATTCACATTGGCGGAAAGACGGTGGCATTGCAACGCGATCAGGTACCTGGGATTCATCCTGGAAACTCGGCTATTTTTCAAAAAGCAAATGAAATACCTTTTTAAAACGGCTAGTGCCAGAGAGCTACAAAGACAAAGAAAATGGAGCTGCTTACGAGCGTCGTCACTTTTAAGGCCTCCTAGAAAGTCTTTGCTCGACAATGGGCAATCTGGGTGCCAGGCGATGACCATATATGAAGATGTATGGATTAAATGGAAATGCTGGCGCCAACAGATACCTGACATCGAGAAGATGTGCATCCCGAGATGGTATTTGTCCGAATCGCGGTCAGAGATGCACACCTTTGTGGACGCCAGAGAAACCGAGTTTGCAACCGTATGTTAAATGCGATATATCCATGATCGTGATATACTCTGCAAAAAATGTAGCCTCTCTAAAGCAGGTATCCGTTCGACGTCTAAAGATAGTGGGAGCTGCCAAAACAGTGGCGCTTAATTTTACCATCTACTGCGAACAACTGAACCGCTTGAAGCTGGCGATCGACCAGAAGCGACCAGAATTGGCCAAAAGAAAAGGTGTAGTGTTTCACCAGGACAACGACAGACCAGACACTTCTCGGATGGAAGATTTTATCGCATTCACCATATAGCCCGGACATAGCGCCAAGTGACTACCACCTGTTCCTGTCAATGGCGAATGCCCTTACTGGTGTAAAGTTGGGTTCAAAAGAGGGTTGTGAAAAGTGGCTGTCAGAGTTTTTCGAAAATAAGGAGGGAAGTTTCTACGAGGGGGGTATTATGAAGTTGCCGTCTAAATAGGAACACATTATCAAACAAAACGGCGCATATATAATATATGATATAAACAATATTAAAATTTAATGCAGAACGCGTGTGCCTGGTAGACTTCCTCGTTCATTAATTTCACGTTATGACTATAATCCCGAATAAATGTCTTGTCTCATTATTTAAGATTAAGGTAACATTTTTTATCTTAGCCAATCAGCGTAGAAATGAAATGCAAGCGGCCATAAGCAACGCTCTGGCCAAGCCTGACTTTTAAATCATCGAAAGGGAAAGGAACTAGAAGAAAGAATAGGGGGACGCGCTGGACAATTGGATGTGGTATGCGGTGCGACAGACGCAGCGCTGGCCGGAGAAATTAAAGTGTGCAAGGCTATAAAAATAATAAATTATGTTCGTTGTGACGAGTCGCTAGATGCTGTCAGATGCCTGCCTGAGTTTTGGGGGGGGCGCAAGTTCCTACATCTCTTTAAGACGTCTTTGAGACAGGCTACACTAGCCTCTTACCTTAAATTCAAATCAAATAAAGGCAGTTCACTCCATTATAATGCAGTTATTATTATTAGGACTAAAATTCGGTGCGCCACTGATACGACACTAGCCTCGTTTGGCACGGTACTGCATTTTAAATCGCCTTGATATTACTTACAGTGACAAAAGGCCAATGCTCATTGTAAAGCAAGAACTACAATCACGAATAAAGTAAGTATAAATAAGTTCATATCTTATCAGACTTATCATCATATTAAGGGTTACCCTTTGTTCGCGCAAATTTGAATTTAATGAAATTGTTAAAAAACTTGAAGTTTAGTGTAAGTTAGTTTAGGGCGAAGGCGGGAGCATAATAAAGTTTTCTCTCGCTCTCGGCGAAGTCGCCCCGTCTTCGCCAACCTTCGTTAAGCTAGGCTCTAAGTACTTTGTCGAAAAATATAGAAGTATTCGTTGAAATTGATTTGAGCCGTCGACACCTTTTCTTTCCGTTTTCGTTTTCGCAATTAATAATTTTAGCCACCGCCAAGTTTTTTCTCGGTTTTGATAATTAGAAAACTATCTAATTTTTCATGGCGCCCCCGGGTGGACGTTAAAGTTATTAATATTTGGAAACTAGTGACAGTGACACACAAACCAAAAAAAAAAATATATAAAGTGCAGGTGCAAGTGGAGTTCAAAGCACTCAATTACATATACGAGGTGTGTTCAAAAAGTAAGGTGACTTTTTAAATTTCGCGGGCAACATATTTTCGATTATCGATTTTTTTGTTTTGTTATATTGGTACACTCTTCCCTAACATCTGTACCAAGTTTCAATGGAACATCCTCTTTTGTTTGGTTGTGAGAGGCGTAAAGTTACAAGTTATTTTGCGAGCTCGGCGATTTTTTGCTATCGAAAAATATGGATCAAAGGATTTGCATCAAATTTTGTGTAAAAAATAAAATTAAGTGCTCTGAAACACTTGAAATGTTGACAGTGGCATACGGTGAAACTGTTCTGAGTAAAAAGGAGGACGGAAGCTAACTTCGGCAAGCCGAAGTTTTAATACCCTTGCAGACTTTGCCGAAATTGCTAAAACTGAAAAAGTAGCGATAGGAATAAGGTATACATAAATAAACTAGATTTGCGTCGTTTGATGTCAATTGCTTTTATACTGCAAAAATGTCATATAAAATAGAAAAAAAGGGATACTTTCGCAGCCTTTAACTATTTTTCCTACGGAAGCTATAAGAAACAGACGTCCGATCGGCAAGCGCTTTTACCCTAATCAAGATATGCGTAAATAAATAAGACTTGGAAAAATTTATGTCAGTAGCTTACACACTACGTGAAAAATTCAGAAAACCAACAAATTTGGACCGATTTCACCGAATTGCTCCTATGGGAGCTATAGGATATAGACGTCCGATCGCCAAGCGCTTTTACCCTGATCAAGGTATGCATAAAAAAATAAGATTTGGAAAGATTTATGTTAAATGCTTTCACACTGCGCGAAATATCTTCCATTCTTGAAAGTTATATCCGATTGTTCCTATGGGAGCTATAGGATATAGACGTCCGATCAGCACGCGCTTTTACCTTGATGAAGGAATGCATAAAAAAATACGATTTGAAAAAATTTATAGCAATAGCTTTTACACAGCGCGAAATATTCTGAAAAACATCAAATTTGGACCGATTTTACCCTATTGTTCCTATGGGAGCTATAGGATATAGACGTCCGATCGCCACGCGCTTTTACCCTGATCAAGGTATGCATAAAAAAATACGATTTGGAAAGATTCATGTCAAAAGCTTTTTCACTGCGCGAAATATCATCAATTCTGGCAAGATATATCCGATTGTTCCTATGGGAGCTATAGGATATAGACGTCCGATCGGGGCGATTTTCAAACTTGATCTGCGTACATATGTTTTAGGACGAGTGTGAAAGTTTCAGATCGCTAGCTTTTAAACTGAGCTCGCAAACGGTATTGAAACAGACGGACAGACGGACAGACGGACATGGCTATATCGACTCAGGAGGTGATCCTGATCAAGAATATATATACTTTATAGGGTCGGAAACGTCTCCTTCACTGCGTTACAAACTTCTGACCAAAATTATAATACCCTCTGCAAGGGTATAAAAATGTGTACAAGTGGTACAAACTCTTCCAAGATGGCCGGGAAGATGCCAATGACCAGCCTCGCTCTGGACGCCCAAGCACGTCAACAACTGATGAAAACGTTCAAGCAGTGACGAAAATTGTTTTGGAAAATCGTCGAATCACTATCAGAGAAGTTGCTGAAGATGTCGGTATATCGCTTGGCTCGTGCCATGAAATTTTTTCAAACGTTTTGGGTATGAGTCGTGTGTCAGCGAAGTTTGTTCCGAAATTGCTGGTCATTGGCATCTTCCCGGCCATCTTGGAAGAGTTTGTACCACTTGTACACATTTTTTTTACTCAGAACAGTTTCACCGTATGCCACTGTCAACATTTCAAGTGTTTCAGAGCACTTAATTTTATTTTTACACAAAATTTGATGCAAATCCTTTGATCCATATTTTTCGATAGCAAAAAATCGCCGAGCTCGCAAAATAACTTGTAACTTTACGCCTCTCACAACCAAACAAAAGAGGATGTTCCATTGAAACTTGGTACAGATGTTAGGGAAGAGTGTACCAATATAACAAAACAAAAAAATCGATAATCGAAAATATGTTGCCCGCGAAATTTGAAAAGTCACCTTACTTTTTGAACACACCTCGTATACACAGTGATTTTGTTGCCCGCGGCGTGTCGGTGTGGATAGGAAATACACAGCAGCTCCTGCTTAAAATATCGTGCCGGTCGCGAAATACTCTGTTCGCCAAAAAGAACTGCTGCCAGAGGGATGCCCTGCGACTGCTCAATGTGCAAAAGGAAAGTGGAAGCTGGATTGAAAGACCCTAAAGCAGAACCTGAGGTATTTGTGCAAAAAATTGAAAGCTTGAGTTTATAAGAAAAACAATTTAATTGTTTATTGTCTTGTGCTGAAAAATTGCCCCTCGCTTTCAATTCTTGGCACAGACGTATCGATATAGTAGAGCTAGTTGTGCATGCATTTATTTATAATAAATAAAAATAAAAATTATATTAAAATTTATTATATACACATACATATACACATACACATTATAACCTATTTGAACCTCCGTTGGACGCAACATTTACATAATTGTGTTATATTATTGCAATCACTGTCGCCCCCAATTTATTTATTGAAACTCGAAAATTAATAGTTGGTAAAATCATCCCAGCCGCTATATATAACCAATACATAAGTCCTCATATACAAGCAGCTGCAGCGGTTAACTTTTTCGTTTTCCTTTTTCGCTTCGCTTGTCTGCCGTTAGCATCGTTGTAATTGTTGTTGGACTTTTGGTTTGGCGCGCTGAAGATCAAAGTGACGCGCTACCCTGCATTCGGACGGGTATACTGATTTTTGCCGTCATTTGCAACCACTGTTAATTTTGATACCTCGTGGCTCGATATTCAATTTAATATTTTTTTCGTCGTTTTCGTTGTGGATAATTATTAAAATAATTTTTTCGAACAAATTTAATAATTAAATTAAATTGTCATTACTCTTAGTATTTTGTTTCGAAAATTTATTTAACATTTTGTCGTCATTCTAATTGAACAATTATCCTCTTTTAAAACTTATTTATTTATTAATTATTATTCTTGGATAAATAATTTATTTATATATATATTTATTTATTTCGTGGTTTATATATAAAAAATAAAAAAAATAAATTAAAATGAGTCCAGATAAGCCAAAATCTCTTGAACTTCTTGCGGATCTTAAAAATAAGCTAAAAAAACCAGTGATGAGCATCCGCCGATTAAATGATCGAATAGAAGCCGGCCAGATTCCGATCCAAGAAGTAGAACTAACTTGTCGGCTAGAGATTTTAAATGCTTCTATTATTAAGGCAACTCAAATACAAGAACAGATCGAAGATTTAGATGATGGCGATGAGTTCGGAGAAGAGTTGGAAGAGCTTTCAATAATTACCAAGGCAAAAATAACGGCAAGCGAGACCAAAATAATTGGATCAGCTTCTGTAGCCCCAACTCGAGCTCGACTTCCGAATTTGGCATTGCCGAAATTCAGTGGCAAATATTCGGAGTTTAAGAATTTCATTAGCCTTTTCGAAACTCTTGTTCATCAAGACGACAGCATTCCCGTCATAGAAAAATTCAATCACTTAATTTCTTGTCTTTCTGGTGAAGCTTTGGGAACTATTAAGGCATACCAAGTCACCGAGAGCAATTATGAAAAGGCTATGATCAGCCTGAAAAAAGTGTATGATAACGAATGTTTAATTTTTATGAATAATATTTCAACATTGTTTAGTCTTCCGAAAATAACGCAACAGTCAGCTTCGTCTTTAAGAAATATTATCGACACCGTATCATCTATATACGGTTCTTTGTTATCGATAGGAGACGACACCAAGATTTCAAATGCAATGTTGATCTATCTTGTTTTGAACAGAGTAGACCCAGTGACCAAACAAAAATGGGAAGAACAATTAGATTATGAAAGGTTACCGCTTTGGTCCGATTTTGAAAAAATGTTAAACCGCCGATACCAGCATTTATCCGCTGAAGAATCGACGAAACCAAAGCAAGATAAAGTTATGTCGAGCAAGCCACATAATCGCAGCTCATTTTCTTGTTCTTCGTCCAACAGTAAATCGCAGCAAAGTTGTAGCTATTGCAATGCAGGAGACCATATCCTAGCAAACTGTGGTCCGTTTGGTCGCCTTTCGGTAATGCAAAGGTTTGACTTTGTAAAATCTGCTTCCTTATGCATCAATTGTATGCGAAAGGGTCACACTGTTTCAAAATGCAAATTTAATAAATGTCGAGTTTGTGGCCGCTCGCATCACGTTTTACTGCATAGATATACAGTGTCCGAAAATAGTTTAGCGTTGCCACCACCCCAAGAGATTCTTTCTCCCTCTTTAAATCAAGATCAGCCTTCCACGTCACATGTTATGCATGCGACATCATTGGACAGAGTGATTTTAGCCACGTCGATCGTAAGTGTAAGAACTAAAAACGGTGAATATATTTGGGCCCGAGCACTTCTTGACTCTGGGTCCCAAACGAATTTTATAACAGAGGACCTTGCTCACCGCTTACAGATCCGTAAAGAGGCCCCGGCGGCGGAGTCGGCGTGTATAAACTTACTTGGTATTGGCGAGTCCAATTCTCAAGTTAAGAAAAAGGTACACACAATGGTGAAGTCGCGTATAAATGGTAGTGAGTTCTCCTTTGATTTTTGGATTTTGAAATCAATATCAGGATATCATCCTGACCAGTCGGTCAATATATGGAAAATTCCAAAGAACCTACCACTAGCAGACCCTTATTTCTACAAGCCACAAAGAATAGATATGTTAATAGCAGCAGAATCATTTTTCGAATTATTAGCTGTTGGACAAATTAGACAAGGTCCTGACTTTCCAACTCTGCAGAAAACCCTCTTCGGCTGGGTTGTGTCGGGTAGATATAAGGCATCTTCCCCTACAGAAGTTGTGAAAAGTTTCAGTTGTAGTGAAGAGATTTTAGTGTCTATTGACAGCACACTACAGAAGTTGTGGTCACTGGAAGAAATGCCATCTCTAAAGAAAATTCTGTCACCTGAGCAAAAGTTATGTGAAGAACACTACCGGAAGACTACTCAGGTTTTGCCATCAGGTCGGTTTGAAGTAAGACTGCCGTTTAAATCGGATCCAAATGAGTTAGGCAACTCTTTTGAAGTTGCAAAACGGCGGTTTTTGTCGCTTGAAAGAAGGCTGTCTCGAGACCCTGAGATGAAGGAAATGTACCTAGAATTTATGGAGGAGTACCTTTCCTTAGGTCATATGTCTCTTACAGATAAACTTCCTTCTGCTCCACATTATGTTATCCCACATCAATGTGTTCTGAGACCCCAAAGTACGTCAACCAAGTTACGTGTCGTTTTCGATGCGTCTTGTAAATCGTCAACTCAGAAGTCTCTAAATGACATTTTGATGGTTGGGCCGACAATCCAAGATGAGTTGTACTCAACGTTACTGCGCTTCCGGCTGCATAGGTTTGCCCTGACCGCCGATGTAAAGAAAATGTATCGCCAAGTGATGGTGAATGAAGCAGATAGGCAGTTTCAACTTATAGTGTGGAGAAGAGACCCCTCTGAGTCCTTGAGATTATACAAGCTCAACACCGTAACATATGGTACTGGACCAGCCCCGTTTTTGGCTATTCGGTGTTTAAAAAGGTTAAGTGAGTCTGCCAAAGTTTCTTTTCCTAGAGCTGCTAAGGTTATTGGATCCGACTTTTATGTCGATGATATGTTGACTGGTGCTGCATGCGTAGAGGAGTTAAAGACTATTAAGTCTGAAGTATCTCAGGTTCTTCAAACTGCAGGTTTTGAATTGACAAAGTGGTTTTCAAACTCACCTGACGTTACCGCATCTGAGAGCACAGTTAAATCCATACCCATCTCGGACTCAGAGTCAACTAAGGCGTTAGGAATATCGTGGTTGCCTAACGAAGATGCCTTCAAATTTCAAATTGACACTGCTGTCATGGGTCTCCGAGCGACAAAACGGAACATACTATCGGTGACATCGAAGCTGTTTGACCCCCTTGGCTTATTAAGTCCTATTGTAATTAGAGGAAAGATCCTATTGCAGGAACTTTGGCTTAATAAGTTAGATTGGGATGAGTCGATTCCTATTCATTTGGAAACAGCTTGGAATATGATAAAAATTACATTGTCTAAATTAGAGGAAATATCTATTCCCCGGTTTGTGCATACCGATCCGATGTCACCGGTCCAATTACATGCCTTTGCTGACGCATCCTTAAGAGCTTATGGAGCTTGCGTCTACATTCGTAGCAAAACTGCAGAAGGTTATAAAATATCGCTGTTGACTTCAAAGTCTAAAGTAGCGCCGCTCAAGACTAAAACACTCCCAAGGCTTAAGTTATGTGCCGCTCACCTTCTCGCAGATCTCTGCCACAGAATCAAGCCCCTATTAAAGGTACCTATCGAACGGATTGTTTATTGGTCGGATTCTGAAGTTACGCTTCATTGGATCCGGTCTCATCCATCTTCATTATCCACATTCGTATCGAATAGAGTAGCGGAGATTCAAGAGTGGTCAGGTGAAGCTACTTGGCGGCATGTTCCAACGAAACAAAACCCAGCAGATATTGTATCAAGAGGTTGTGACGTCGACGAAATTATACAGTCAATATGGTTTACTGGACCTGCGTTTTTAAAAGAGGAAGATGCAAACTGGCCCCAGAATGCACACTTTGAACTAGATGAAGAAGTCCTACTACAAGAATCGAGGAAGACTGCGGTCGGACTGACCGCTGCTGTAAGAAATTTGGATTTGGTAGATGTCATCGAGGGATTTTCGTCACACCTTAAACTGCTTCGGGTATTCGTTTATATGTTCCGCTTCATAAGAAAATGCAAAGACAAAAGTATGGTATTTGAAAAAACTTTGTCGCCGACTGAATATAATGAAGCTTTTCTAAAAATTGTCGAGATATTACAGAAGCACGAGTATCATGAAGAAAGAGAAAAGGTTCGTAAAGGATCCAGAGTTGGCCCAAGTCTTCAGCGATTGAATCCATTCATCCATGAAGACAAGGGGACTTGGTGTCACTTTTCTTTGTTGCGAGTTGGGGGGCGACTAGCTAATGCTCCTATATCATACGATGCCAAGTTTCCATTGTTGTTGACAAAACGCTCCCAATTTGTGCAGAGCTATGTTCGGCATCTTCACCATTCCAATTTTCATGTTGGTCCACGAGCCCTTGTGAGTCTCCTTCGACAGCGTATTTGGATCGTAAACGCTCAGGAGGTCTGCAGTCAGATAGTTCGATCATGCATACGCTGCTTTAAGTGTAAGCCTCGACTAATGACACAAATTATGGGAAATTTACCCGCAGATCGTCTCCGTGCTCTCCGCCCATTTGCTATATGTGGCGTCGATTTTTGTGGCCCTGTCTATACGACATTGAAAATTCGTGGTCGGCCTCCGTATAAGTCCTACATTGCGCTCTTCGTTTGTTTTGCGTCCAAAGCGGTTCATCTAGAAGTTGTTTCAGATTTAACCACAGATTCCTTTTTATTGGCTTTTCAAAGGTTCGTTGGGCGCCGAGGATGTCCCCAAGTCGTCCATTGCGACAACGGGACGAACTTCGTCGGAGCGAGTCGCCACTTCCGGGTCCTTCGAGAGAGGATAGAGGACGAAGCCGACGCGATACGCGAATTCGCATCAAAAAGCGGATGCGAATTTGTGTTCACACCACCGCGGGCTCCGCACATGGGCGGACTATGGGAGGCAGGTGTCAAAACTGCCAAGAACCTACTCCTACGGGCGGTGGGCAGCGCGCTCCTAAGCGCAGAAGAGCTGGGGACAGTCCTCGTGGGAATCGAGGCGGTGATGAACTCCCGGCCGCTCGGAGCGATCAGCAGCGACCCAAGCGACGGAGAGGCGCTGACACCCGGGCACCTACTGACAGGCGGGCCGCTACTCGCCACACCAGCACTCCGGACCCCGGACCAGGAGGGTCTCAACTGCTTGCGGCGATGGCGGCTTGTCTCGTCAGTCAGGCAAATGTTCTGGCGGCGATGGTCCCGGGAATATGTCCTGGGCCTCCAAATACGGGGCAAGTGGCACCAGCAGCAGCCCAACATCAGCGAGGGAGATCTCGTCCTCGTGGCCGAGGACAACCTGCCGCCCCAATAATGGCTCCTCGGCAGAATAGTCGCCAGGCACGCAGGGGAGGACGGCATGGTCAGGGTCGTCGACGTGCGAACTAGTGGAGGAGGCCTTTTTCGGCGGGCCATTCATAAGTTGGCGCCGCTTCCACTGTGTTGAAGCCCGATGGGTGTTCAACGGGGCCGGTGTTCGCGCAAATTTGAATTTAATGAAATTGTTAAAAAACTTGAAGTTTAGTGTAAGTTAGTTTAGGGCGAAGGCGGGAGCATAATAAAGTTTTCTCTCGCTCTCGGCGAAGTCGCCCCGTCTTCGCCAACCTTCGTTAAGCTAGGCTCTAAGTACTTTGTCGAAAAATATAGAAGTATTCGTTGAAATTGATTTGAGCCGTCGACACCTTTTCTTTCCGTTTTCGTTTTCGCAATTAATAATTTTAGCCACCGCCAAGTTTTTTCTCGGTTTTGATAATTAGAAAACTATCTAATTTTTCACCCTTCAATACATTTGCTGTACCATCAGAACGGTAATATCCAATATATGCCAAATTATACCCATAACCTATATGTGGCTAGGTCCGAGAGATTGTGTGTTCGTTCCACCAATTTTTTATTGGATGATGGTCGAAGATTGCCATTTTGCCGAAGGATAACGCAAGGGTCGTTTGGGATCGCACTGGTTTGTGTGTTTCCTTATTGCTACTTCACTGCTTCTGCAGCTCCCGCTTCTTGACGCTGTCCTCTGCGAAGTCGCTCCTCATTGGCTGCTGGGGCATCACTCCAGGCTTGCTGCTAGCTGTTGTCTCGCCTAGCAGGTAGACCTAAGTTTTGCCTTATCGCCCAGCCACCTTTTTCTCGAGGATCCGCTTAAGGACTTCTTTAGTTGGATTTAAAAATGAACTAGCCCCGTTTGATCTCACCGCTGTAATCTCAGCCTTGTGGACTCGTCGTCGTTTGGCGGCTTGACTTTGTGATCGCGTAGACTCTCGCACTCGTACTGATCCGTGAGCTGCAAATGCGCCGACCTTTTATAGTCAATGGTAATCACGTTATTTCCCTCCTGCAGCTCACGTGATCGAGTCCAAGGTCCACTGGACTTGCAGAATGCGGAGCATATTAGGGCACATAAGTCGTCTCAGAAGTATGTAAACTAAGTACTCTCCGAGTACTACTTTCCAAAGATTCCCAAATTAGCCAATGAGATCGTGGAAAACTGTAACACGTAGGCGAGGCAAGGTATAACCGGCATCGATCCCCTCTCATGTATAGCAAATGTTGCATATTGATATTTTCACCATGGGTAGAATCTATTTCCTTTCTTGCATCGAGAAGTTCTCTAAATTTGCGGTCGTTCAATTTGTTCCCTCAAGAACACTCGAGGATTTACTACCGAGGATCCAGAGCACCCTGTTACATTCCTACCAATTGTCGAATAACACTCCACAAACCTTTCAGAATACAAGTGCATATTAAAAGAAGCAACCACCATGAGCGACATGTTTCCACAGTCGAAAATTAAGAAATTGCTGGTCGTCGATCACTTATTGGAATCGTTGGGTCTCCACCTCAGGGTGATTGTTGGAGCCATAGAATAAATACGTACAATACAAATAAAAATAAAGTTGAATGTAAACATGAAGTTATAGATAAGAGAAATGTAAACAATCAAGATGATACAAGCTTAGCTTAAAATGCGCTCCAGCTTTCCATATAGCTAAGCGGCAAACTCTTATACTGATAAGCTTTTTTGTAACTTCGTGACCCTTGTAAAATTTGGGCGCTACTCGTGTTAGTCAGTCGCTCATTATCGCTGAAAATCGTTGGCTGCGTCAGCGCATTAAATATTGGAATCGACTGCTGCGTCTTTTTCTATCGCCGTTGTAGTCGCCTTTTTTGTTTTAAATTGTCCGAGAAAACTCTTTCCGGATCATATGGCCAATATTTAGATAGATTAAAATTCAGAAATTCCGTCAACCAACTCAAAAAAAAGAAAAAAATAATATCAAATATCAAAACCAAATAAATCAAGTAAACTTCACCGTCAATCAAGTTCTGAAAACGACCATAAATTCACGTGACTAAAAACTGAGTTCTGATCATGCTTTGCATCTCACTTGAAAAAAAGCAATGTTGTTAGCGCAAATATTTTACATAACGCAGACTTAAAATATGTTTGGCTTGAGGAACCTACCAACACTTCCGTATACACTGTAAAAATACCACACTATATAACAAAATTTCATAAAGTAAAGGTAATAAGGTTTTGGTGCTCGTCACACATCCCAACACTTTCGCCGAGCGCTCCATTAAAAACAAGACCCTGTTCATCAACCACAACAAAGCCCAGAAAAGAACTCCAGGCGTAACAAGCCACCCAAGACATCCTCAGCCACCCTTTCCTTCATCGTTTAAATGAACGAAATTTGGAGGTCATCCAGGAGTTCGGAAAGGAATTCGATATTAATCGAACCTATGATGTAGTATTGCTTTCCTGATCAGAAGATCTGCAGTCCAGCTAAGGGAAGTTAAAAGGGTATGGTTAATGTTTTATGGTTTTAATATTATTTCTCTACCAAACAGTTCCCTCTCAACATAATTATCAACTATTACTGTTGCAGAAGTCAAAACCCAGTGGGTTGTCTATTACAAGTCAGTGTAAAATTTATTTTAAAATGAAGTGCTAATAGAATCAGGCACATTGAACATGTTGCAAAAGAGAAGATTGTCCCGGCCAAATATATTCCTTCTTAGGGTTCATTTATTGTTAGAAGCATTTCCGTGTGGTATTCTTGAGCAGGTAAAAGTTAAGAGCACTTATCACTCGTTTTCATCATTGGTTGCTAAAGTGTGGTCGATCGGAATGTCTTATCGGCATCACGACTAGGCAAACGCTATAAGCTAACATAACCGAACATCACACTAACGGGTCCTATTATTTCAATTAGTGCAACATCTTGAACGCCTATTTGTGCCTGCACTGTGACGCACCAATATATAAATATTGTGGCAATAATCGTGTCCCGTGCCAAAAAGGTGAGGTTCACCATTATCCAAAATAACGCTTGACTAATTTTTCATAATTGGACACGCGTTTTGAACGCATCAATATTGACTATTCCGCTGTAGGACATGAAAAAATATCTAAGTCTGTAACACACACATTTACGGTTGAACGATAAAGACCTTCGAGCTCTGCTTACAGCGATAGAAACCCAATATCTAAACCAGCTTAGTAAGTTATCCGGAAATATAAACAAATCAATCGGTTTTAATTCGCAAAAAACCGGTTACAGTCAAAATTATATCGATGGAAAGGCAAAAAGATTCTATTTTAGTATTGCAAATCATAAGCTTCATACCTCTCCCATCCCTTTTTTGTAGGTTCATGCCAACATGGATTTATAATTCGAAGTTTTACGCTACAAACCTTCTTAGACTGACGTAGTTTTTTCGGATCAAAATATGACCTTCAGTATGGCATTTTAAAAATCTTTTGCTTCTTGTACTAAAATTAATTAATATTTAAGCTAATATTGTGGTACTATTGGCTGCTTGACTATTTGACTAAACAAAGTGCGTACCTGCTAACTTAAAAGAGTAGTTTATTTTATCGTCCAGACTTTGGTAGGGGCTTTTATATAATAAACTTCTCGCTTATGAGAGGTTTCTTGTAGAGTCCTTCATTGTTAAGAGACCCTGTTTTTGTGCGTGGGTGGACGACCATTTTAGATCATTCAGCTAGCTTCTGGGAAAAATTTGTAGGATTAAGCTTGAAGCCTTGGCTTAATTTATTGCCGATAAAGAAGATATCTCTACGGGCAATCTTCCTTGGACGGAAATTAAGCGGCTTACTCTGGAAAGAGCTCACATTTTAGAACTTTTTTGTCAATTAAATAGTTTAGCTAATTCTTAAATGTTTCCTCTGCCACAGGAGTTAATTTTCGAGGAGACATATACCATTGATGAAATACAATAAAACCAAAGCCAAATACCAAGAAAAACATAAAACTAAAAAAACGCCTAAACAGCTATCCAACGAAAGTTATGCTCACTTCAGAACGTAAATTTTTAAATTTTTTTGTTAATAACTTGAAAAGTTAATGTTTAATAAATAAGAAACTTAATAATTAAATGTTAGAAATATGTACATGGCAACCGACGAAAGCAAAAAAAAAAACCAAAAAACGAACGGACGCGTTCCTCCCTTTGTTCTTTCTAATAAAGCACTCACATATCCAATAGGTTATGGGCCAGAGGACTTTACACGCGAAAGGAAAAGAGTTGCTGGTGATCGTGTTTGGTAATCGCGGTAAAGTGAACTTGTCCCCGCGAGGAAAGTTCTGACTTAAGGCCAGAAGAGGGCTTCGTTAAAACGTAGGAGTCATTGCGGTAAAAAGTGAGCTTGTCCCTGCGGAAAGTTCTGGACTTCAGACTAAGTTAGTGGCTTCGCAATTAAACACGGAAAAAGAATCCAAGTATGAACTTCAGAAAGACTCGATGATGAAAATTACAGCGCATGGGCTGTGCAAATGAAAAGCGTTTTAATATACGCAGATTTGTGGGCAGTGGTTTGCCGTCGTGTTGTAAGAATGAAAAACAGTGAAGAAGTCAAGGCTGCATTTGATATAAAAGATGAGAAAGCTCTTGCGAGCATAATGTTACATATAAAACCGTCTCAAATAAATCATGTAAAGCATTGTGTTTGTGCTGCGGAAGCATGGGACAGGCTTTTAGGAATACATAGGCCTACAGGACCGGCGCGGCGTGTATTTCTTCTTAGGCAATTGCCTCGAATGAAAATGGCAGAAGAAGACAATATTGGATCGCATATAAGCAAGTTTTCTGATATTCTGGAGAAACTGAACGAAGACAGGGTAACGTTACCCGAAGAACTTACAGTTATTTTGTTGTTGTCTGGCCTAAGTGACGCAGTTGAGAATTTTGTTGTTCCTGTCGAGACGCGCGACAGATTGCCGTCGTTGCATGTGCTAAAATTCAAATTGCTAGAAGAAGGAGAGAACGAAAGAACGACGAAACGGTTTATGAGAAAGAGACAAGAATGTTTGCGTCGCGAAATGAAAAAGTGTCAAAACTGCCAAAACCGAACGGAAGAACAAAGACTAGAACAAGAGATCCGCGTTGGGCATGCGGTCGTCAAGGGCATATTGCTGTAAATTGTCGCGAAAAGGGTAAAGCCGAAAGGAAAGACGGAGAGAAGAAGGAGAACAGTCGTAATTATTCTGTTTTCTCTTATGGGCCAAGTGTGTTCGGAGAGCGCCGAGAGAGCGTTTGGTGCTTGGACAGAGGCGCCACGACGCATTTGTGTTGCGATCGCTCTAGTTTTACAAGTATGAAGGAACACAGAGAAAAAATAATATTGGCCGGCACTAATAGCATCATGGCGGAAGGCCGTGGAAATTTACGCATAAAATGGAAGAAAAGTTCGATCGATCTCGTGGATGTACTTTATGTAAAAGATTTACAATGTAACTTTTTGTCCGTATCGAGATCAGTTGAAAATGGATTTCGTGCAGAGTTTTCTGGAAAAAATAATAAATAAAAATGGAACTGTTGTGTTGTCTTACTAGAAACAAAGAAACATTTGTGATTTGCGGCAGAAGTGAAAGGCTCAGAAATAATAAATTGGCATCACAGGCTTGATCATTTAAATTTTGGAAGCCTAAATAAAATGATTAAAAATAACATAGTGCGTGGACTAAGAGCGAGTCAGTGTGACATGCGGGATCATGTGGGCGAAACGTGTGCTAAATGTAAAATAACTGTAAAGCCATTTCCTAAGGTTGCAGAAAATCGGGCGAATAATAATTTGCAACGTGTTCACACAGACATTTGCGGATCTCGGTATTTCGTGACATTTATAGACGATAAATCGCGATATATGCATGTATATTTTCTGAAGACGCGTGATGAAGTTTTCAGAAAGTTCACGGAGTTTAAAGCACTGGTGGAAAAACAAACAGGAGAAAGGCTCAAAATCCTGCGCAGCGATAACGGACGGGAGTATTGAGCGGAGAGTTTACGCAGTTCTGGTAAGCAATGGAATAAAGAGAGAGCTTACTGTACCGTATACACCTCAACAAAACGGTGTGGCGGAAAGAGCAACAGGACGCTAGTGAATGGCTCGGAGCATGTTGCAGTATCTAATATGGACGAAGCATTTGGGCGGAAGCCGTAGCTGCGCAATACTTGAGTCATCAGCACTGGAGGATATGACGCCGTTCGAAGCTGGTTCGACGGAAACCGAGTGTTGCTCATCCAAGGTATTCGAGTTAAAGCGATCGGCTGATAAGAAGCATTTCCGTAAATTCAAACCGAAAGGAATCGAATATGTTTTGTAGGGTATTCAGATACGGCTGCTGCTTACCGTTTGTATAATCCATGTACAGGAAAACTCACAGAGTCACGTGACGTCATATTTTTGGAGCATTTTCAGAAGCAAAATATAATGAAAGTAATTTCGCTCCACAAATTGAAGCGATCGGAGCTTATGACGAAAATAGCCCGATGTATATGCCAGCGAGGAGAGCAAAAAGAGCAACCACCAGAAGCAGAAGTACTACCAGGAGCCGAGGTGTTTCCAGATGAAGATTTGCTGCCAGAAGCAGAGCTACTGCCAGAAGCAGAGGTGCTCAATAAACGGGGCCCTGGGAGGCCAAAACTTTTCGTTCTGGGCGGCGTGGGAGACCTCGAAAGGAGTACCAAAGTGTCAATGTCATAACCAAAAGTGATGTTGAGGTTCCAGCAAGCTTCAAAGATGCACTAAGTTCCAGACATGCAGAGGACTGGACGAATTCTATGCAACAAGAAGTTGATAGTCTAAAAGAGAGGAAGACTTGGACACTTGTCGAGCTGCCTGAGGGAGAAAGGCCATTGGATGCAAGTGGGTCTACGCGGTCAAGCGAGATAAACATGGCAATGTGGAACGTTTGAAATCACGGCTTGTTGCAAAGGGCTGTGGACAAAAATATGGTATCAACTACTCTGAGACGTTTTCCCCGGTGGCCAGATATTCATCAATAAGGCTGATGATTGCGATAGCGGTCGAACATGGTATGTATATGCACCAACTTGATGTTTCTTCTGCTTACCTCAACAGTGAACTCCATGACGTGGTGTACATGAGGCAACCTAGGGGTTTACTGACGAAAAGCATCCAGGAAAGGTTCTGAGCCACAAATCGCTTTACGGCTTAAAACAAAGTGGCCGAGAGTGGAACAGCAACCTGGACGAGACCATTCTGAAGTTAGGGTTCTCAGCATGTCCGAGCGAACCCTGCATCTACAAACGGGGTCAAGGTGACCACATGAGTTTCATCGTAGTCTACGTAGATGACATCATAGTGGCGAGCAAATCGAAACTAGCTGGATGAGATCAAGTACCTCATTTCAAAAAGGTACGATGTTGTAGATGGCGGTATCCTAAAACATTTCCTAGGAATGGAAATTGATCGAGATGGCGAAGTTGGCAGTGTTCGAGTGGGCCATAAGCAGTATATAGAGGCCTTATTGGAAGATTACGGGATGCAGAACTGTAAGGCATCCATTCTACCCCTCGAAGCTGGTTATCAGGTTCGATGCAGCAAGAAGGAGTGTTTGAGAGCAAATCAGGTTGAATACCAGTCCCCGATAGGCTCCCTATTATTTGGCTATAACGACAAGGCCAGATATACCCACTCCGTGGTGAAGCTTGCTCAACGGAACTCGGATCCACACCAAGAGCACATGGTGTGGCAATTTTAAGGTACCTGCAGGGTACGAAGACGTTCCAGTTAAATTATCAGCAAACTGGACAGGCTGTCTATTGTTATGTTGACGCCGACTGGGCTGGAGACGACAGCGACAGGAAATCCTTCACCGGCTGGACATTTTGGTGGCAGGAGCAGCGATCAGCTGGGAGTCCAAGAAGCAACCCGTGGTAGCTCTCAGCACAACAGAAGCAAGTACATTGCACTTTCTTCAGCTGCAAAGGAGGCAGTGTATATTCGTAAACTGTGGATTGAGATAGGTCTTGGTGAAGTACATCCGATTATAATACACAGCGATAATCAAAGCGCGCAGTATCTTGTAAAGAATCCTGTATATCACTAGCGCAGCAAACATATAGATATTAAGTATCATCATGTAAGAGATATGTTTAAAGAAAAGATTATAGATTTAAAATATGTATCAACAGAAAACATGATGGCAGATGTGTTAACTAAGAATCTAAGTAAGATTAAGCACATGAAATGTATTAATATGATGGGCTTCTTAAATAATGTATTCTAATTATCCTGTAAAATGACAAACAGCGTTGAGAAGGAGTGTTAGAAATATGTAACTATTTGGCAACGCCGTCTGTCAGCCGATTGCGATAGTTGCCTGCGAGCAACTCCATATATATATCGATATAAATCCTATAAGTCTCTCTCGCCTGTAATTTCACAACGAACGGACGCGTTCCTCCTCTTTTGTTCTTTCTAATAAAGCACTCACATATCCAATATTAAATTTAAAAAGAATGCATTATTATTTTCTTTTCAATTCAAACAAGAAAGGAAAGCTTCCTAACTCTAAAAACCTTAAAGTTATGGCATTTCCTATCATTCAGTTATATGGCACCTATAGGATATAGTCGGCCGATCCTTATAAAATTTGGTAGGTCCGATTGTTTGGCCGAAAATAAAACCTAAAGAATATCCCACCAACACCAAAGTTATGGCATTTCCGATCGTTCAGTTATATGGCACCTATATGATATAGTCGCCTGATCCGGCTTGTTCTGACTTATATACTACCTGCAATAGAAAGACAATTTTTGGGAAAGTTTCAAGAAGATAGCTTTAAAACTGAGAAACTAGTTTGCGTAGAATCGGACGGACGGACAGACGGACAGACGGACGGACAGGCGGACATGGCTAGATCGACTCTCCTGGTGATGCTGATACTTTATAGGGTCGGAAATGTCTCCATCACTTCGTTGCAAACTTTTTACTGAAATTATAATACCCTCTGCAAGGGTATAAAAATAGGAGTGGTAAAAATATAAAATATTGTTTTTTTTGAAATATAACACGGTAATTTAATTTTGTGCACAAATTTGCATCAATAGGTGCTTAAAACGTTGGGCCCCCATCAACTGATGAAAAATTTGAACAATACGAGGAAGAGGATACGAGTTGATGTATTTGGCTTCTCTATCGAAATTTATATTTATCTTTTAGTTTTGACAAAATACATGGTACTTTTCACATGTAATGAATCACACTGAATAAATGCCCAAAATAACATAATTAACAAGAAAGGAAAGATAGCTTGGGGCGGAGCCGAAGTTGATATACCCTTGCAGAATATTCTGTAAATTATATTTGTTGGCAAAGGAACAAAGGGGGTGTGCAAAGTTTCTATTCGATATCTTTAAAACTGAGAGACTGGTTCGCGTAGAAACAGACAAACGGACAGACAGACGGACAGACAGACGGACAGACAGGCGGACAGACAGTCGGACAGACGGACAGACAGACGGACAGACAGACGGGCAGACAGACGGACAGACGGACATGCTTATATCAACTCAGAACGCGATCCTGATCAAGAATATATATACTTTATAGGGTCAGATATGTTGCACACTTTTGATTATGTTATAATTATAATACTCTTTTGTGTTCATGAAAAATGAATTTTTTCGTCGTTCTTTGTTCTACTGCGCCAACGTGCAAAGTCTCTTTATGTAATTGGGTGATCAGACATAGTAAAAAGAAAAGGTGAAACAAAATTGTAAATGAAGTCAAGTACTAGACCATCCTGCAGCAAATTTAATCCGCTTTGGGAATGAAAAAGCGTATTAGATCTTTATCCCAAATTACGTACATAGCAAGGAACTAATGCAAAATCAATTTTTTATAAAGCTTAGGAATGGTAAAATAACCTTCAATCGCCAATTTTCGATTTTTCAATATCGATGTGGATGACATTTTGATAATAAAACTGTCCACAGTGCCAACATTTGATAAAAGTCTTCATTGTCAAGCAGGAAACATTTTAAACCGCCTTTGTAATGAAATAGTTTACTTATTTACTATTTTGGGCCCCCTCTGCAATGGTTTTAGCTTTAAATGGTTTGTGAAATACTTTCTTTATACCTTTCTCTTATTATAAGGCTAGCCGCAAGCCATATATAAATATAAAAATTCCTGATGTTAGCTGATTTAAAGTGGTTCTAATGAAAAGAAAAATTCTCACTCTTAATGGGATTTGGTATAAAATAATCCCCTGCGACACTCGAATAGCATTCTATAAATGTACAAGACATTATTGCTTACTCAAAAAATTCAAAGTATGATATAATTGCAATTAATTTAAAAAGTAAAATGGAATGTTAAGATATTAACCTTTTTCGAAATAAAACAGTTTCTAGAAAAATAAATATATGTATAAGTTTAATTAATTTTTTATTATGAAAAGTTTTTTGTAGATACCACTTCTTAAATGATTAATTTAAGTTTTATCTCCAGTTCTAGTCAACCGATTATTCATTTTGAATCAAATTGTGCCAATTGGGAAACTTTATTTCCATTTTATTTTAAATTAAAAACCAGTACCGGCGTAAAAAAATCCTTTTTCAAAATAATGTCCCTCAATTATTACAATGTACCCAAAATCAGCTATTACTGGCATAGTGCCATGGACTTTATACACAAAATATATACTTTTTTTACATCTCATGAATTAAATTCTAAGATTCTTTGATAAAGGCGGATTGTCTATCAGGATACCTTTTCATTTCACAATAAGTTATTAAAATCTGTATATTTTTATACTAATCTTACAATAATAGTAGTTTATATTATCTTTAAAAAAATAGACGGTTCAACTATGATTGGAAGATTCTTATACTTACCATACATATACCGAACAACAAAATCGACACGGTTATCCCAGGAATAAGCCATTATGACGTTAAATGTTTTAAACTTATCCTCATAAAAATGTTGAAACTAGAAATAATATATATTTAAGTTTAAATACATAATGAAATAATATATATGTACCCATTTGTCAATGTATGATAATAAATATATTCTTATATATAGTTTCTATAAATAGACATTTTACTTTGAAAGTTGTTGCCTAGTAAATATTAGCTCCTTACCTTCGGAATAGCTAACTTCAGACTAACTAAATTTTCTGCACCTTTTGCCAAAAATCGTACACTTTGGCAACATTATTTATATTGCATGTATCTAAACATTATATATAAATACATAGATTCATTGAAAAGGAAATGCGTTATAAGTATATATTAATACCCTTGCAAAAGGTTTTATAAATTTGGTTAGAAGCTTGCAGGGAAATGCAGATTCAGGAAGTGCATTCCCGAGCCCATACAAAATATTTATTTTTGATAAGCATCATCAGGCCAGTTGGTATAGGCTTAGTCCTTATTATCTTGTATCTCAGTTTTAGAGGTATTTGGAGGTATTTTCTTTACAAACTTTGGGATCAACGGCGTTTTACTTAAAATATAGTCGCATTCACAATTTTTGCAATTCTTTTTTAATTGTATCCAAGTCGGACCCCTATGTTATATAGCTGCCATATATGAGCACTCTATACATAATGTATATTATTAGAATTTATGGAAGTTTTTAGTAGGCTTTGGTGACGAAATCCTATAGCTTCATTTGAACGATTTGAGCCAATAAGAGTATCAGCAAATAAATTTTTGCTATTTCCGAAAAGGTACATAAGCATTGGCTTGCTTTAGTCAG